>OX155968.1:26159439-26694519 GCA_944548615.1 Micropterix aruncella
TTATCTTTACTTTTACATTGAGTTCCTCCGAGTACTTATAATTTACAATAACTCCCCGGTGCCTGGATCGCGGCGCGTTCGCGCAGACCCTTTGCAAATTTTGAACTGAAGCTTTCGCTCTTTTCTGCCCTCGATCGCCTTACATTTTTTTAAGATGGCGACCGCCCTTACCTTTCATTGGTGATAGCTCCTTCCAGAAATTTCTAAACACACCCCCATGAATGCACCGCACACGTATTATCCAATCACGAGACAGGGCGCATAACAGATGCAACCCCGTTTGAAAGAGACATCGCAATCATGCTTCCTCGCTTGCACGCTAGAGCGAGAAGCGAATACACTAGTTGTCTCTGTCTTACATTTAAACATTTATAGACGTATTATTTGCCTAATTTAAATGAAAAGAATCTACCCTAGTACGGGCATTAACCTAGTTGGGTAGTTTTTTAACACATAATTTTCGTAATACTTCCTCTTAAATAAAGCATTATTATTATTATTATTATTGTTATTACAGATTCTCGTCGCAAACGCCACCTTTCCCCAGTACATATTGTCTTAAACATAGGTTAGTTTCCGATCATTAGTAACAAGTTAATATTAATGTTAGATCGTTAATTAGGCTAATTAAATTGTCTCTCCTAGCGCTTTACTTTACATTAAACGAAATACTATATGCTATGCTTAAATTAATTAATCATGCAATTTTCTTTACATTTTAACCTATATTATTTCTAGGGGTGAATTGTGGGATTTGGAGTATGTATAATTTTTTTTGTAACGTCCACGGTTGTTATTTCGTAGTCTTTTTCCCGTCGCCTCGCCCGGGGATTTATCGTTACCATGTGTTACTAAGGGGTCTTCTCACGATTTATTTTGAATGGGAACGGTGGTGGGTCGCCGAAGTTTCGCGTTTCAGGGTCGGCAGCTCGTTTATTTTATAGCCCCTTTCTGTCCTTTCCTTTGAGTTATCAGATATTTTTCAAGGAATCTCATATCCTCGGCGTCCGTGACTAATTATGTTTCCTACCCTTTGTAAGAGGGTCTCACTTTTTGGGAAGATTTATCGGCGTTGGCGTCCGCTCTCGTGCCTTTGGGCCTGCGCCCGCTGATCTGTCGGATATTCTGAACCATATAATAATAAAATTTTAATAAAAATTACAATATTATATAGGAAATAGAAATACTAAATAAATTAGAATACACATATACACACATACATACATATAAACACAATATCCTAGGTACTTTACAAAATGCACACGCTCAATTTGTGCACAGTTACAATCAAGACTGTCGCTTTCGTGTAGGAGTAGGTTATAATTTTTGTGGAGGTTGCTAACGATCATCTATGCTGAAGGCTACAAGCTTAGTTTTATCCACATTTCGGCGTTGACAGATTGTGGTCAGGCCAGCCCTTGACACTTTTCATTGCGGCAGCTGCCTTGTTGTATTCACTTTCCCAACTGGTCGATTCGAGTGGGAGGGCAGTATCGTCGGCGTGGGATAGTATATCTGCGTCAACGTCCATTTCACAAGGCCCATTTGTGTAGAGTGAGAGGGGAGTCGGTCCAGGAGTGCTTCCTTGTGGGACCCCATGATTATTGTGGAGACTATTACTGGGTGAATCGCCTGCCCGGGTACGCTGTTTTCGGGATCCAATACAGCTGCGAAACCAGTTTAGTTCGATACCTGTAATACCATATTTCCCAAGTTTCATTAGGAGCATTTCATGGGATAGATACTGTGTCAGGGGCTTGCGCGGGGTCGGGAAGTACAGTAATACACTTTTTGTTGGCGTCTACATACCTAGTGATATGCTCTGACATTTTTAGTACTGCATCTTGTGTTCCCATTTTTGGATCTGAAGCCGTATTGGTTTTCGGTTGACATGTGATTGGTTTCTAGATGATTACAGAGTTGTGTAATTACTATTTTTTCCAAAATTTTTGCTAAAACATTGGGTACTGATATCGGTCGATAATTTGAGGGATCAAACTTCGGTCCATATCTGTCACCTGATACTTGATAAGAAATATGTTTTCGGTTGACTATGTTTAAAAAAAAATGATAATATTATATTAATTAATTAAATTCACAAGTATATGTGCACAGTAAGAAACCTTTTTAGGCTACTTAATTTATTGGTCAATTTAGTTATATATTAATCTATATATTTATTTATTTTACTTATCTATAAACTTAAATATTTTCTTTTTCTTTATTTAATATTAGTTCTTTATATATTTATATATTTATAATTTATATATTTATATATTTATAATAACCTTAAAATTTTTAAGAATGAATGAGCAATCGGAATGAATGAGAAAAAAAAAAAAAAGAAAGAAAGAAAGTGAAGTCACTATGATTCAAGTTCAAGTTCAAGTTGTTTATTGTCTTAAAAACTAATACATAGTTGTATAGGCAGTAGTATTACATTTGGTCGTGATAACATTGAATTCTTTTTAATGATCAAATTCTTCTACTACTAATCAAAACGTAAAAGGTTACTCGTAAGAATGAAGAAGGTATTATTGTAGAATAAAATCGAGTCTCACCATTTAGTTTACCAGATTAAAAACACAGAGTAAATTATTCTTAAAAATACCGATAAAAATAAGTTTTTTTTAGTATAAAATTAATAAATGTAATGTCAAAAATAACAAAAAAAGGTGACGGTTGTCAAAAAGTAAAATAAAATGTCATAGTGATTATATTGTAAATAAAAATAGTCAAGGTGTAATTAATATGTGCCTACCTAATAATAAAAAATAGTTAATACGTTTTAGTCAAATTGAAAATCGTTTTAAAACCTATTACAGAAAGAGATATAGTCGAGATGCTGACAGTTTTTAGAGATCGTTAATGTCGTACAATTCTTTTTCAATTAGATATAATTTGAGTTTATTTTTAAATTGGAGCATTTTTCCTTCGCGGCATATATTTTTTATACTAGAGGGTAGCTTATTGTAGCATATAATTCCGACGTAGCTCGGATTCCTTTTAAAAAGTTCTAGATTTGGACGAGGAAGAATCAGATTATTTCTCCCCCTGGTAAAGTGTTTATGGGTATCTGAATGTATCGGCAGCTGAGCTAGGTTTTTTGTGATCAATTTAACGCATTCTAAAACGTATAGAGATGGAAGGGTGAGGATTTTAAGCCTTCTGAAATGACCACGGCATGATTCTACATAACCCAGATTACTTAAAATTCGAATGGCCCGTTTTTGCAATGAAAAGTAAAGTCTTAAATACTATCACCCCAGAACAGATATACAATCTAGTGGGGGGATAAAATCCACACAAATGCAATCTTATCTGCTTCGCAAAAATCAATTGTATTGTATTGGATAATTTTATAAAATAAAATAAAAATAAATATTATGTTAGGTCAACTTCAACTTATTTTACTACATCGATCATGGCATGGATAGATAAACGCTCTTCTTGCAACAGCCTTTCATTTATTTTGCTTTTAAACAAATGACAATTGGGACTGGTTTTTATGTCACTGCTTAATTTATTATAAACTCTTGTAGCTATGAAAGAGTAGTGTCGCTGTCCGAAAGTCGTCTTCATCCTAGGTACATTCAAATTATCACTCAGGAGTTGTCTAGTGGGTTTCGTGTGCGTAATAAATAAAAGATGTATTTTGTTTGGCCACGAAAACCCAACGTAGTGCAGTTTTAATAAATAATAACCTAGCATTCAAAACTTGAGCCTCTTTAAAGAGTTCATTAGATTGGTTTGTATGATTAATAGAACGCCATAATTAACGAGCCTCTTCATATTTAGTAGTTAATTTGCAGTATGTATCGATATCGATTAATTACAAAATATATCTGAAAATGAGAAATGTCATTAAAGAAACCTAAAGATTTTGACCAACTTTTTTGATTAATAACCCAAAGGTAAGGGCGGTAAATATTTGATTATAATATATGCCGGAATTTAAATTTTATTAGTGGAGCTTGTATAGATGAGATAATCTGACCAAAATTTCACAATGTAATTACAACCCAACAAAGCATTTGAAATTTCAGCTCAATCGGTAAGCGTTTGGGCGCTATTGCATAGTAATACATTAACGATTCGAAATTTAAATTATAAGTGTCAACATATATTTTGAAATTTTCTCAACAATAAATAATAATTAAATAATAGATTTAGTGAATATAGTGTAATTCGGCGGTTAAATAACCCGATCAGGTTGCCATAAGCCTAGAAAATGGAAATATTTTCCTGAAAGTGTGGAACTCGCCAAGACGTGTGGCCGACGTGGCGGGTATCGGGCTAAATACCTCCAATCATGATGAACAGTACAACCTTATGATATCAAGGAGACAGCTGGACCTGTCTGGATGAGGGAAACGGACAACCGATCCGGATGAAGAGTGATTGGAGAGGCGTATGCCCAACGGTGGGCGAATGCGCGCTGTTGAAGAAGAAGAAGAAGACATTCACAGAGACAGACTGGGCCCGATTGCGTTTCTTTGTGAACTAAAACTAAAATTAGTCCAAGCGAACGAGACAGAGCGATACGTTAGAGCGGAATTAGAAACGAACGATCGTCGATAAATACTACATGCCGAACTTATACGCGTCCGAATAAATTCGAGCATATTTCGTGCTGTGTAAGATTTGACCTTGGCGGGCAGTTTTAATGCGAAAAACTGACAACCGGTCATCGCACACTCCGCTTTAGCGTATTGCCCTGTCTCGTTCACACGATCTAATTTCCGATTTTAGTTCACGAAGAACCGCAATCGAGCCCACTATATGGCATGTGAGATCTAGTCACCTACGTATACCTAGTATACGTCACCTAGTATACAGAGGGTTAATCTTGTCATATGTCAATATAGCGGCGTTCTTGGTATAACAGCATAGCGGTGCACTTCAGATAGCACTCGAAATACACCTAAACGGTGTCATTTCTCGAAATAAAGGTGCTTTTACACTGGCAATTTTTTGAGCAACAATTGCCCGGCAACAGTCGCCGGAGGTAGTGGAGCAATTAATGGGGCAGCGTAGTCTTGTAACTGTCAGCCTCTACATAGAGAAATATCTTGGAAATATCTAGGCATCACTCTAGATTGCTTTCTCCGTTGGGACTCTCATATACATAACGTGGCTACGAAGGTGCGAATCCTGGGATATGTTTTCAAAGAACTGAGGAATATTCTGGATTCCAAAACACTCAAAACTGTTTATTACGCTATTGCATAGCTTTTATCGCGGGCCAGCGCGGCGACCGAATGAAGAAATTTCTTAACGAAAATTAATGATTTTAAACTGATAATTACGTCTAAACGAGTACTGCTTACGATTCGAAAAAAATATATGTTAAACAAAAACATTTTCCTAATATTCTTAGCTTTGAATATTTTAGATTTTGTTTATATTACATAGTATAATTAATTTGTGAAATTAGGTCTAACCGAACACAAAAACCACTACTACGCAAATACTATCTGGCGTATTATTATGAAACCTGCACCATTTTAAAGATAATTTAATTATCTATCTTTTTATCTACGATTTTTTTCGAATAATCCGTTTTTTTTTGCTTTATCGAATAAAAAATTCGTGCGCGGCGCTCTATCGGAAGACGTTTAAATTATTCCGAATCATTTGCTACCGCAGCCGCAAATGATTCGGAATAATATCAACGTTTTCCGATAGAGCGCAGTTATCTGATATCAGAAAAAATAAAATAAATAAATAATTATAATTGCATAAGTTGTTAAAAATTCTATGCAATAGCTTTACCGCGGCAGTCCCCGAGTGCCACACGTATTTTTATGCTTTATATGAATCGCTTATTACTTGCATAATTGGATGGGGTGGATGTGGTAAAACCCTGCTAGAGACATTGCAAGTTGCGCAGAAATTTATATTAAAAATTATTCTACGTAGACCATATCGCCATCCCACTAATGAACTTTATAAAGAAGCTAATGTCCTTGATTGTAGGCAACTTTTTCTAAAAACTTCTCTCTTAAGGCTATTTTTAGACAATAACTCAAATCTAGGAATAATTCAGAACCGAAGACCAACGAGACAAGTTATACAAAATAGCCTAATAATACCCAGAAGGAAAACATCATTTGGACAAAGACATTACTCTTTCATTGCGCCGAGATTTTATAATCTGATCAATATGGAAATAAAAATAAATTTGACATTTAGGGAATTCAAAAATAAATTAAAGAAATGGTTATCGAATCATGACAGATTAACCATACATCAAATGTTAGAAATGATAGTATAATAAAACTTAGGTGCACAAATTATTAACATATTTTTAAACATGTATGTATAGTATATTTTAACATTGAACTAACTACCAAAAATTATTTGACTTTTTTGTCTAGGTATTTTTATATTAAATCCTATATTACTTTACATATATTAAATATTAATGACTGTTTCTTTCTTTCTCATATATAACTTTATTTATATTATTTAATCGAATTTTATATTATATTTATTGCCGATTATATAATGAAATTGCATTTTATTTATTATATTATCTTTTAATATTTATTATTATTATTTTTTTTAATTTTATTCTGAAGACTTTTGTAAGCAACCAAGCAATCAAGCAAACTTGATTGTAATATTGGAGTCCTGTCCACCCTAGAACGGGCTAGTCCCAGTTGGGTGGTAGAAACAAATAGGTAAGCAAAAGGTTAAGGTTGTCCCATTCGGTTCCTGTTATTTTTGTAAGCTAATCAATGTTTTATAGTAATTAACTCTTAAATAAATAAATAATAAACAAAAATCTGGATCAATTCCTAAAAAATGCTTCAATTGTTTCGGCAATATTGCTATTTGCTCGTACTGGGGGGTCAATCAGTACTAGCAAATAAGCAATTATTGATAAAAATTAGTAGGAAAAGAAAAAAAAACATTTAATAAAAAATATAGGAATAAATATAATGCTTTGAACACGTGCGCCATCTAGCGGTAGGTAACATATCGCTAATACTGTGTATTAGCTATTTATTACCTACCGCTACATGGAGCAGCGCGCTTACGCTTCATTTTCCCAAAAAAAATAAAAAATACATGTGGCACTCGGGGACTGCCGCGGTAAAGCTATTGCATAGCATTTTAACAACCTTTGCAAGTATAATTATTTATTTATTTTATTTTTTCTGATATCAGATAACTGCGCTCTATCGGAAAACGTTGAAATTATTCCGAATCATTTGCGGCTGCGGTAGCAAATGATGCGGAATAATTTAAACGTCTTCCGAGAGAGCGCCGCGCACGAATTTTTTATTCGATAAAGCAAAAAAACGGATTATTGGAAAAAAATCGCAGATAAAAAGATAGATAATTAAATTATCTTTAAAATGGTGCAGGTTTCATAATAATACGCCACATAGTATTTGCGTAGTAGTCGTTTTTGTGTTCGGTTAGACCTAATTTCACAAATTAATTACACTATGTAATATAAACAAAATCTAAAATATTCAAAGCTAAGAATATTAGGAAAATGTTCTTGTTTAGCATATATTTCTTTCGAATCGTAAGGAGTACTCGTTTAGACGTAATTATCACTTTAAAATCATTAATTTTCGTTAAGAAATTTCTTCATTCGGTCGCCGCGCTGGCCTAGGCCCGCGATAAAAGCTATGCAATAGCTTAAAAAGAGGAATAATGTTGTAAGTAGAACCGAAAAGTTTGCTCCCTCCGTCCGTTCTTTCGGATGTTTATTTTTCCATACCAAAACGTATGTTATAAATTATCAGTGGATCGTCGCTTATTACGACATCGACCACACATATCTCCCAGTTCGCTCGGCACACTCAAGTTCACAAAGTATTTGTATAATATACTGTGACAAGTGTGACAGGTCCAGTCAACAAAAACGGTCGTTTGCTATCCGAAATAATAATGGGTTTCAAGAATTCTATGAAAGGGTCGAAATACGACACGTCCTATCCACTATTCACACCAGAAAGCAATAAATATTCCAACGAATTAAAGCGTTTGACTAGGAATTCGAGGCGAGACGAATCGACGGACAAGTGTTTTACAAAAACTCTCACTAGAGTGGTTGCCAGCTGGGTTTTAAAAAAACCTGCTTGTGTTACGCTAGCAGCCGATACAGCCTCGCAGAACACACCGAAACGACGAATTAGATAATAGATGAAATAATTAAGTAATGAAGTAATTAGCAAACAACTCAATTGCGCGACTGATGCGCCACGCGGCGTTTAAAAGATTTATAAAACAAAAGCTGCAATCCACACATGCTTTCTATAAGCTGGGTGATTTTTTTGAGCATGCCAATTCTTTGAAATGTGCTTAACATTAATATGTAACTTTCAGGTACCTCATTTTAGTTTTTATTATTTAATTATAATATTATGAATTTAATATTTAATATGTAGATTACAATGTGTAATGTAACATACCTGATCATATACATACGTTGTTTTTTTTCCAATTTTGTTTCGATACTTCCAATTGTGTGATTATTTTTTGTATAAAGTGCTTGATGACTATTAATATTCTTATAATAATAATCTATTTTATATGTATACTCATGTACATGGATTCAGCTCTATTATTTTTTTTTTTTAAATATTTGTCTGTCGTGTAAAGCCGACTTTAGTCAATGCTATTGTTGAATTAATATTTATGCTTAAATAGTTTTATATCTACATATAAACTGACGAATTCTAATATGCGATAATTAGCTTTAATTCCTAATTCATGCTGTTATTGTATATTTTGAATAAATAAACTGAATACTGAATACTGATTGCTCTATAGAGATAGAAAAAGTAGCAATCACGCAAATGCATTTCAGGCACAGTCGCATTAAATACTATATAGATATATATTCGATAAAATCATAGTCTCATAGTTTCATAAAATCTCTCTCTCAATGACTACCAATTTGATTATATTTCACTATTCATTGTAATTCCTATTTATTATTTACCTTTTTCGTGTTATTGGAATTAATTTTATTGTGTTCTATGATAGGTATTTTACAAATATAATTTGCAGACTGACAGACTGACAGACGCATTGACATATCAATGACCTAGTTTGTAGAGTAATGATTAATTTCTACATACATTGTTTATTGCCTTAAGTCTTAATTTTATTAGATACTATTTTTATATATTTTTTTCTCTTTTAACATATGTAGTTTAAAGTATGCACAAGCCACTATTTTCTTGGTACGCTTGCCTTAGTACGGGCCTAGGCCTAGTTAGGCAGCGTTGATCTAAAGATGGACTGGGCTGCGGTACTCTCTTTTTTGCTACTATTTACAACGGAGCCTCTAATGATAATATGTAATGTACTGTAGTTTTAAAAAATGCGCATTTCTTTAAATAAATAAATAGTATAACATTTAGGACGACGAACGTTATCTTCATCATTTAGAATACACAAGAAAACATTTTGTTTAATTATTCATAACGCAGGAGCAATAGCGGATGCGTCACGTCTATCGAAAGCTCCGAATCACTGGGAGATGCGTGGTAGATTTTTTATGCGAAGCCAGTTTGTAAGAACGTGTTAATGAGCAAGGAATTGTTGACGCATCGACCAAATAAAAGGGCCCCCACCTATAAGGAGGCGGCCATTATTAGTAGAATCATACGAAAGTCGAGACGTCTTAACTCCCATTTAGACTAGATACTTACAAATAGATTAATTAAAGCTAAGTGCAACTTTTGGAATAAAGCAGAATTATATTTTTTTTGCCCTTAATAATTGGCGAAACATAAAACTAAGATTGATATTTTCAATTGCCTCCGATGATGTATTTTACACGACTGCCCAAAAAAAATAGGGTTATGTGTTTATGATTCATGTATGTATGTTTTCCGATTCTTTATACCACCATAACGTCTAAACACTTGAACCGATTTAGAAGTTCTAGAACCGATTCGAAGAAAAGATTTTTGAGGCATCTTAACCCTTTGTAGCCCAAGATCTTCAAACAAAAAATAATGTTGATAATGAGATAGGTTTAGGCAAATAAAAAAACACGTCTTTCTCAGAAATTCAAAAATATTTATTATTAATCATTTATTTGACATTTAAGGGAATGTAACATTACTGTAACATTGAGTTGAACTTATAAAATGGAAAATTTTGAAACAATCATTTTGTTTATAATGCTACACTGCATTTTTCGCAAATTGTTTGTGAAACGCCAGTGCACTTGGGAATCTTGCAACGTATCCTTTTTTAACCCAAATCGGCCAATGACCGACCTGGTCCTGCCTTACTGCCAATGGAGGAACGTGTGCGCAGGGCCCTTATGTTTTTTGGCTTGAATTTCGTCTTCTAAAGACCTTCGACTCTTGATGCTAGGCTTCAGGCCAAGCTCGCATAAGGTCTCGCCTATCTCAAGTCTAAATTCTGCTGAAGACATGTGTTTGCCGTTGAGATATTTTACCTTCCTTACTCTTCGGTATAATAACTAAGAATTTGCCATAGCCAGTTCCAGTAAATGTTACAACATCCTTACTTGCCATCTTTTGCTTCGAAATTTTGAATGGATAAAATTATATTCTTACACGAAAACCACACAATTGTATACACTTTTTATATTTTTTTATCAGTCATTCATCACCGGCCTTAGTTCTAATTTATCACTTTCATCAACGCGCAACATTTAAACTGACATAAGTCGTTAAGTTACGCTATCTATGATTTTTACTCGATACTAAGTGGTAGGGTACAGTAGTGCTAGACGGATTCAAATGAACTAAATGAATTTACTTAGTGCCTTATTTAAGGGGATTTTAGGGGGATTAGTAGTTTGTTACAGAAATGTCACATGAAGCTATAAAGGGTTAACTTGCGGCAATATCTAGGACTTTATATGATAGCAGACAGACACTTTCATCTTCACTCGCTCGAAGACAGGCGCACGGTTGCGGATATGGTTTTCCTCTATAAAATCCTGAATAATAGCATCGACAGCCCATACCTCGTAAAAAACTTGTCATTTTTCGTCCCATCTCTAACCATTAGAGCCCTCAAACATTCGAATTGCAACGCGCAAATACTAATTATGCACAAAATGCCCTTATGTATTGTCTTATGACCTTATGATACTAGGTTCCATCATATGGACATTGATTTATTTAATCGTACTGCTTATATAATAGAATAATATAAAAGCATAGAAAATGCGCATATGATTAATTAATTTATTATTAATAATATTTTTTGATGACTTATTTATGTATGTATTTTTTTCCTATTTATGTATTTACTAGCTGCGCCCCGCGGTTTCACCGGCGTGGTGATGGAAAATTGTGATAATGATGATAGAAAACTATATATCTTTATAAATTATAGCCTATGTGTTATTCTGATGTGTAAGCTATATTATTGTAAAGTTTCATCAAAATCCATTCAGTAGTTTTTGCGTGAAAGAGTAACAAACATCCATACATACATTCTTACAAACTTTCGCGTTTATAATAGTAGTAGGATCTACTTATGTATGTATTTTAATAATATGTATATTTATGTATGTATGTATATGTATTTAAGAATGTGTATGTGTAGGTACATGTATTTAAGCATGTGTACGTGTATGTATATAGGTATGTATGTATGTTTAAAATGCAAACCATTCCCTTTCTATCCCTACGCCTCCGTATTGGATAACTTAAATTAATGAAAGTTATTTTAAATTGCTAAACACTTATTGTATAACCTTGAAAACAAGTAAACGGCCTCACATTGATTGTTACGATCACATATGTAAAATAGTTAGCAACGCTGTATGTTTTCTTAAGAAATAAAGAAATAAAGAAAAGAAATAAAACGTGTGGTAATGTTAGAATCGTTATGTCATCCCGAGTGTCATAGGGTATGTGCCGCGACCCCTTGCTCTCAAATAAGGAGAAAGCAGCGTCTTCAATATAAATCGCTGTGTTAGGGGCTCTCTAGACGATCAAGTTTGCTTGACAAGCATCGCGTCCGGGCTGGGAGGGGATCGTAAACCGCAGGAAAAATTGCAAATATTTTTTTTAAATATTTACCAGAACTGCCTAATTTTGTAGTTTATACTAGGAATTAACATTAATTAGACGTAATTGATTGATGAATGACGTGACTCCCTGGTATTTTATTTTTTATTTTTTATTTTATTATTGTTAAGGAATCAATGTAGCTTTTACAAAACATTGGGTACAAAATAATCAAGTTTTAAAGATAATGCTAATAACATGTTTCCACTTAAATATTAATAATTTAAACACTTAACAGTTTTCTATGAAGAATACACTCACATGAAAGGAGGTGGGAATTGGGAAGGGGGGAGTAATATAAGTAAATACAATTTTATTTGAATACACGTTCCATAATGTATACATATTATTGTCATACATATTATTTAAATATATTCTTAAATACATATTATTAATATTATATTATATAGTGCGATTACAATGATACGTCAACACCGTCATTAATTATTGCTTTTTTAAGAGCGATAGATGACGAATTGAATACGCCAATATCGCTGAGCTGCGTATTATAAATTTTACATACTCTATAAATAAAACAGTTTTGTGCATAATTAGTTAGGTGGAATAACTCCGTTTGGCGAGTGAGTCGCGATGGTACACGAAAAGATACCATTCCAAGAAGATCCGAACAATCAATGTAACCTGTCAACAATATGGAAAAACACCACATCTGCACATTTTCTTTTTGATTGTAGTGATTGTAGACCATGAAAGCTAGCTGCTTCGCTGTAATTGGGAAAGGACATAGAGAAACGATAATTCAAATGTTTCAAGAACAAATTTTGAATACGTTCAATTCTTTTTACGTGAACCTTATAGCTTGGAGACCATATTTGAGACGCATATTCGAGGTGACTGCGGACGAATGCGTTGTATAAGAGTAAAAGAGAATGTTTAACTGAGAATTGTTTTGAAGATCATAGTGCGAATCCTAACATACTATATGCTTTTTTAGTGATGTTATCTATGTGATAGTTAAATAATAACTTGCTGTCTAAAAAAACACCTAGTTCCCGGATTGCATTCTTCTTGGTTATCGAGAAACCGTTTACAGTATAATTAAATGGTAAAATATTGTTTTTCCGCGTAAAACTAACGGCAGCACATTTCGCAGCATTCAGAAATAAGCGATTCGAGGCGCAATAAAGAAATAGTCTATCTAGATCATCCTGGACCAATTGACAATCGTTAAGGGAATTAACAGGTGCGTACATTTTCAAATCGTCAGCGAAAAGTAGAAAGTTACCAAACTTAAAACAGATATTTATGTCATTGATATAAAATGTAAATAGAAGGGGCCCTAAGAGGCTACCCTGTGGTACACCCGAGGATATACTTGTCCAGTCAGACTTAATCCACCTATAACCACACGCTGGCAACGATTTTGTATATACGATGCAAACCAACGCAGTAGATCACCGTGAATTCCAACAGCACTTAATTTTAAGATAAGATTAGTATGGTCTACCTTGTCAAATGCTTCGCTGAAGTCAGTGTAAATAGCATCCACTTGATTGCGTTTACTCATTTGCAGCGATAGGAAACTCGTAAACAAAGTAAGATTAGACACCGTAGACCTGCCAGCTCTGAATCCATGCTGTTGTGGTAGAATACAATGAGTAGTTGCCGCGTATAATTGATCGTAAGCTATTTTTTCAAATAGCTTACTTATTATGGAGAGTTTGAAAATAGGACCATAGTTAGTAACATCAATTTTCGAACCTGATTTGTAAACTGGTGTAACAAAGGCTTGCTTCCACTCGTCGGGAAAGGTGCCATAACAAACTGACCTCCTGAAAAGTAAGGTAAGCGGCAAGGCCAAATTATGACCACAGCGAAATATGAACAATGGTGGGATGCCGTCTGGTCCAACACTTTTATTGAGATCGAGCTTGTTAATATACTTCTTCGCCAATTCTTCAGTGATTTCAATAGACGAGATATTACTACCATGGCATTCGGTATGAGCAGAAGTACTAGGAGTAGGACTAGCGAAACTCGGTTCAAAAACCGATTCAAAATATTTACAATACATAGTACACACTTCCTGCCCTGACTCAGAAACATTACCTAAGTATGTTACACTTTTAGGGACAGAGTCGGACTTCCGGGGGGATTTGACGTAAAACCAGAAGGACTTAGGATTGCTACGAATATTTGATTAAATTTTTTTAATGTATAATGCATAGCAATCCTTGCTTATAAGCTTCTGCCTGGACCTCAACAGGGAGAATTTATTATAGTCAAGCGGGTTGTGAAACCGTTTAAACCTCTGATGGTATCGATATTTCTCCTTGGTAATATTAATTAACGAAGACGTATACCAAGGGGGATATTTGGAAGACAACACCAGTTTCGTTGGCACATATAGCTCAATTAGCCTGGACAAAATTATATAGAAACCGCTTAAGGCAGAATTAATGTCAGTACTACATAAAAGATCCTCCCAATTAAATGCCGCAAGTTCGGCATTGATTGCAATATAGTCAGCTTTATTAAACAGCGTCACGTGCCTGCGCGAATCCTGAAGTGGTTTCACGAGCTATAGGGAATATTCAATAACTAGTGCTTTGTGGTACCTACTTGTAATCCTCTGGAACTATCGGGTTGTCGCTAGCATACACATTAATATTTTCATTGCATAGGACCAAATCTAACGTTTTCCCCATAGTGTTGGAAATACCATTATATTGGCGGAGACCAGCCATGATCATAGTGTCCAGAGTTAAGATGGCAGGCGCAGAGGATGAAGAGTTAGTAGGCGTTAAAAAAATGTTATTACCTTCGTATTCCCAATCGATTTCTGGCAGGTTATAGTCACCAACTAAAATACATGCATCTTCAGGATGGCTTAGAACAATGTCGGCTAGTCGAGACATAAATGCTTCAATATTTATATTGTAGTTGAGCGTTCTAGGGAAGTACGCACAATATATATGAACTGAATGATTACACCCTTTTGAAGATGCCGACGGTATCGTAACCCAAATATCCTCAGCGCATGTACGCCACAAAGGCTGTTCATGAGCATTTAGCTCGTTTTTAACGGCTAATAGAACACCACCACCATTTCCCTGACCCGTAGTCGCGTAGTTGCGATGAAGTCTGAATACTGCGTATCGGTCATCAATCAACTCGCTGCTCGATATTCCTTGGTGAAGCCAGGTTTCAGTTAGTGCAATAATGTCGAATTCATTGTATGATATGCTTTGTAGGATTGCGCTTGTTGCTCTAACATTTTGGTAATAGATGAATAATTTCATAAAGAGTCGTATGGCACTTGGACCAAAACAAAGCTTACGCCCATAGGACGCACAATAAATAAAATAAGTGGGTTAAGAAAGTATTTGACTAAATTGAACAAATAATATATTAAATTTGATATGAGTGGATCTTGAAAAATAACAGCGAAACAACACAATGAAGACGCAGATGGATAGAACAAATTATGCACAATAATGCCAAGTATTGATAAGTATATAACATTACCTAGGACCAATGAAAAATAATCGATACACGGTGATTGAACATACAAGAGGTTATGACGATTAAATTTAAAGTGATAGATAATAATATTCATATAAAGGTATTGAAATAAATGAGGCAAAATACAAATTGCTATGCATAAAATATAAACAGTAGCTTTAGAACATAAATAGATGGAATGTATCATTATAAAAAAGTATATGTATTGGATAAGGATGCAGGACTGACATTGGAACAACTTAGATGGGCTGAAAGTTGTTGATATTAAATAGTAAGGAGAAAGCTTTTTAGAAGGGTCATTTGAGGTGAAATGGAGTAAGATGAGCGAGTTAAACGATTTTTTTCAGGTCCACTTCTCTTCCTATAAAAATTGCTTGAGCCTTTTCATGTTGCCTCACGTGAATGCGGCAGTTGGAAACCCAGCAAAACTTATATCCTTTCTGCTTCGCAATCGATTTTTCATGAAACAGCAAATTTTTATTAAAAGCAGTGAGATGTTCGTTCACGAATATCTGCTTTTTATCTGCCGGTAGTCCAATGTCAGAAGTGGTGATCCCCCGAGCAGCTTTATATGCAGCAATGAAGCCTTCTTTCAAATGGCGCCTCACAAACTTGACGACAATACATTTGGGTTTCCCGTTTGGTATTTTCGGTGCCACCGTCGTAGCAAACTCTATGTCGTTAGGTGGAAGATGAAAGTCGATGCTTCTTGCGACTGCCATAATAAGGTCCGTTGGGTTCTCATTTTTGCGTTCAGGAATACCTTTAATTTCTAGGTTGTTTGATCTGACGAATTGATCTCTTGTTTGGGAATCCTCCTATAATTTCAAGACAGTCTCACGAAGTTGGATGAAATCGGCTTCTAAAGAGTCTACCTTCTTTAATTTTTCCTCCATTAGCTTGAGTTTCGTGCCAAATTCATCCACGGCCTTAGAACAATAGTCAATTGAAGTTTTAAATTCTCGAAATTCAGCTTTCATCGCACTGATATCCTTGTGTAGGTTAGACATAAGGCTGATATCTGCCTGAATTTTCTGTATTGCCTGCATTAATGAGTCTGAGCAGGCCGAATCGGTGGGATTTTTGCACGAGCTACACTTCCACGTTGCCTTCTTCTCCTGAGTCAATTTGACATAGTTAGTCTTACTGATGTCACCGCAGCGATAATGGACTTTGGACTTACAGGCCGAGCATAACGCACCTTTTTCAACTACCAACCCGCATACAGAGCAAGGCATAGTTAGGAATTGACACTCTCAACACTGTTCGCAGGTTGCATGCAAGCGACGCAGTCGGTGACTCAAAAGTGGCGCGTGTATTTTCAGCGTTGACAGTATGCAGCCGTTGCGAGCCAGCGGCGCGACAAATCGCTCTTCCGTGCAGAATCAAAAAGGCGGTAGAAACGTGTCGTTTTAAAAAAAAATATTTTAAGAATTATCTATTTAAAGTCTCCAAAAATAAGTGAATGGCGAATGGCCCAGTTCTCAGAATAAAGTTTGACTCACAGAATAAAGTTTGAAGAATAAATAGATAATAGTGGTGAGCAAAGTGATTCGGAGCGGTGCCGTGATGCCTCGTTATTAGAATGGTCGGTCGATCCACTGATGTTTCGTTTACAATACCAGCGTTGGCCTTTACGAAAGGATTCCTTACTGTTGCGGGCTGGTTGCGAATCGTTATAACACACTAAGTTTCAATATAAATATCGATATAGATTTTACTTGGTTAGGAACACTTTGAAAGCGAGAATGTTAAAATACGTGTGTCTAAACTGTACGTAAGTATAAACTACAAAATTAGGTATTTTTAGTAAATATTAAAAAAAAATATTTGCATTTTTCCTGCGGTTTACGGTCCCCTCCCAGCCAGCGACGCGATGCTTGTCAAGCATGCTTGATCGTCTAGGGAGCCCCTTACGCAGTGGCGTAAAAGAAGTTCATCATTTTGACAGTTTATTTGACAGTACCACCACTGTACTAGTCAGCCGCAAAGATAATTGCGGCGCACTTATAAAGTTTCTTATAGAAAACACCACTTTTGGGCGCACTTAAAGGCGAACCAAGTCGTCCTTTTCGAATAGATGGGATGAAAAGATAATTGCGGCGCACTTATAAAGTTTCTTATAGAAAACACCACTTTTGGGCGCACAAAGGCGAACTAAGTCGTCCTTTTCGAATAGATAGGATGAAAAAGTATTAATTTTCTTCTTCATCATCGTCATCGTCGTCATCTACCGGGAGTTTGAAAGTTTCTTGTTCATTGTCATCATCTTCGTTGTCCTGAATCGTTGTTTTCAGGCCTTCTAAATCTAAATCATACATTAACCATTTCTGACTTAATCTCAGTAGATAGTGCTCGAATCAAGAAATTAGTATAGCAAATGGTGTGGTATGCTGTTCAGCTACGATCAAGTGAAACCCATAAAGTTCGCGATCTTTGACTAATTATCCTGAAGAATTCTTTTGTTCTTCTGCTTTTTTGATGGCTCTGGAATTCAAAGAGCAGACACACGACTGCTCTTTGAATTCCAGAATTAGGTTATTTAGAGAACTTAGGTTATAACAGAGAACTTTGGTTACTGATCGGGCGTCGATACTTTTCTTTTTTCTTGACTGCTGCTCCATCAGCAGTTTGACCACAAAATAAACTGGGTGATGGTAAAGGTTTAACTTCTTCTAGGCGTCGTTTCGATGCTGCTATGGAATTTTTACTAATGTACCCTTTTCGACACCCAACGTGCACATTCACAGAGGTTTAAGTATTAAGGAATTCTATGTGATAGTCATTTCTTTCGATAATTGGAGTTTTAAAGTTTTCAAGCCACGCACTACAGTATTTGAATCACCTTCTGAAAGTGACTTCTCACAAATAAAACACAAATCAGCCATAATTTTCAAAATTGTACTTCCGCCGAAAGTGGTCCCTCGAAAAATAAACCAGGCTTCACAACGGAATATCTGTTTCATAAACTAACTATAAATAAATAAAGTCGTATTATATAGGGGTCCGCTTTCTCAGTATACCTAGACTTCATAGAAAAAGGTCGTATTATAGGGGTCCGCCTTCCCAGTTATAATATAATTAGATAAATAGGTATTTAAGAGTTCTCACATTTTAAAGACATAATATTTCAATATTTTTTTACTAAAAATCTACTTTTAATAAATTAATATAAAATAAGGATATACAATATTTCATTTAATGACTTTTTAATCACACAAATTAGGTAAGTATTATTAAATTAATATAATTAATATTTATATATATATATATATATATATATATATATATATATATATATATATATATATATATATATATATATATATATATATATATATATATATATATATATATATATATATATATATATATATATATATATATATATATATATATATATATATATATATATATATATATATATATATATATATATACACATTTACAATCAAATATTATATATATATATATATATATATATATATATATATATATATATATATATATATATATATATATATATATATATATATATATATATATATATATATATTGCTACGAGCCCCGTTTATAATGGTTATATAGTATTGAAGGCAGATCGGATAAATGCCATTATGTCACGGATAATATCTAATTTTTTTAGGAAACCGTCAGGTTCCAGGGCGCCAATCCGTGATAATTCTAGGGATGGGGTTCACGCACAAAAAGCTAGACGCACGCCTTCGCCTAGCGGTTGGTCTAGATTATGGGAGGAGGAACGTCACTGACGGGGCCTCACTAGCTCAAGTCGGAATATGTGATCCTCAGGGGTGGTTTTTATCCCGCCTTATTAGTGGCGTCCTCGGAAGTCGGGATCGTCTGTGAGGCAGACGGGCGATCAAGTTGGATGGGGTATACTTGCTATGGATTGGAAAATATACTCGAATTATTTAATTATGGGCTATTAATTATGGACTGAAATTTCCTATGTTGGCTTTTGCAGATTATAAAATTTATTTAATTATGGAGAGCGCTTCGTGAATTCAAAACCGTACTCAATTCGCGGGAAGTAGATTGTAGTAAAACGGCGCAGCGCCCTCTATCTTCGGATACGTCGCACCGGCAAGGCCCCCTCCTTCACCTCCGCACCTACAGATGGCGCCGGCGCTCGCCGCGCTCGCCGGGCCGTCGCGGGCCCGCCTATTGATAACGAACCGGTCTGAGATCGCTCGCCCGGCGCGATTTAATATCTTTTACAATCGGTCCGGAATTACTGAATGATAATTTAAATTGAAATTTATCTTTATTATTGGGTGATGATTTTGGATCTATTTATTTATTATTTTATCGAATTTAATTTCAAATTTAAATGACCTGTAGAAATGAATACTAAGGAAAATAGCTAGAAGTTTCGCGATTCTATCTTTATTGATTCGTGTTTTGAACGATTGATTGAACAAAGAAATGTATAGAAATTTCCAAGACTAGAGTTCGTAGAATTTAAATGATAAGGCTCGGTTTGTCCGAACATAAATTAATGGTTCTTAACCCTGTGAACTTTTCTTTTCTCTCCCTGGCTCCGCTTGCACGTCTTACGTCTCGAATTCGAATTATTACGAATTTTTCTGAGAAGATTATAGAATTACCAATTTTTTAAACCTTTTTTATTAAATGAAACATAATGCCTTACAATGGAGTTTTTATTATAAAGAAGAATATATTTTACGAAAATTTATGGTACATGTTGCGTTCCTGTGCATAGGTTCTCCGATCTTTCTATATAATTTTAATTAATGCGCATACCAAGGCCGAATTAAGTTTCGAAGGTTTTATGAATTTTTCTATCGAGCTTCCGTGATTTTCGTGATTGAAATTCAGGGTTTCGGATTTTTTTAGGAGTCGGGTAGGCGTTGAAGTCTGTCTGTATCGGGATGCGGGTATCTCCTTCGGTTGAACCGTAGATTTTTCTAGAGAGACGTCGATTGATAATGATTGGAAATGATTTATTCTTATGTTTAGGATTATGGAAATGATCGCTTAGATTTTATGTTGCGGTGGAGTAAGAATTTAATGGAGTTTGGATAAGTCGGGAATTTAGGTTTTATATTTTCTAGATAAATGTTTGAATAGGAATATTATTTATCGGGGACCTGACCTTGGTTCTATTCTTTTATTGGGTAAAGATTTTTAATGAAATAAGGAAAATAGTTTAGCTGATTGATATTTTGTATTATTGAGACGTGATTTGAAAGATAATATTTTCGAGATTTTGGACTTGTACTTTGGGAATGAGATTCAAAATTAGCTTGCGATTTGGGATTTTGTTTCGTGGGGTAGAGACTTGAAAGAGAATATTTTGAGGGACCTGATATCGAGGGGATTGTACTCCGAGAATACGGTATTATAGAAAGGGTTTCGCGGGTCGACTTTCACCTTTTCGACCTAATGGGGGGTAGCACATTTTATGAAAATTTAGGAAAAAGTGAACTATGCACGTTTATTCGGCGGACAAGCCGGCTATGCTATTTAATCTATTTCTATCGGTAGAACGTTATAGTTAATTTAACCTAACCCTGGCCTAACGGCGATATTACAATAACCTGGGTTCCTTTCGAAGCGACGCGGTTTCTGGCGTCTGCTTCACATTAGTTTAATTATAAATGGATTTTAAAATTGTAATAGAAAATTATAAAAGAGCGAGAAATTAAAAGAAGCGAGAATAGAGGCGGTTAATGGTACAGTGAGCGACTTGCCTTGTAGGGTTGAGGATTCCTCGATGGCCTGCCCAGGTGTTACACTGAATTTAGTAAAGATTCAAATGCTTCTATATCTCGTACTGGCTTTAAATAAAGAATTTTAATCTGCAGTGGCTGGATGCAGGGTAGTGAATGAATCGGGCGCGCCGCGCCGCCAAGCGGGCGCGCCCTCTCCGAAATATCGACCGTCTTCCTCGAGGTCCGGTAGCCAAAAAAAAAAAAAACTATTACCCGCAATGGTAATACTGAATAAATCTCTCCGCTGCGGATGAGCTGACTAGTGACGTACAAAGGACTAGCCGTCGATTGCACGGCAAAGTTTATACGATGAATGGATTTGCTTAACTGGATTAATTATTTTATAAGTATTAGACTATAATGGTATACTTTCTAAGTATAGGGTAATGCAGCAGCATTACATGCCGGGTAGATAAAAACGTCACCGCCCACGGTGGCACTAACAAAAAGAAGCAATAAACAAAAAGAAACAAATTATACTATGAGTCGCTACGCCTAACACTTGCTACGAAGCGTAGCTGCTGGTGCGGTACTGTATTTGTGCTTGTATTTAACAATTACTTATTATTAGTTTTTTTTTATGTCCTATATAATAGACCTAAATTATTTTGTTGTGATATTTACGATTATGTAAGTTTGATTTGACATGTTAAAAGGGTGGAAAGTCATAAGTTTTGAATTAAAGTTCTATTTTTCTAAGTATTAATATGGTTTGTATCCTACGCATTTGATTATGATTTATGATGTAGATTATGAGATTGGAAAGGAAATATATGGAGTAATGTGGAAATGTCACGGGTATTTTGTCGCTAGAAGTTCAGTCATGGAAGTCACTTGCTCGTTTTTTAACGTTAAGTGGATATATAGTCTGGATATGGCCCTTTACAATTTACAAAATTAAATGTAGATCGCGTTGACATCCTTCCGGTCGCATCCTGGGTCCTGTAGACGTCTAAGTGTGTCCTCGAATAATGGCTGGTCGTCGATTTCGTCATGACACTCCAGGGTGTCGGCTGCAGCGTGGTTTACGTCACCTTACGACAGACAAGAAAAATGGAAACAAGCATTAGTTTCTTGAATTCCGCTACGAAGCCAAATTTCTGCTACGAAGTATAGAGTCTTTTTAAACTGTATCTTCCTATGCTACGCCACTTGCTTTGCAGTAAAGTCTATGTGTGCAGGAGCAGATTATAAAAGTCTATATGTTGGGTCATTAAGTTGAAGTAATGTTGTAAATTTCGGGTAATGAATTAAGATTTGACACTTCGCTTTATGAAGTCCTGTGTACTATTACGTTGTCGTGGTAATTTTCCTCGTAGGTGGCAATTTATGAACACTTTGCTTATGTAAGTCCTGTGTAGAATTGATTAATACGGGAACTTGAATAGGTGGCTTAACGGTCTCAACTGTCCATTTCACTGAAATACCGTAAGATATTAGACTCGAATTACTTGCACTCTCACTTTTAACGATAACTAACTGAATGGCACTTTCTTAGTGTCTTTCACTCAAAGAGCATCTGGGAAAAGAGCTGCATGCTAGTGGTAGAATATATGCATGATATGCATGGTACTTGCTGTATTCCTGTGTGCATATCCATTATACGGACGTCATCGGGTACGCTGTTTGTACGGCGACTAGTGGTCCTCTGGTGTTGGTCATCTGGTCTGAAGTCCTAATGTCTATAGAGGTAAGGAAAATGTGTCTTTTACCTGCTATGACTGCTTGGAGTTATAATTTCCGGATCGCAAGTTGAATTTAACGGTGTTCTTCCTTGGACGATCGGTAGTGAAATTTGTCGTATCCAATTGATTAGCGTGTAGATCCTTTTATATTATTGGGTCGATATTCGCTGCATCGGTTCATCATAGTAACGTCGTTATGAGTATGGCCTTTTCTGCATCGTTGCTCCAGATTTTCTGGAATTTGAGAAAGGTATGCGGCATCATCTTGTCGAGATACTAATGTTTCTTTATCTGGTACTACTAGGATGGGTGAGGTAAGAAGGATAGGCTTGTTTCACTGTACCATGAGTAGGTATTGTGATATCCTCGTTTACAAACAATTAACTATATATTTCCATTTTTATTCAATCTATACCCTTGTGCGATCTTACAATATTTTATTCCTCAGTGGAATGTATAACAGAATGACAGTTATTCTATTTGCTATTTCCTTTTCTAAAAAAAATAAATAAACAGAAATAAATTAGCGTTAATTTTCTATGTATTAATTTGCTATTATTATTATGTATGCAGGTAATATTGTGTGTCCGATTAGGTACATATGGTATACAAGTCAGTACTCTTTATTGACGGAGTTACTGTAAAAGTTCTCATGAAACAACGTTATTAATATTTAAAAACAACCTTTTATCTAGACATAATTACCTGATTAGTGATTATACGATATTTATATACTTATATTCTATGCTGATTTGTACATTTGTAGCTCTCTTTTTCCTTTCTTTTTTACTGACTTTAATAATATGGACGCAGACGTGCGTGTGCGTCTTCTGCACTTTGATGTAATAATTTATGGATTATAAAGGGGAATGAATGTGGTCCGTTAGCGAGATGCGCTACGACCTTTGATTAAACTTATAAAAATGTTGTGCAATGGCTAGATTTTTTATCGATTTATTGTGTTATTTTATATATGGGACTTGATTTTATTTGCATTTTATTTCTCCTCGATATCAGATCTCCCCTATATTTATTTTTAAATGCCCTGGTTGTATTTTATTATTTTTATGATTTTTAGGGAAAAAGGGGGGAAAAAGGGGAACCGGTTATAATATTGAACTTGATTTAACGTCATTTTGGGTGTAATATTTAATCATGGATTGTTTTTATCTATATGTGCATTGTATATTTGCATTCGCGCATTGGCGCATAAATAATATTAGGAAGACTATATGTTCCTTATTAATAATGTATATTCTTAATATATATAATTTTGCCGGTTTGTTTATAATTTTGTGTATGTATATTTTGGGGACCTGTCTGAAGTATACAGACTCGGGTTCACGTAATTTTAATTTGCGAGACCCATGATCGACTGTGTTTTATTTATGTATTTTTTATAGGGTTTGTATATTATGTGAGTAAATGTTGCTATTTATTTGCTATTCTTTTAAGTATATTGGAATGTAATATTTTATATGGGCTGTGTCATGTATTATTGTATAATTTGTGTTTTTATTTTTATAGAACCTTGTTATTTTATTTGCTTTTATTTGGACGGGAGGACTGAAAAGTATGCGCGCTTTTCGCGACAATACCACAGTTTTTGACTTTTCAGTCATTTTGCTCATGATGGTATGTAGTTAATATAGAATGTCTAATATGCGTTGTTCCGCTAGATATTCCCTAACTATTTAAGATTTGTGAGATCTTTGGTATCCAATGTTTATATTGTATATAAATTCTGTCTGATGGTAGTTTTCTTAGTCTGAGTTGCGATAATAATTTTCAGTATTTTAACATAAATTTTCTTCTTTCGTGGCTCGTTCATTCTAAATTCTTACGTCTACGTTCAGAGCCTACCTGACATACGATCCTTTCATACTAAAAATTTTCTGTCTCGTACCTATTTTACTATTCTTGACTTAATTGTGGGAAAATATATTTACTAAAAATGAGGGAGTAAATTTATACAAATATTTATATGCAATTAAGATCGGTGTGTATATCATTTTTTGTAGAGCTTTCTATGGGCAAACTAAATTGAGCTTTATACTAAAAGTATCATTACGGGTTAATCTATGGGGGGGTGTTTTATTATGAAAACTTTCATGGTATGGAGTGACTCCATGTCCTGGCAAATGCCGGGATCGAATAAAGATTTTTCTGTAGCTGTTCATGTCGAATTCACAACGGTTTTGTGTACGGAGTTCTAGTCGCTACTTAGTTCTGCCGACTTACTAGCCGCGTGATCGAATAATAATGATAATAATATAATATAAATGATATTCATAGTGGTATTTGTGCAACAGAGCTGACATGTTGATTTTAATTCTACGCTGACAGTTGATGTACATATACCCGGAAACCACTGGTTCCAATGGTGTTTCTGTCCAATGACGGGCTATATAACCACCAAACCCAATAAATAATAAAAACCCGGATATTCCGGAGGTGTTTTCTCTCTATATTTGGATGGGTAGCACCGAACCTAATATGTATATAATAATGGTATATCAAGGTAGAGAAATATCTTTATTCTTAGATCGTTCCGTAATGGCTCATGCAAAGGGACGTTATTTGTTTATTTTTGTATTTATGATTTTATTTTTTATTTGGTAAACTATATGATCTTTATTTTTTAGATTTATTTATTTTTTAGGAAGTTTTGAAATTTGCATAAATGGAGAATGTTGTCTTATCGAGCCCGGTGATTAGCCGGGTTAAATAACTTGTAAAAAAAATTTTTTTTTTTATTAAAAAAAAATTTTTTTTTTAACTTTAAATTGTAAGTTTTGTATTTTTGTTTATTTTTGATGGGACAAGGCTCTTTGTATTGTTGTTTTTTATCCGATGTATTATTATTGTGTGTTTTTATAAGTCAAATCGATATCAATTCAATGCATTTCTTTTAGTTTGTTTTATTTTATACTGTTATATATTTTATTAGGCTTTAATTAATTTATTATTTTATTCATTTTGTTAATATGTGTACATATATATTTATTGTTTTAATTTTTTGAAAATAACACTGAGGTCCGTTTCGTGCCTTTAATACTTGTTCGTAAATACCTTTTAGTGTACCATAATACGGTGTCTTCGAGTTTTCATAGCTTTTCCGAGCGGTTTATTTCTGTTTATGAGAGTATATTCATTCCGACGACATCACAGCTACCATTTACTTAGACGCGTTTAATCGCTAGCGATATCTTTGATGTGGAACGTTCCGCGAGGTTTCCCATTCATGTCAGCTAATTCATAGGCGATTGGCGATTTTTTAGCAATAACTTTGCATTTTGTATACCTAGGTGCTAATTTACTAGAGAAGAAATCTATTTTCCTCGATAAGGTGTGGTTCTTTGCCCATACAGTGTCACCTACTGAGAATTGGATGTTTTTCCTCCTTAAATTATACCTGGCCGCGCTGTTTCTAAAAGCTTCCATTAACCTATCCTGCACGACTTCGTAAGTATCCGCCAAGGCTTCTAGTCCCTTAGCGAACTCCTGCGGGCTGTCGACTGCTATTTGGGAGTTTTGATCTGGCACGTACCCTAGCATTTTATGGTACCTTCCATCAACAAAAGGCTCTCGAGCAAACATTAGATACGAGGGTGAAAATCCTGTCGCGAGATTTATATGATTATTTAGAGCATTTTGTATCAAATAAATATATTTATCCCACATTCTTTGATTTTGGCCTGACAAAATTGATAGGCTAGTTTCTATTGTCTGGTTGTAACGCTCAACCATATTGGATTGCGGTGCGTAGACGCATCCGTAGAATAGTCTAGGGATTCTGTATTTATCGATTAGTGCTTTAAATGTTCTCGATCTGAAATAGGTCGCGTTATCTAACGTTATAACGGCCGGAGTACCATAAGTGAGAAATATATTGTTTTCTAGGTGTTTGTTTATATTCACCGACGTGGCTTTTCTTAAAGGAAATAGCCAGCAAAACTTGGTGAATACATCGACCACGGAAAGTATGTATGTGAAACCACTCATTGATCTCGGAACGGGCCCTATAAGATCGATGCTGATGGTATGCATCGGGGTTTTCACAGATTTTGGAGTGACCATCAGGCCCTGGGCTGGCCCTGTTCGAATTTTGTGGGCTTTACAAGTGTCGCAGCTTTTTATGTAGGATTTCACCTGCTTTTGCATTCCTGGCCAATAATAGTACGATTGCAGCTTCCGTAGAGTTTTGAATATGCCGAAATGGACAGCGAAGTCTCCCTCATGTATTTCTTTCATCGCGTTTTCCCTGTCTGCGAGCTTTGGAACGAGTCTCCATGGGTTTAGCAGTTTCTCGCCTCTCCTGGGAGCGTGGTATTTGTACAGTGTATTGTTCTCTATCTTGTATTCCGGGGCTGCGTATGGATCGTTTCGTACCGACTCGTACGTGCGATTGTACCATTCGTCTTCGCCGGATGTTGCTGATAGGGCCATGCATGGAATCCTGGAGAGCGCGTCTGCTACCACGTTCAGGCTACCCTTTCGGTGAATGATTTCCATATCAAATTGTGACAACAATGTGCTCCACCTTGCCAGTCTGCCTGAGGGGTTTTCCAATTTGGTGAGCCATTTCAAGCTGCTATGGTCAGTCACTACCTTAAATCTGGTGGCTTCTATGTACGTCTTGTAATGGAGAACGGCCCTTAAGACGGCCAGCAATTCTCTTTCGCTTACTGAGTAATGCCTTTCCGCGGAGTTAAGGATTTGCGAGAAATATGATATGGGTAAGTCCATCTTTTCCTTTTCATCGTACTGGGTTAAGGCCGCGCCTATGGCGATGTCGCTTGCGTCGCAGCTTATTGTGAATTCCTTGCTAAAATCGGGACATTTCAGGATCGGGGCTGTAGTCAGAGCTTGTTTTAGCATGATAAATGACTCTTCCGCCTCTTCTGTCCATGTGAAAATTGTTTTTACACCTTTCTTTCCACCGGTTAGTTTGCACAGTGGTGCGGCTATTTTTGAGTAATTTTTCACGAATCGGCGGTAATATCCGGTTAAACCGAGGAAACTCCTCACTTGTTTTACACGATCCGGTCTCGGGAAATTCGTAACACAGGCTATTTTTCCTGGGTCTGTCCTCAAGCCTTGTCTGTCGACAATATAGCCGAGATATACTAGTTCTGGCCTGCAAAACTCACATTTTTTCAGGTTTACCGTCAGGCCTGCTTCTTTCAGGTTTTCCCTCACTCGTAATAAGGTGTCGATGTGCTCGTCGTACGTTGTTGATGCAATTATGAGGTCGTCGGCGTATGCGAATACCTTATTTCCGTACTCAGGTCCGAAGATCTGGTCCATGAGTGCCGAGAGGTCCGAGGATGCGTTGCAGACGCCAAAAGGCATACGTACAAAGGCGAACATGCCCTTTCCCGGTATCGCGAATGCGGTTTTGTAGATCGAGGATTTTTCTAGCGGAATTTGCCAGAAGGCTTTCGATAAATCGATAGATGTTAGGTAACGTGCGTTCCCTAAGTTGTCTAGAATTCTTTGCGACGATGCCATCGGGTAATGGTTTTTCACGGTTATCTCGTTTAATTTTCTCGAGTCTAAA
Source organism: Micropterix aruncella (assembly GCA_944548615.1). Classification (NCBI taxonomy): domain Eukaryota; kingdom Metazoa; phylum Arthropoda; class Insecta; order Lepidoptera; family Micropterigidae; genus Micropterix; species Micropterix aruncella. Next base: position 26,187,965 of record OX155968.1, read on the forward strand.
CACACCCTTGGGCTGCCATCTTTTTTCGTTACGACGAGTATCGGGTTGCACCATGGGGACTTAATTGGTGTGATCACTCCCAGCTTCAGCATTTCGTCGATCTCATCTTTTATCAGCTTATCTTTTGCTGGCGATAACTGGTACGGCTTTTGGCGGATAGGGTCGCCAGTGGTGACAATTTTGTGCTCCATTAAATGCGTTCTTCCTAGGCCTTGTTTTTCGAAGGAAATATCTTCGTACAGCTTCTTGACATGATCTAATCGTCGCATTTGTTCCGGCGTAAGATCTTCTATGTCCACGATTTGTTGGCATGTGGTATTGTTTATTTGTGCCACCTGGATGTCGAGATTTTCCCCGATTGAGATTTTAACGTCGAATTTTCTGATGAACTCGATCCCCAGAATTACGTCTTTTTTAATCGTAGGACAGACGAGGAAATTTATTTCTTTCGACCTTCCTTTAAATATCACCGGTAAAGTCAGGTATCCGAGGATTTTTTGCGGCGTTCCGTCGGCCGTTGCTATGCGGTTTTCCGATTCTTTGATATTTTTTCCCAGTGACATGTAACGTTTGTGCACTTCGTCGCCCAATATGCAGACTGCGCAGCCGGTATCCACCAGTCCTTCATAAGATTTTCCCATTATGTTGATATTAGCGTGTGGACGGGAATCGTTATATTGTGGTTTAGCCGACAACGTATAATTTTCCACGGTTATGGCCCCGTCTAATGCCTGTATCCGTGGGTGTTCCCGTTTTTTGGCTGGTTTTGCTGTTGAGTTCCGTTGCATCTTACGCAAAATCGCGTGAATGTATTTTGCAACTTGCAGTTAAAGCACATAGGATTTGGGTACTTTTGGCATTCTCTGAAGGTGTGTCCATGATTTTCGCATTTCTTGCAAAATAAAGCCTGAGGTGAAGGTCTCTGGGGGCGTCTCTCGAAGTTTTGCTGACGATGTCTGCCGAGTGGAGGATTTTCGTAGTTGGAATTTCTTTGGAGTAGCGGCGGTATGTCGCGGCGAGGTCCGAATCTGTCGTTGTGCGGAATCGCAGCTACTTCATCTTGACTGCTATTATTATCGCATACGTACTGCTCGTCCACGGCTGCCATCGGTATTTTGTTTTGCGATCTTGGGGACAATGATTGACGTTGCTGGGTGCTGTTTGTCGCAGTTGGTGCTGGATTTAGCGCGTATTGTTCGAAATTTTTCGCCAAGTCCAATAATGTTCCCACGTCGTCCAGTCTGGTCGTTCCCAGTAGAGTGTAGTACAATGGAAGGACGTTCAATTTAACAATTTCGAGTATTGTAGCATCTCGTAGTCTTGGAGACAGCCTCGTGTTCATGGTGTCTATGCGTGTAACGAAGTCGTGCATAGTTTCTCCTGCGATTTGTTTTGTGTTGCGCATTTGATTTTCGAGCCTCGTTTGGTAATTGAGTGACTCATATTTATTTATTAACGCCGCCTTTAGAGTTTTCCATGTCGTTACATACTGTCTGATGCTGCGAAACCATAATAGTGATGATCCTTCTAGTAGATCCGTAAAACCTTGGATGAGCTCCTTTTCAGTTACTCCTCTAGCTTGCACCTTATCCTCAACTATATCGATGAAGTCCAGGATGGGAGTGGATCCGTCGTACTTCAGGTTCCATTTGTAGATGCTGGGGAATGTCCTATGTTTTCCGATGTCAATAGGTTGGAAGATATCTGATGCTGATGCTGTATCTTGAGATTTTTCTCTGTTCCTCGTGTCTGATCCTTCCTCGTTTCCGATATCGTATGCTTCATTGATCCTTGAGTTGTCGTTTGATTTTTTGTAGGTTGTGGGTTGTTCACGTCCTGACATGTTTTCTGCGTTGAATTCTCCGGTTTGTTGTTTTTTCAAGTGATCTGGAGTTTTTTGAATAGGATTTTCCTCACTGTTTTTGTCTGGCGATTGCTGGCGGTTCCTTGCAGCGGACCTTGTTTTCTTTGGTGCCATGATGTCACTCTCAAAATCGGAGAAAACGATTTATTTTAAATCCTTGAGGTGTAACGATCTACTAAGTATTCTGTAATTGTTTCTTAATTGTGTTGTAGTGTGGTATAGTGTTGGTCTTAATGTCCTTATTTATTGGCTATGCGTGAAGAGATAAAGCTAGAAGACTATATCTTTGTATGGAGTAGCGAATTAAAGTAGTAAAAGAAATAAATTTAAACGAAACAAAAAAAAAATTTTTTTTTGAAACACCCTGTATGTGTGTGAGTAAGTGTTGATTGTGTAATCAAAGTGTTGACGTATGTTGTGTGTGTTGAAAGTAAACGATGTGAGATTATAATTAAAATTTACAATGATCAAATTATAATTTTTTTTTTGAACACCCTGTTGTTATGAAGATGTAAAAAATATTTGTAGACGATGTGTTGATGTGGTGTGAGTGAGTGAATGTTGATAGAAGCGACAAAGAGAGAAAAAAATATTAAAGTTTGGATTTTGCGATTTCTTGCGAAAGTATTTTTTTAGACACCCTGTGCCGTATAGAATGTTTACTCTAAAGTCCTGCGATGTAAAATGGTAACCGTTCTAAGATTATTTTTTTTGATGATTTCCAGCTGAAATATAATGTTTGGTTTGAAGTTATGATGCTGTGATGTGTCGCCTGAAATAAAACCTTTTTGCACAAAATACTCGAATAACAGTCGTATTATTTTATGGTACCTATGGTTCTTACTTACTCCTGGGCTGAAACTTGAGGTAATATGAAGACAAGAAAATTTAATTGGTCTCCTTTCCTTCGATGAAAGCTGAAATAAATTTCTATATCTAAGCACCTTGTATGATGTTATTTTATTTTGTTTGATATCGATTGACAAGTGGGTTAAATATTTAGCAAAGGGTGGGCTTGGGTGGGTTAAATATTTGGTACAGGCATTTTGTAAAATTTTTATGTTTTATTTATTTCCGGATTTAAATGTATTGAAGAATTTTTGGTTCCGTTTTATTTTTTTTTTAAAAAAAAATCTATATATTTTATTTAAATTTGATAATATGGTGATATTTATTTTTGAAATTATATATATTTTGATTTTCGAGATATGTTCGATGTTATATATCGAAGGGAGGGTTTGGGTGGGAAAGTGAAGTTTTAAATTTTATTTAAAGAAATTATAAGATATTTGAAGACAAATGAAAAAAAATATAGGCCCCTAAGTTGAGCGCCAATTTTTGCTACGCCAAAAATTGCGCGCCGCTTATGATATAAGACTATAGATTCTGGCCCCGCGTTGGGATCCAATTTTTGCTTCGCCAAAAATTGGCTGATAATAAATTAAATTCTATCTATGGGGCCCACGTTGGTGCGCCAATTTTTGCTACGAGCCCCGTTTATAATGGTTATATAGTATTGAAGGCAGATCGGATAAATGCCATTATGTCACGGATAATATCTAATTTTTTTAGGAAACCGTCAGGTTCCAGGGCGCCAATCCGTGATAATTCTAGGGATGGGGTTCACGCACAAAAAGCTAGACGCACGCCTTCGCCTAGCGGTTGGTCTAGATTATGGGAGGAGGAACGTCACTGACGGGGCCTCACTAGCTCAAGTCGGAATATGTGATCCTCAGGGGTGGTTTTTATCCCGCCTTATTAGTGGCGTCCTCGGAAGTCGGGATCGTCTGTGAGGCAGACGGGCGATCAAGTTGGATGGGGTATACTTGCTATGGATTGGAAAATATACTCGAATTATTTAATTATGGGCTATTAATTATGGACTGAAATTTCCTATGTTGGCTTTTGCAGATTATAAAATTTATTTAATTATGGAGAGCGCTTCGTGAATTCAAAACCGTACTCAATTCGCGGGAAGTAGATTGTAGTAAAACGGCGCAGCGCCCTCTATCTTCGGATACGTCGCACCGGCAAGGCCCCCTCCTTCACCTCCGCACCTACAGGTGGCGCCGGCGCTCGCCGCGCTCGCCGGGCCGTCGCGGGCCCGCCTATTGATAACGAACCGGTCTGAGATCGCTCGCCCGGCGCGATTTAATATCTTTTACAATCGGTCCGGAATTACTGAATGATAATTTAAATTGAAATTTATCTTTATTATTGGGTGATGATTTTGGATCTATTTATTTATTATTTTATCGAATTTAATTTCAAATTTAAATGACCTGTAGAAATGAATACTAAGGAAAATAGCTAGAAGTTTCGCGATTCTATCTTTATTGATTCGTGTTTTGAACGATTGATTGAACAAAGAAATGTATAGAAATTTCCAAGACTAGAGTTCGTAGAATTTAAATGATAAGGCTCGGTTTGTCCGAACATAAATTAATGGTTCTTAACCCTGTGAACTTTTCTTTTCTCTCCCTGGCTCCGCTTGCACGTCTTACGTCTCGAATTCGAATTATTACGAATTTTTCTGAGAAGATTATAGAATTACCAATTTTTTAAACCTTTTTTATTAAATGAAACATAATGCCTTACAATGGAGTTTTTATTATAAAGAAGAATATATTTTACGAAAATTTATGGTACATGTTGCGTTCCTGTGCATAGGTTCTCCGATCTTTCTATATAATTTTAATTAATGCGCATACCAAGGCCGAATTAAGTTTCGAAGGTTTTATGAATTTTTCTATCGAGCTTCCGTGATTTTCGTGATTGAAATTCAGGGTTTCGGATTTTTTTAGGAGTCGGGTAGGCGTTGAAGTCTGTCTGTATCGGGATGCGGGTATCTCCTTCGGTTGAACCGTAGATTTTTCTAGAGAGACGTCGATTGATAATGATTGGAAATGATTTATTCTTATGTTTAGGATTATGGAAATGATCGCTTAGATTTTATGTTGCGGTGGAGTAAGAATTTAATGGAGTTTGGATAAGTCGGGAATTTAGGTTTTATATTTTCTAGATAAATGTTTGAATAGGAATATTATTTATCGGGGACCTGACCTTGGTTCTATTCTTTTATTGGGTAAAGATTTTTAATAAAATAAGGAAAATAGTTTAGCTGATTGATATTTTGTATTATTGAGACGTGATTTGAAAGATAATATTTTCGAGATTTTGGACTTGTACTTTGGGAATGAGATTCAAAATTAGCTTGCGATTTGGGATTTTGTTTCGTGGGGTAGAGACTTGAAAGAGAATATTTTGAGGGACCTGATATCGAGGGGATTGTACTCCGAGAATACGGTATTATAGAAAGGGTTTCGCGGGTCGACTTTCACCTTTTCGACCTAATGGGGGGTAGCACATTTTATGAAAATTTAGGAAAAAGTGAACTATGCACGTTTATTCGGCGGACAAGCCGGCTATGCTATTTAATCTATTTCTATCGGTAGAACGTTATAGTTAATTTAACCTAACCCTGGCCTAACGGCGATATTACAATAACCTGGGTTCCTTTCGAAGCGACGCGGTTTCTGGCGTCTGCTTCACATTAGTTTAATTATAAATGGATTTTAAAATTGTAATAGAAAATTATAAAAGAGCGAGAAATTAAAAGAAGCGAGAATAGAGGCGGTTAATGGTACAGTGAGCGACTTGCCTTGTAGGGTTGAGGATTCCTCGATGGCCTGCCCAGGTGTTACACTGAATTTAGTAAAGATTCAAATGCTTCTATATCTCGTACTGGCTTTAAATAAAGAATTTTAATCTGCAGTGGCTGGATGCAGGGTAGTGAATGAATCGGGCGCGCCGCGCCGCCAAGCGGGCGCGCCCTCTCCGAAATATCGACCGTCTTCCTCGAGGTCCGGTAGCCAAAAAAAAAAAAAACTATTACCCGCAATGGTAATACTGAATAAATCTCTCCGCTGCGGATGAGCTGACTAGTGACGTACAAAGGACTAGCCGTCGATTGCACGGCAAAGTTTATACGATGAATGGATTTGCTTAACTGGATTAATTATTTTATAAGTATTAGACTATAATGGTATACTTTCTAAGTATAGGGTAATGCAGCAGCATTACAATTTATATATATATATATATATATATATATAACTCCGTAAGTATATCTCATTCAAACATAAGCATTTCCCAATACAAGCTGGGATTTCCTTCGCTACTTTTTAAGTAGCTTTTACTAATTTTATTTGAAATAAAAACATCATCCTATAGGTAAACGGATTTCTTTACAAACCTTATCAAATATAACAATATTATACTGTTTTCTACAATATTTCTTTACAATTTTTTAATATTATACAATTTTATATAGGTTTACCCTATTTTGATAACATTATACAATCTTTTTTATAAACTCCTCTGCCAGAAATTAAGATTGAAGTTTCTTCTTTCATTTCATTGAGCATATGGAGGTTTTTTTATTTTTATTTCGATTTAATGGCTCATTGATAACAAACTCAGCCAATTGCATCATATTTTAAATGTTGGTAGCATTCGAAATTTGAATTATTTCGTAATGTCACTTTCATTTGGAAAACGGCTTTGCCGAAGTGATCAATAGTTTTTTTTTTTATTTTTTCGCTTAATTCGTCTCAATTGAAGGCATTTTGTGTTGCATAAGGATAAGCCCTATTTATGAGATATATGGATGAATAGTGATCGTTAGTCGACTGCAAAAGGACCTTTAAACTTACATTGCACCGTCGAAAGTCGTGCACATCCGTAAGTATATCTCATTCAAACATAAGCATTTCCCAATACAAGCTGGGATTTCCTTCGCTACCTTTTAAGTAGCTTTTACTAATTTTATTTTAAATAAAAACATCATCCTATAAACGGATTTCTTTACAAACCTTATCAAATATAACAATATTATACTGTTTTCTACAATATTTCTTTACAATTTTTTAATATAATACAATTTTATATAGGTTTACCCTATTTTGATAACATTATACAATCTTTTTTATAAACTCCTCTGCCAGAAATTAAGATTGAAGTTTCTTCTTTCATTTCATTGAGCATATGGAGGTTTTTTTATTTTTATTTCGATTTAATGGCTCGTTGATAACAAACTCAGCCAATTGCATCATATTTTAAATGTTGGTAGCATTCGAAATTTGAATTATTTCGTAATGTCACTTTCATTTGGAAAACGGCTTTGCCGAAGTGATCAATAGTTTAATTTTTTATTTTTTCGCTTAATTCGTCTCAATTGAAGGCATTTTGTGTTGCATAAGGATAAGCCCTATTTATGAGATATATGGATGAATAGTGATCGTTAGTCGACTGCAAAAGGACCTATAAACTTACATTGCACCGTCGAAAGTCGTGCACATCCGTAAGTATATCTCATTCAAACATAAGCATTTCCCAATACAAGCTGGGATTTCCTTCGCTACTTTTTAAGTAGCTTTTACTAATTTTATTTTAAATAAAAACATCATTCTATGAACGGATTTCTTTACAAACCTTATCAAGTATAACAATTTTATACTGTTTTCTACTATATTTCTTTACAATTTTTTAATATTATACAATTTTATATAGGTTTACCCTATTTTGATAACGGTCCGATTGAGAATGGTCCAACGGAGAAGATTAATCCGATAGGAGAATCCCTGTAATTACACAGGAGCAATAAGTGGGAGGGAAGGAAAATGGGGAGTCAGTTTGCCCAATCCTAGGGAGTCGGCTCACTCTTCAATCCATCCCCTCCCACCCGAACGGATAAGAATTCATCTTGTATTTAAATATTGAACAACCGCTTCAAAACTCACCGGGTTAATTTATCCAATTACGTGCACCACGGGATTCTCAATTAATATCGACCGCACCAGCTGAATTGCGAATTCGAAAAAGAAGAGCCGGAAACATGGCCGTCTAATTATACCGCTTCCATACTGATTGCTTACTCGACTCGTTTAGGCTTCCGGTCGCCTAATTTACATTTATTTTATTAATTTGAATAATTGTTACAGTATTTTTATAAAATACTAGATTTAATTTCTAGTTAACCCCTCAAATGTGAGGCGTCCCTTAAGGGATGCCTTGGCAAAATGTATACAAAATGTATATAAATTTATATAAATGTAAATATAAATGTAAATGTGCGCCGCTTTATAGTAATCCGCTCTATAGTAATGCTATAGCTTGTAACATTTCGACTTTATAGGTATATATAGAAACCATAGAAACTATAGAAAAGGTACAAAAGACGACAAAGTTTCAGAATTTCTTTATTATTCTACCGAAACGTTACATTCTGCACGGAAGAAGTCCGTGCAGTTAAAAGAAGATAAAAGATATTGAAAATCAAAAATAAAAGAATATAAAAAAGCCTTTAACCCCTCAAGCCCCGATTGGCCGATATCGGCCACAAACTGATTCAGCGTGACAGGCCCGTTTTAATTTTATTTTAATTTAATTTGTTTTATTTTATTAAGTTTTATTATGTTAATATGTTTCATTTTAATTATGGGTACAGTGGTTTGGCAGTAATTATTGTTTTTGGTGTGACAGTGTCATAATTCAATTTTTTTACTAATTTTTACTAAAAATTTTTGGGACATCAACTTGTCAATCGGCTGAGGGGCCGAGGCCTGAAGGGTTAAAGGAAAATCAAATGTAAAATATAATAAAATAGCACAAATTAAAAACAATGTAAAAAAACAATAAATAAAACGCTAGTCAGCGGAGAGGGGAGAACTCAGGGTCGGCTCTCCGTTCTTGCTTCAATTATAAAGATAAAACTTACAACTAAAAGGGGTAAAACATTAAAATACAATAAAATAATGGTTCAGGTAGGGAAAAGGTTTGAATCTCGCGCGTTGAGCGGCAGTTCCCACGGCGAACACCAGGGGCGCTGACGTCTTCCTCGCTCGGCGCGCGGACGATAAGATACTCCGCCACTATCGTACTGGTACGATAGCAAAGGAAATCCCAGCTTGTATTGGGAAATGCTTATGTTTGAATGAGATATACTTACGGATGTGCACGACTTTCGACGGTGCAATGTAAGTTAAAGGTCCTTTTGCAGTCGACTAACGATCACTATTCATCCATATATCTCATAAATAGGGCTTATCCTTATGCAACACAAAATGCCTTCAATTGAGACGAATTAAGCGAAAAAATAAAAAATTAAACCATTGATCACTTCGGCAAAGCCGTTTTCCAAATGAAAGTGACATTACGTAATAATTCAAATTTCGAATGCTACCAACATTTAAAATATGATACAATTGGCTGAGTTTGTTATCAACGAGCCATTAAATCGAAATAAAAATAAAAAAACCTCCATATGCTCAATGAAATGAAAGAAGAAACTTCAATCCTAATTTCTGGCAGAGGAGTTTATAATAAAGATTGTATAATGTTATCAAAATAGGGTAAACTTGTATAATGTATATCAAAATAGGGTAAAGATTGTATAATGTAAACAAAATAGCTTTTACTAATTTTATTTTAAATAAAAACATCATCCTATAAACGGATTTCTTTACAAACCTTATCAAATATAACAATATTATACTGTTTTCTACAATATTTCTTTACAATTTTTTAATATTATACAATTTTAATAATTTCCAAAATTCATCATATTCTTTTACTTCTATATCTCTTTAAAAATTGCTTCCAGATTTGTGCCGTTTATAAATTCAATAAATTCATCCAATAATTTTGTGTTCTCAAATCCAAATGCAGTCAGTTGCGTGATAGTGGCTATTTGTAAGTGCCAGGGATTTTCAACTAGCAAGAAACATTTCTTGATTTTTCTTAAATCCTGAAATCTGTGCTTGAATTCCTTGCTTAAGGTATATAAGTAATTAGAAATTAACATAGTTTTCTAGAGAAACATCAATGCCATCTTGTTGAGCCTTTACCATTGTTGGAAAGTTGTGCAGTTTTTTGTTTTGTATTTCATCTATATACAAGTCCAGTTTATCTTCGAATGCACATTTTACTCGTCATCTGAGAAATAATTTTATTTTCGTCCTGTAAACCACGATTAAGTTCACCAAGTGTTTCTGTCACATCGCAAAGAAAAGCTAAAATACACCACCAACTGTCATTTTCAAGTTCACTGTAAACTTTATTATTTTGTTGTAAAAATAAAATAATTCCATGTCGCAAACCGTTCCAGGACTTTTTCTCTACTGAGCCATCGCACCGCGGTATGTAATAGTAGATTGTATCACAAGGGAGCAAAATAATATTTTTACGGCGAGGGCGCTTTTTTGAATCCAGAGTGAAGTGAGGGATTCTTTAGTAGAATCCTGAACGTAGCGAGGGATTCAAAAAAGTGCCCGAGTCAAAAATATTTTGCGCCCGAGTGATACACTCTACTTTTCAATTACAATTACAATTACAATTTAGTTCTGCTCCAGTAGGTAGGCTTTCCTACACTTGGATGCGTCTTTGCCTCTAAAATTTTAAATAATGTAATTAATTAAAGAATATTAACTATCATGATATAGTTGTGGCAATATAAATTAATTTTAGTAAATTATAATTGGTTTGAAAACCATTGACAAATAGAAAATAATCTAATAATCAAAATTGCTGATCAAAAAAAGAGCTCAATGTCTGTAGTCATAATTATCAAGGCAATAATATGATGGTCAAGAAAATAGATAAGGGTATATTAAAAGTATCTAAATTTAAATTAATTGTCAAATCTAGCAATATAGCCGTCGTCGATAAAAATAAAAATTAAAATTACGCTCTTTGGCAAAGTTGATTATCATGAATTTTCCGTTATTTTACATTAGGATGCTCTTGGAATAAGAATTCAGCATTATCCAAATCTCTTAAGTCATATACAGGATTCTTGACTATCATCACCCTCCATGAGAAAATAAAAGGCGCCTCATATTTTATTGCAATATTATTATTTAATAAAACATAGAGTATCAACTAAATTGAAATTAAATACTATCTGATAATAAAACAACTAAACACTTATATTTACATTTGAGACATTTTCGTAATTATGAATATTTATTGTTAGTTTTATTAGGAATTGAGATTGTTGTAGATTTCATATTATGCGTGTTTTACGTCGTTATTACAACTGACTGTTGATTTTAACATTGAGTAGGTTCTCCAAAGAGTGGATGGTTGTTTAGTTGTGGCTAAGTACTGGAAGTAGGCCAAAAGCACAGATTCTGAAAAATTCTTGGCGCCTCTTGCATTTCTCCATTCAATAAAATGTCTATAGGCTTTCATATATTTCTCCCGGGATTTTGCAGGTAATAGATAATCAATCACATTTCTTGTCTCAGTTCTAATGCTTTCAGGAGTTAAATCTATACTTTCACTGTCACTTGAAGAACTCATTTTTCAAAACAAAACGATGAATTTCTTACAATCCGTGAAAATTGTCGAAAACGCGGGCGACAAAAACAATTGACATTCGCGCGTTTTTAATTTCATTTGTTTTATTTATTCAGCCGGCGGCGGCGCGACTAGGGGCCGTCGTACCAGCCAGTCTTTATTCAAACAATATTTGCGTTCGATTTCTTCGGCGCTGAAGACTAAGATGTTCCAAATTCAAAAAGTGCGCCGCAAAGATAAATTGCGGCGCACTTATTCTAAAAGTGAGCCGCAAAGATAATTGCGGCGCACTTATAAAGTTTCTTATAGAACACACCACTTTTGGGCGCACTTAAAGGCGAACCATGTCGTCCTTTTCGAATGGATGAGATGAAAAAAAATATCCAATACTACAATACAATACTATTCTTCTCCAGAAAAGTGCCAATAATATTAAGATAATCTGTACCTCTGGTTTGACCTTTCATAGGAAGAAATTTCAAAAAGTCTTCATGGATCGATTTCTGTTCGGTGCAGTATCGGACGACAACTGAACATTGCGATGTTGCTGAAACATCAGTGTTCGAATCAAAAGCTGAGCTAAAATATTTACAATGTTTCAAGTCATCTATGATGTGAACGAAATGTGTTTTGAAATATCTTCAATTCGCCTAACGCAGGTGGAATCTGAAAGCTGCAGCTTGCGTTTGTTGAGATATTATTTGAGTTTCATTGCTATACTTATCAGATAATATATTTGAAGCATTCATGAAACTTTCCTTCACAATCTCTGCATCAGTAAATGGTTTCATATGTTTACCGAGTAGGTAGCAAATTTCGTAGGATGTGTGAGGGACCACCCCTCGCAAGACTCCAAATTGTTCGGTGTGAGGTGGTGGAATCAACTTACGAGTTATCTCCGCAATGAAAGGCGGCCTTGAACGAAGTAGAAGGAATTCATTGATCGAAGGTTTGAATATTGCCAGTTATAACGCTTGCCAAAGTAACGAGTGCCCGGATTACTTTATCGAGACGCGAGGGTTGCGCGACGGAGGTTATGTGGGAATAGTGGATGAGGATTGTGCGTGTGCTCCTAGTATCTTGTACTGGGCACGGCTCGAGTTTGTGGGATTACAGACTGATGCTTCGAGACTCAGGGAAAATGAGGAAAGGAAACCAAGGAGCCGGATCCGTTGAGCGACCTCGTATGAGGGGTACCGGATATGCCGTCGCAACCTTGGGGGAGGTGATCACTCAGGGAATGATAATTTGGTTGCTTTTTCGCCGGTTTAAATAGGCCGTGAAAGATGCAATCCGAAAATATTCCGAGTAAAAGAATTGTTTCATCGTGCTGATTCATAGCTACACGAGTCAAAATAATAGTTGAATTGTGTCTGTGGCTTTCACTGGAAATCGATGCATTTGTTGATCCCATGTAAGGTCCGTTACAGATGCTATCGTCGCCGCTGCATCTTGCAACATTGCCACTGTCATTATATTTTGTTGTTGCTGCAACGATCTTTTAAAAAAATCTGTTGTGTCACCCCAAGACTTTCCTGACGGATACTAATCCGGGGAGGTGCGAAAAAACGAACGATGTAATCAAGGTTCCCCAAATTTGTATGGCAGGTACCCCAAACGTTGGTCGTAAGTACCCCAAAAACTAATAGGTTCTTCCGATGGTTAACAGAAGCTTCTATGCCAAATTTTAACTTAGACAGATTAAGCGTCTGGGCGCTATCGCGGAAACAATTTTTTCGCCGGGAACCCCAAATTTGTATGGGAGGTACCACAACCGTAGGGTGTAGGGACTCCAAAAACTAATGGGTTCCTCCGACGGTTAACAGAAGCTTATATACCAAATTTCAGCTCAATCCGATTAAGCGTCTGGGCGCTATCGTGGAAGAATACATACATACAGACATACAGACATACAGACATACATACAGACAGAGATCGGTCTGGAAATAGTCTCAATCGTCTCAGGGAGTCTCAAAATATATATTCCCATCTTCATCTCAAAAATTTTTTTTAGCGCGATCACAATACTTTCCTTTCCGATAGGTCGTCAGGAAAGTAAAAGTATAACTTTTCATTCCTCAATGAAGACCCGACAGGGAAACTATCACTTATTGGCCCGTATTCCGTTTTTCGCAGGTGCCTAAATTGGGGTCTAAAATGGCGCTAAAACGACGCTTAATTTTGAAGTGACGATTTGGTATTCCCTTTCATGGGTCCTAACTGGCGCATGCTTATGTAGAGATCATCAGGTGCTTCAATTGGCGTTAAGCACCGTCGAGACCCTTTTTGGTATTCCGTTTCTACAACTGTCATGGCGGATGGGTCTTGTTCGGGGTTTTATGTAAGAACGGTCTAAAATCAATTAGTCTTCGTATGACAGCCGTGTAACTTGTTCTTGCTTGTGATTCCGAAGACTTTACGTGTTGCAATTTTCAAAGATGTTTGGCTTTTTAATCGAAGAAGGGATGAGGAGCGCAGATTATCGTATGTAATCGTTTATTAATATCTATATCTTGCCCTGAAAATCCTATGTATTTTTATTGTAAGTTATGATAAATCGCCTTGTATATTCTTGTTTAGGCACATTCTCCTTATTTTATTGCCATTTTATTTCAAAACAAACATAAACGCGAATCGCCACACAAACACAAAACGGCGCGGCGCGCGGCGAGCGATCGGGCGACTGACCAGGCGGCGAGCTGTCAAAATTAAGACCCCGCTTTAGAACGGCCATAGACAAAACGGAAATTTTAAGATTTAAGACCGGTTCTTAATTTTGATAAAACGGAATACCAACAAAATAAAGAAGGTGCTTAAGTTCTTAATTTTTAGCACCAGCTTAGTTTAAGACCGAGAGAAACGGAATACGGGCCAATGTCGCGTGGTTTGTGATATAATGACGCACAATATTATATATTTTTTAATATAACACTTTCTCGACAAATCAAACAAGTTACTGAGTTGTGTTTGTTAGGCACAACAAAATATTCTTCCTCCCAGTTATCTTGAAATACTCTGTTTTCATCGGATATTTTACGTTTGCACTTTGAAGACACACCAGCCATCGTTATTTTTGTTTTAAGTTTAACAATAGCTCGACGCAGGTACTAAAAATAACAAGTTAACTATGTCTCGTTCAACAACACAAAGGCGACAAACGTACAACGTGAAACAAACGCAAGCCTCACTGACTATAACCGTGACGGATAACACACGAAGGATACGGAGCACGCACGAAACGCGCGGGTGTCCACCTGACCGCAGCGCTGTACCTTTAGCTCATAATTATATTTACTGTGGCTGTACTGCCGCCATAAGCGCCCGACCCGACGATGGAATGACAGAGCGGATATATACGTACGTATATAATAGCAACATTTCTGTGGCGAGGCCTCGGGCCGCAAAGAAAAGGTCGGCGGGCCGCAGGTTGAGTATAGCTGCCCTAACCCCTCTCCCCTCAACCCCCTCCCACTCTCACTCTCTCCCCCAACCTCCCTATTCAAATTCAAATTCAAATTCAAATTCTTTATTTTACAAAAAATCAAAATATCAGTTACAAATGAATTAAACCTAACCTAACTGGATCGCACGAGACGTCCGCACTAAGGTAGGCTCAGATTCGTATGATTAAGTACTGCCTAATGCTAAATAAAAAAATACGTTGAAGAATGCCGTGAAAAATAAAATCAAGTAAAGTAAAATTTTAGTAAAAAATAAAATTTCAAATAGTCTTAAAAGGTATGTTATCCGATATGTCCTAATTATGGTAAATATTTGTATCTTTACAGGTTCTAGGCCGATTTAGTTGGGACACTAGAAATTAACTTAAATTATTTTACACATTATGACATTATTTTAGCAGCAATTTTATTGATATTAGTAATTCAATATTTAAGTTGGCGTGCTATGGAATATGAGTCACTAGGTACTTGTTTTGTTCGAGGGGTTCACCTTTTTTCGAAGGTCGGATGTATTTAAGAGCCTTATTACAAAATAGCGTAGGTATTCTTTTAAAATGAGTTGAAAAAATGAACGCATTTTTTTTTGGATGTAACTATAAAAGATAGGATAAATAAATAAATAAATAAATAAATAACTATTCAACCCTGGGAGAAAACCGCGGCACTGAGCGCTCTTCTCTTGCGCAAGCAAATATATACACAATTTCTAATTGTTTTTTGAAGTGTTTTCTCCTTTCTAATGACAATAATTTATATTATGTCGTATTGCTAAAAGAGTGAACTTTAATATAGGTAGTATAAGTATTATATAAGAATCTTATTTTATTTCTGAGAAAATTAGAATGATACAGGAAGATTTTTTTTTAATTTTGTGTAATTGTAAGTAATGTATACCTTGGATATGTGGTCAAAAAACGAAAAAATAAAGCCGTAGTGTACATCAAGAATACATGACGGACATAAAAAAAAATAGTATACGGTTTTCGTTGTAGTGATATTACTGTATTAAGGAGCTCAAAGTTTGCCTTCCGAGCGTTTTACGAATAACGACTTTCGGAAAATGGGCTGAATAAGTAAATAATATTCGTTATATCTAAAATTAAAGGCCGCTATGGTCAACATCAAGAAATGGTCCAGGTAATTCAGTAATTAAAGTTTGTAGAAATCTCTTCATTTCTTGGAATTAGAACGCCAAAAATCCACTTTTCTTGCCTTTCTGGAAAAAATATGTGATAGGGCTCTTAATGTTCGGCGGCGGGCGGCTTTAATCCTGTGCGTCTCGGTGAGCTTTTATTGCCTACCTAAATGCCTTAGTTCCGATATTCCTTAGTTCTCGTGCAAGGGGGTTGTTTTTGTGTATGTATGTCATTTCGAAATTTTAGCGTTTCGCTTGTAAAATTTCCACTTTTGGTTTAAAATATACATTAGCGTACCCTTTTAGTGAAGCTAATCCGGTGTACTGATATTATTTGCGTAGTGCACTTCCTGCCATAAATAAATATATTTGTTGGGGATTTTAATGCGTGGGGAATTTAGGCGTGTCGAAACAATTTTGTTGTGATGTTTAATCATCATCATGCCTGCCCGTGACTTCATCTTTTCTTCCCGCAACACTCCCCTCTTCCTCCCCCTTACTCAACTCCCCCCTCAACCCACCCTTTCTCACTTCCTCTTCCCCTTCTCCCACCAACCCCCCTCTTCTACTATCCCACCCCAAGTCACCCTCTCACCACCCCTAACTACCCCCTCTTCCCGTCCACTCTTCACCCCTCTCCCCCCCCCCCGCGCGGAAATCCAGCAGATGGCACTATATTTTTTTTTTCTTCTTTTGATGAGTCTTTTTATTATTCTCTTTTGATGACACATCTACAGACCGAGAGCTTTTTTTAGATACCTCAACCAAATTACAACCGGTTACAAGAAAAAACACGTTTTAAATTAATATATGTATAGATATATAAGTATATTTAATCAAGTTCTAGGGCATCAAGAGCAAAAGTTTTTAAGAGACGTTTTCGAGAAGAAACGATGGAGATGAAGGCAGTATCAATAGTAGATTGTATCAAGAGGGAGCAAAATAATATTTTTACGGCGAGGGCGCTTTTTTGAATCTAGAGCGAAGTGAGGGATTCTAGAGTAGAATCCCGTGCGTAGCGAGGGATTCTTTAGTAGAATCCTGAACGTAGCGAGGGATTCAAAAAAGCGCCCGAGCCAAAAATCTTTTGCGCCCGAGTGATACACTCTACTTTTCATCAACCTCTATGAGAAAATAAAATGCGCCTCATATTTTATTGTAATATTATTATTTAATAAAACATCGAGTATCAACTAAATTGAAATTAAATACTTGTTTTAAATTTCATTTGTTTTTTTTTTATTCAGCCGGCGGCGCGACTAGGGGCCGTCGTACCAGCCAGTCTTTATTTAAACAATATTTGCGTTCGATTTCTTCGCCGCTGAAGACTAAGATGTTCCAAATTCAAAAAGTGCGCTCCAAAGATAAATTGCGGCGCACTTATTCAAAAAGTGAGCCGCAAAGATAATTACGGCGTACTTATAAAGTTTCTTATAGAAAACACCACTTTTGGGCGCACTTAAAGGCGAACCAAGTCGTCCTTTTCGAATAGATGGGATGAAAAATAGATTTTCTGTAATCGTTTTCGTGGGCAATGTATGTAGATCATCATTCTTTAAATTTAAACTTTGAATTTCAATCGCGCGCAAAAACTCATGGGTCAACACCTATCCGACGGCCTCCACGCATGAAGTGCGAGCCTGGGTAGGACTCTGGCCTTAAGGTCAGTTTCCCCTAGGAATCAACCTTCTGGCGCTCCTGGACGGTCTGCGCACCGTGCGGCGTGAGCCAATCGACTGTGCACTCTGACTAACATCTTGCGGTGTCGACTACAACGGGCGAGCCCGTCACCACAGGACGTTTTAACGATTAGTCGTTCTATCGACCTGCAGTGAGCGTAGAAGACTTTGGACAATAACAATCCAACGTCTAGCTACGCCACAACCCGTGAGAGTCCAACGCCTTACCGCGAGTTAGCCAGGAATAAACCCGGCGGGCTCGAGATACTCGCGCCCTCACTTCCAATTGTGACCAGATTTCTCCGGTCTCTCGATTGGTTCCGAGTTCGAGGTCGCTTGCGCTGTCCTCTCCTTTACGAAGCGGTGAAACGGAGTACACCGAATCTATCGCTGACCAAGGCGTCCTTTGCCCGGCTCTGAACCGGGATCGGATGGCCAATGGTCAATTCAAGAGCAGTCGCCGTAAGGTACTCAACCACCCCCGCTCTATAGGAAACAATACAGTTCCCAGACTCCCCCGACTGTTAGTCGGAGAGCACAATCGATTGGCTTGCGCCGCACGGTGCGCAGACCGTCCAGGAGCGCCAGAGGTTTGATTCCCAGGGGAGACTGGTTGACCCAGTGTCCTACCCAGGTTCGCACCCCGTGCGTGGAGGCCGTCGGATGGGTGTTGACCGGTGAGTGTGACCGGTCAACACCCTCCAACCAGTCTCCCCTGGGAATCAAACCTCTGGCGCTCCTGGACGGTCTGCGCACCGTGCGGCGCAAGCCAATCGATTGTGCTCTCCGACTAACAGTCGGGGGAGTCTGGGAACTGTATTGTTTCCTATAGAGCGGGGGTGGTTGCCTACCTTACGGCGACTGCTCTTCAAATGACCATTGGCCATCCGAGAGACCGGAGTAATCTGGTCACATTTGGAAGTAAGGGCGTGAGTGTCGGTCCGCCAGGTAACATTCCTGGCTATCTCGCGGTTAAGGAGTTGGCCTCTTACGGGCTTGTGATGTAGCTAGATGGTCCCCAAGTCACCAAGTCTTCTACGCTCACTCCAGGGAGATAGAACGACTAATAGTTAAAACTTCCTGAGGTGACGGGCTCGCCCGCTGTAGTCGACAACCCAAGTTGTTGCTTAGTAGTAGAAACACATTTTAAAAAACAAACTTAAAGATCACGATAGTATTTACCATTTCTAAATAGGGTTCCATATTTTTCCGTAAGACAAGTACAAGTTAGAGATGCCGAGTTTTTTTTTCACTTTTTCGAATTTCTCATATTTATTCATAATTAATTGTTTTACAAAATGAGATTTCAATATGCTATATACGAAATTATAATGCGATCATTGCACAGTTATTCTTTTTATGATTGCTATAGTAGTTCCATAGTTATAGTACTTTTTGTCGAGCGCGGCGATATTGCAAGAAATTCCAATAAATTGCTGCGGTCTGCCATGAAATTATGCCGCTACTCGAAGGGTTAAAGATAGAATAAGTAAATTTTATAATTCATATTTGCGCAGAGTCGAAATTTAATATTAACGATGAATAAGTATTGAAGAGTAAACTATACTAATATTATAAAGAGGTAAAGTTTGTGACGTTGTAGGAAGTAATCTCTGGATCTACTGAACCGATTTTGAAAATTGTTTTACCTATAGAAAGCCACGTTATTTGTGAGTGTCATAGGCTATAAATTAATCCGAAAAATGAAAAGACTTTTTCGTGGTAGTCGGATTTGCAAAGTAAGTCGGAGAATAATCGGTCGAACGAAAACGTTTCTAACTAACGCTGCCTTAACGATGAGAGACATATGATTAAGTTCTAGAAAAAAGTTGTAGAGCTTGATAATGCCTACAAAAAAGTCAGCGACAGTCTAACTTTTATATTTAAGTCACAAAAAGTAGTATTTTATATTAAAAAAATAATTTAAATCGTTAGATCATGTTTATTGGTCATATTATCAACAATTATGAATTCTTATTAAAATAAGTAAATTTATCGTCTCAAGTGTTTAAAAAAAAGAATTTTCCTTTTACTGCATAAATAGTTAAAGAGATAATACGCTCACAAATAAGACACTCACAAGAAGACACTCACAAATAACGGTAATATAGTCAAATTGGCATGCAAAAACATACATATTATATGCAGTAAAAATATGACCCTTCTTTTGGCAGTCAGGAAATAAATCATAGCACTCAGTACTAACCGAACCACACTCATAATTTCATCACAGGTAAAAAGTTTTACCGCCCAACGAAGTGGGCACGGGTCAGCTAGTATTATATAAATAGCAAAACAAGAGCTTCCTTGTTTGAACATAAATGATATTTAGCAGCATCACTGCAATTTAAGATTAGCTCGCGGACGGAAACATTAAATAGTATCTTAGATAAAGCTAACGAAAGAACAAAGAAATTCACTGTATTTTGGATCGAAACAGAGACCACTTGTTTAGAATCTCCATTAGTTTTACACTCTCCATTAGTTTTACGACCGAGAGCCGGCCGAGGAACATTAAAATAAAATTAACCGAAAAAGGGGATATCTCCCCTCCGTAGCATTAAAAACAATGCAACTCTTTGTAAGAAGTCTATAAGTACAACCCACGCCCAATAGCAGGCAGAGATTCATTCGGAAACTGCGTATGCTCACGCTGCATTATCAATTTTGCTTATTCACTACCTGTAATTTTAAACGTGTAATCATTGTATAATCATTCTTGCATTTATTAAATTAAACAATTGGAAAATCATATTTTTTTGCGGTTCAATCACGCTGAAACGTAAAAGGAGAACGAAAAAACAAAAATAATATATTTTGCACTAGCCAAAAGCTCGAAATACTTGTAAATATTACAATTTTAAGAATGCAGGTAATGAAATCATATTATTCTGCATTTTATATAAAAAATGTTCGGAATTTTGATTACTATAGTAGCCTTGGTAGTTTGCACTAATTAGGGAGTTAATGGGCCATTGCTAAGTTGGCCATGAAGACCCATTCTGTTCAGGGTTGGTCACACTCACGGGTAAACACCCATCCGGCGCCAAGACAGACGATAAAAATATCAATATTTATTTTTTTCAAACTAACTATTGAAAACGTTCTATACAAACCAGTCCACAATACAGAGTAAAAAAATATTCTCACTATTAATTCACTATTTTAATTACAACATCCCTTGTCATATTTCTGCAAATACGGCTGCATCGGGTTCCCCCATCAGTCTATTGTTCTCGTGATTGCACCTTCCCTGCAGCGTCCGAAACCCTTGTTTTATGGCCTCGGCATAAAGAGGGGATCTTTCTTTTAAGTTATTGTCGTTTCAGGGATAGGGGTGTCTTGTTCGTGTAATAAATGGCTTCGTTCTTGTTAACATGGTAGGATAGAATTCCATTATTTACTGCTCTTTGGGACTTCCTTTTGACTTAGGCGTTCGATGGGGAAAATTGTGACAAGTTCAGTGGTTACTGTGATGTGCGCGGATACTAATCTGTATTAAATCTGTAATTTTAATAAAAATTCTGTGACTCCGTGAAACCAACAAGATTATAGCTACCCTACGTTTCGTGGAAACCAAATTTCAGTTGAAAATTATACGCATTACAACCGTTGCTAGCATATCAGACGGTGGGCGTATGGTCAGTGCAGCCACATACTAGCGCGTAGGTACAGGGTTCGATACCCACCGCGGTCGATTGCCGTGTTGGCTTTTTTCTGATATTTGTATTTCGAATTCACCAGCGGTGTTTGTGCCATCTAGTATCAGATAGGAAAATTAGGAATAAATAATTTAAATTAGCAAAGATACCAAATATCCAATCGTTATTAGCAGCTCCTGACACCTATCGGCGAAGAAGCAAAGTTGACACGCGCCTTACAATCGAAGAATTTACCATTCACGCCATCTATCAGTGAGTAGGAGAAATACAACTACGCCATTTTAATTAATAGGTGCTGCAACTTCTGCCATCTATCGGCGAATAGTCAAAGCAAATAATGGATTAGTGCGACAGAGTGAATAAATAATACAATTAATAGTGACTATATAATATAGTAGTGATGGCTTGGTGACGGCTACATGCGACGACCGAAAACGTTAATTCGACTTTTTTGTTATACGACCGACTGGCGCATTCAAAAACGATGCATAGCACAGCTGGTGCTTCCTATGTACTGCAGCTAACTGGTATTTTAGATATCTATCAACTATGGCACCAAAACCCGCACTTCGCGTATACAAAGAATTGCAAGAACAACTTAAAATCGCACTTTTACAACTGTGTCAGTCAAAAAACCTCTCTGAACAACTATTGTCGGAACGCGAAGACAACGAAAAGGAGTCTCAACTTATCATAAGCAAAAACACAGAGCTGAAATCTCAGCTAGCTGAGCTTGACATTCAATACATGGATGTTCAGTCTGTAAGGGATCACATTCTGAGCTCTGAGGATGGAAGACTGCAATCATGGCTATGAAGAGGCTCTGGCTCAAATAGACTATGGGCTCGATTGCGTTTCTTCGTGAACTAAAATCGGAAATTAGTCCGTGTGAACTAGACAGGGCAATACGCTAGAGCGGAGTGTGAGATGAGCGGTTGTCACTTTTTCGCATTACAACTGCGCGCCAAGGTCAAATCTTAAACCGCACGAAATATGCTCGAATTTATTCGGACGAGTATAAGTTCGGCAGTAGGCGACGATGTAGGTAAATTTCGAAAATTACATTTTTTGGCAATTTTTGAACAGTCATACTGAAATAACTGATGATGTTAGCCAACAAAAAAAAATTATCGTAACTCACAGTACCTTTCTTAAGTAGATAGCTATTTCAGATTTTTTTTTAAGTATTGGAAAATTGAGGAAAATAATTAAATCTGGGAGCTATACAGGAAATTTTCATTTTAGAGCATTTTTTGAAACGTGCCTCACACTAAACTGCACGATCAAGAAACTCAAAAAAAATACTACGGCATTTTAACAATAGTTGTAAAGAGGAATGCTTTCGCATAAATTTAAAAAAATAAGTTTTTCTTGTTAAAAAAAATTATATAAAAAGTGTAACTTTCATCCATATTCACTGTTAAATATTACTTATTACTGTGTGTTTTTTTCAAGTTTGTTTTTTTTTACATAAACTATGTACAATAAACTTGTAGTACTGACGATTATTTTTTTCAAATAAAATATCAGTATATTTTAAAAATAATATTTTGCAGAGCCCGTTTATATTATTTTTGTCATACAATGAGATGAGCGCGCTCTTCTCGCGACGACGCGCTGGCATTCAAAATGCCGCACGCGACATTGGGTCAATATGGTTCTTATGTGGGGATCAATTACTGATTCAAATGGCATAACAGCCAACCTTTTATAATGAAATGTTATTGGCTCTTAGAAACGTGGTTCATTTCGGCTTCGAAGGCCGACATATGCGGTTGCGTTCGCGACGCTCTGTTTCATGACTTATTATTACCAAATTGACATTTCGATGGATCGGAGATGTGAAGTAAAAAAATATCGGTTTTAGATGGCTATTTCACCGTGTAAATGAAAGAGGTTTAAAAACATGATAAATCATATGTTGAAAAATAGAAACAATAATAAGTAAAATAATATTTAATATTTATTTATTTTTTTTTTAAATTTACAATATTACTTTTTTTTAATAAAAAGTGTTCATTTATTTGATAACAATGTTTCTTTATGTATAAAAACAAAAAAAAAATATACATATCGGTAGGTTTTGAACCTACGACCGGTGTGATCTTATGCGAGTTTAAAACAAGTGCGCCACTTCAGCTTGCTTCCCGCGAGTCAAAATGTGTCATATATAAGGGGACAGTAAATAATGTCAATACATTTGCGTTAGAGCCATATGACAGAGCTATACACCATGTATAAATATAATATACTATTAGGCTACGATTCTGACCGTTCTAATATAGAAAACCGTCAGATAGGCAGAATTGTAATTTAAAAAAGAAAACGTAGGTATCTACTTTTTAAAAGCTTTTATTCAACTTGTAATGTCTGTGAAAAAAAAAACTAAAAATGCGAAGAAATATTACATCAGCAGTAGCTTATAATAAATGTCAAAACTTTTCAATTGATGAGAAAATTGATTGCCTGTATAATGACATTTTGAACGCCCCGATAGATGCATTTGGAAACCATGATAAATGTAGAAGTTTTTAAAATTGTTTGTCGGAAAATGAAACACTGGATGCAATGAGTTGTTTGATGGGTGACATTATTTGGGAAAGAATACGTTACATAACTTAAAACGTAGGTAGCAATACATGCAAGAAGCCTAATTCATGATGTAGATAGTAATGTTCTCGAAAGGTTTAACGGCATCATTGCAAAATTTATTGGTGGTAAGAGGACAAATTACATCCAAAAGCAGTCTTACCAAGCGCGATGTAATGCGGCAGTTATATCATTTAATACAAAACAGCCACTCTCAAGATTACATAAAAAATATATAGGCAAAAGTCCCTCTGGCAGGATATCAAAAGTGGAATAAAGAAGACAGAGGCATTTAAGTAAATCCATTCTTTATAAAAGAAATAAAAGCAGAAAGTTTTTTTGAAAAAAAAAACAATAATTCGCATTATGGAGAACATTGCAACCAACCCGATGTTCCATCAGAAATATTCGAAAAAAGCAAAGCTCTGTTATTTCAAGAATTGGAAAATAGAAAAATGATCGATTGCGAATTGAAAAACTTACGGTTATTCAAGGTGAAAGCAGCGAGTGGTTGGAATTACGAAGAAAAATGGTAACTGTGTCTAACTTTGGCAAAATTGTCAATAGTTAACAACACACAAAATGCGCCAATTTAGTTAAATCCATGACTGAAAATGGGATTTGAGCAACGTAGCATCAATTTGCCATGGAAAAGAAAATGAAACAACTGCACTAGAATGAAAAATATGTCTAGAAAAAGTGGAAATTCAGCAATGTGGATTATTCATTGACCCTAAATTTCCATTTTTGGGAGCTTCTCCAGATGGAATATCTGATGATTATATTTTTGAAGTCAAATTTCCCATTACAGCGCATAGAATCTGGTTAACGGAAGCGACAAGAAAAAGAAAAGTGACATTTTGGAAACAGAAAGATGGAAAACTTGAAATCAGCATCAAACATCACTGGTACGTTCAAGTTCAAGGACAGGTCCATATATAATTTCTTTTTATTTATTTATTTTTTATTTTATTTCTGGAAAAATACAGCGCATACATACGTGTGCATAAATGTAGAAAAAAAAGAAAAACATTACGCCTATAATCGTTTATTACACATTTGGATTTCAGCATATTACACTTAAAAATTAATTATAAAATAAACAAAGTTCATATTAAATATAAAAAATATATAGAAAACCGATGGGAGAGGTAGGGAATTGGAAGTGATTAGGAAGAAGGAGTTAGACGATGGTATGTGTATATGTATATAGATATAAATAAAGATATAGATAGGTCGTATAGTGGATATATAAATACAGATATTTATTGATGTTTATAGGTATTTATAGATATATAATAAATATTTATAGATATTTATAAATATTTGTGGTAGCTACTGATATGTTGTATATATATCCTTCTAGCCGTGTTCGGCCACAGCGACTGCATTGTAGATTCTAGTGACTTCTTTAGTCTTCTCAGAGTCCACTGTTCGGAAGCAGTCAAGTGCGCAGGCTAAATTATAGTGCACAGGTGGGCGCGCGACCACGGGTGCACTCTCTCTTCCTCCCTCTTCTGAACCCGATAGAACGGAGACCGTTACGACCAGAGAAAAGTTTGGATGCAGATAAAATAAAATAAATCAATTAATCGCTAACGCAGCAATGACTGTCATTGTTAAATTTTTACTCAATATTGCAGAGCTATTTTTTCGGATTTAGTTCGTTTTTCACACTGTCATTTATGAAATTGGTAGTTATGGCTTGTGGTGATGTTTGAGTTTTTTCTGGAGCTATTGTAGAGATGACCGGTGACTTATTGGTAGTTGTTGTAGTAGGCGGTGATATAGAAGATGCATTATTGGATTTATCCTGGTTTTCTGATGATCTCGTGTTGTTGCTCATGGGGCTGTGTTGAATACAGCATACAGTCTCTTGTTCCGACATTATACAAAATTGTGATAGTTTCCCTTTTGGCAAATCCCCCTCAGTTTTTGGACAATTTTTCGCCGGTAGACATACTCCTAAAACGCCATTTATTTCACATGACTCTTCACGGCAGTGTATATGCCAGGTCCCTTGGCACTTCCGCAAGGGCTCTTTCCAATACTGGTAACGGTGATTATGTTGAAAAGGCATTGGTTGTCAGCTATCGCCACTTGCAGAGGTCCACCACTATCGCCTCCACAAGAGTCTCGTAATCCTTCTAAGCTGCCAGCGCACAATTGATCGTCCTTATACCTTGCGGTAACCTCCTTCTGAGAGTCTTTGCATATAGTCTTCGAAAGGTGGCTGGTCAATCAAATCCACCACCACCTTCAGTAAGTCCTCCGATGTATCTTCAGCAAAGTCGATCTGCCTTCAGCCAGTAACTACAGCTCGCTTGTTTTCGATGGTCGACTTTTCCATAGACACGCTGGTCGAATATTTAAAGTGAACAGCTCAGACCGATCAGATCCTTCGGGACGCGTCCCGTGATAACCGCGAGTTAATCCAGACTATAGAATTGCACTATAATCACTAAAATTTATTATTTAATTATTATTTAGAGGGGAGAAAATTTTAAAATATGTTGACACTTAGAATTTAAATTTCGAATTTTATTTTGTTGTATAGAAAGTATATAACTAATTACTATAGGTATTAACAAGCTCGTTAGGTGCAATTGATTTGAATAATTCTTTAACGAACGTCGGTTGGTTGAGGTTGAAAATGTCGATGGTGGAGAAACAAGAGTCGTACGTGCATATCAGCCCATAAGCGATGGAATGTTTCCCGTAGTTGGTATTGGCACGAGATACCTCAAACGTGCGTGAATTGCGAATTAATCGCTGAGGAACGAAAAAACGTAAGTTTTCAACAAGGTATGAACTATCTGTGGTATTGTGGATAACTTTAAAGAAAGTGTGCTGGAAAGAAACTGTAACTGGAACGATACATATAACTGGAAAGGAAGTGTGCCTATTTACATTTTGGTCTGGTAAAAACGATCTCCTCAAAACCGAATATATACAGACGAATGATTTGATTTGGACAAATGTCATGGAAAAAACTTGTTTGTTTTTATATGGACTGTGTATTACCTGAAATTATCGATCCAGGAGTATGAAGGAATATGGATTTAAGGGAGCCTGAATACACTTTGAAAGAAGCAAATAAAAGAAACGACACGATAAAACGAAAGAAATCGGTTCCTCTCCCTTGTCCAACGCTTAAGCGGTAGTTAGTTTTCAGTGATTCCATCACAAAGTGAGCAAAGAACTCACAGAGAATGTACTTGCCAATAACACTCCAAAGCAAAGCACAAGCAATATAGAGCCACCGAAAAGTACACGATATTCCAAATCTGTGCTGAGTACAGATCTAATTAATAATGATGAACAGGCTTTTGAAAATGTATTATCATTTGATGAATTTTAATTACAAAAGTCGGCGCACCACTACAAAGCGACACTGTCAAGGCTACAAAAAGGAAGTCTCAAATGTACTGCGCAATTTTAAATGTATTTATTCGTCTCTTTACATTTAATATGTATGTATCTACTCAAAAATAACAGACTACTTTGCCAACCAGAAATGTCTTCATGATTTTTTGTCTTAATGATTTTATATTTTAATTAATAATTATTTATTTTTAATGATGTGTATTTCTTTAAAGTTTACAATGATGTGCTTACAGTATCTAAAAATAAATTATATTACTTTTTAATTAAATAATTTTTTAATGATAATGTACAAGGCGATGGGTGTCGTTATGTCCTCCTCAAAGAACTATTATACCGCGAATAAATAGTTCGATACACAATGTTGTTTTTTAATTCGATTCTAAATGTTTTTTCTGCCAAAAAATACTATCAAAAACTGTCACTACAACTATCAAAAAAATACTAAAGCTGTATCTCACGGAACATGAATTGCGATTTATGTCATTTAAAAGCCCTTGGAAAACTGTATCCAAAACAGTTAACGGCATTTCTCCAATTGTCATCTATCACCATTTAAAATAATTTTAAAATGTCGAAAATTAATTAGTGACAGGTGACTCTTCTTAATACAGTTTTTCAGGGGATTTCAAATGACATATCGCAAATGAAATTCTGTAAGATATGGCTTCTGTCAATTTTTGACAGTGATAGTTTGGTTTAACAGTTGACAGCCAAAATCTAATGGGCGCATTCCAGGGTGATACTATCCCTATGTTCCAAATTTCAACTCAATCGGTTCAACGGCTCGGCAGTTATCGTGAGAGATTACATACAGGCAAACAGACATACATTTCTCTGAAAATGGTCTTAATCATCTTGGTGGACCTCAAAATGGACATCTCTATCGTTATCTAAACATTTTTTTTCCGCACGATCACAACACCTTCCCTACCAGTGGCAGCCGGGAAAGTAATATAATGTTCAAGTTTAGATGATGATAAAGCGTAGCCTTCTTCACCAGCGTAGGTACATGACACTTGCATAATCCCAAAATATAAATCCCATTGCAATAGTGTATACCTAGTGTGTTTAGTCCAGACATCGATAGCGAGTGAATATCGCTGCGAGATGAGTCAACATAATAAACACCTGCCCCGTCGCGAGGGGAGGGGGTAAGTAGGCGGGGCTTAAAAACTCAGATACGGTTTATTTTTTAAGTAGTACGACGATCGTTCGTTTCATATTTCGCTCTAACATATTGCTCTGTCTCGTTCGCTTGGACTAATTTTAGTTTTAGTTCACAAAGAAACGCAATCGGGCCCTATCTGAAAAGTGAGTGCCACCAAAAAGACATTAAAATTATTAAGCTAGAACAGGAGGTGGATCGTATGAAGTTAATTGCTACGTTAAAATCAGGCCAGTTAATTTTAGGTAGGAAAGAGAGTAAAAAACTTTATTTCGGCAAAAAATATTTCAAAAATCTAAAAAAACTGAATAAAATAGGTTTAAAAGGTAAGAAACATATAAAATTGCATAATGTTGTCCATAAACTGCAAAAAAATAGGAAAGAGCCGTCCGAATCAAAATCTTTATTATTAGAAATGCAGACACAAAGTAAATTTTTAAGTAATAAAAATGAAATTTATGTGCAACAATTGCAAAATCAAATAGGTAAACTATTAAGTGATTTGGAAATAACCAAAAGTAGATATAAGTCTGCACAATTAATCATAAGTAACCAAACTGTACAAGTGGATGAATTAGTCGAGTTAAGTCCTTGTATATCTGACAGTCTGGCAAATTGTTCTAAGGCCCCATTGCATATAGATCAGAGCCCAAAAGAAAACACAGTAGTTTCTTGTGACATAATTGGTCAAGGACTTGGGCGTCTTTTAAATAAAGAGTTTAATCATCGTGTAATTAATTATTGCTTTCCAAATATTCCTTACCACGTGTTAATTAAAAGAATTTTAAATCACAGAATAAATAATGTATTAGATAATAAATCAAATATAATTATTTGTATTGGAAATAGCTGTGAAATTACCAAAAAGACTCCAAAAAGAGTTTTGAAAAATTACTTAAGGTTTCCACCCTAGGAACAGGAAAAATCATTCATTCTGTTCATTAGAAAAACATTCTAACGACTATAATATATCTGGATTAAATTCATTTTTATTTAACTTGATAAATCGTCATCGCTACGATTATTGTTTTGACTTTTTGACACTAACACATTTATTAGAAAGCCAATTTTAAGAAATGGTACACTGAGACTGTCATACTTTTACAGATATACGATAGCTAAGTTACTAGCATATAAGTTATATAAACCTACCCAATGTAATGGTTTAGACCAATATATACCTGAGGGAATTGCCTTGGAGATCCAAACTCCGATTACTAATCTAGTCTCAATGCCAGAAGCACTACAGTCTTCATCAGATTGTTTAAACTAGTTAAACCGACAAAGAGAAAGCCTAGGTACTTATTTAGTATTAGCACATCAACACATTCAAGGCATTCTCGGCAAATTTCATGAAGTAGAATTATTTTTGGAAAAATAAATGTAGATATTTTTCGTGTTACAGAACATTGGTTGTGTTTAAATCAAATGATATTCATTATAAATAGGATAGAAAACGAATTTACCGCGTGAAATTTGTAGGACCCGACGTTTCGGTGACGTTGCAGCCGCCGTTGTCTAGGGTAGACTGAAGAGCTGTCAGTCCGTTGTTTTGCGGGTAGGCCGCATACCGCTGCCGCCACTGTGTAGGTTATAACGGTGGTGGGGGGCCTGGCTCGGAGCGCGGGAATTTTGAAAATCCGTCTTGCACACAACACTCACTGTATCCTGTTTTACGTCTTTGCGTTCGGCGTTCGGCGGCGGGAACATTTTAAGAAGAGGGTTCCACGTAGAAGAGAGTTTGTAGCCGTCGTCTCTATTGAAGTTCGGAGTTCTTCTTATTTCAATGGCTTCCCGGATCATGCGAGGAAAGTAGAATTGTTCCTTGGATAGAACAATGGGATTTTGAAACTGCATCCAGTGGTTACTTCCGCTATCCAATATATGTTCGCAGATCGCCGATTTTTCTCGCTGAACGTTTTTAACAGCTTTGATGTGTTCTGTCAGTCGCGTGGCTATGGGCCGTTTCGTTTGTCCAACGTAGGCTAGACCGCAGCTGCATTCGACTTTATACACACCCGGGGTTTGCAGTGGTATTACATCCTTTACAAGGCCTCAAAAATCGAGCTATATTTTGGGTCGGTTTGAAGATCGTTTTTATATCGAATCGGTTTAGCATCTTACTTATTCGATCAGTCACGCCTTTGACGTATGGTAAGAATGATGTTCAGTGTATCTGATTATACTGAAGTTGTTTCAACCGAATCTCTGCAATCCATGGTGGCTCTTTGATTTTAGTCAAAAATGGATTAATTACTGAAAACCGCAAAGATATTACCGCACTCTCGGTTGAAAAACTATAGAGAGATCTCAAGTGTTATACTAGGTATGCGTTTACCGTCCTCCTAGCTCAGACTATAACGAATTTGAAAATGTATTAGAAGATGCTTTTAAGTTGCTAATTAATTGTAAAAAAAGGATTATTGTTTACGATTACATTTTAGTTCAGCTCCAGTAGGTAGGCTTTCCTACACTTGGATGCGTCTTTGCCTCTAAAATTTTAAATAATGTAATTAATTAAAGAATATTAACAATCATGGTATAGTTGTGGCAATATAAATTAATTTTAGTAAATTATAATTGGTTTGAAAACCATTGATAAATAGAAAATAATCTAATAATCAAAACTGCTGATCAAAAAAAGAGCTCAATGTCTGTAGTCGTAATTATCAAGGCAATAATATGATGGTCATGAAAATAGATAAGGGTATATTAAAAATATCTAAATTTAAATTAATTGTCAAATCTAGCAATATAGCCGTCGTCGATTAAAATAAAAATAAAAATTACGCTCTTTGGCAAAGTTGATTATCATGAATTTTCCGTTATTTTACATTAGGATGCTCTTGGAATAAGAATTCAGCATTATCCAAATCTCGTCATATATAGGATTCTTGACTAGGCCATTAAATAAGACTTTTTTAAATTGGTTCTCTCCAAGACTTCTGATATGTGTTGGGGCCTTGTTATAATAACACAGGCTTTTGTGAAGGAAACTGTTCCGCCCTTTACTAAGCCTGTACCGATTTAGATGAAGATCAAATTTATTTCTTGTATTGTGTTGATGGAAATCGCTATTCGCCGGGACATCCGATATGTGCTTACGAGCGAACATAATATTTTGTTGGATATAGCACGAGTACATCGTCATGATTCCCGACTCGATGAAAAACGGCTTACACGAAGTTCTTGGAGAAGCTCTGTAAAGACTGCGTAAAGCCCTTTTCTGAAGGATAAGAATCCTCTTCGAATTTGCTGCCATTCCCCAAAACATTAGACCATATGTCATCAAAGAATGAAAATTAACAAAATATACAAATTTAGCAGCCTCAAAGCCGCATAAATTTCTAATCTTTTTTATTGCGTAAACAGCCCTACACAGCTTTTTACTAAGCTCTTCTAAGTGATCGGACCATTGCAATTTTTGGTCGATCTGCAAACCTAGAAATTTAGTAGAAGAGACATTTTCCAATTCGTCTGTTCCAAAGAATAAGGCTATATTATTAGAGTCGGACGGCCGTAAAGAAAAATACACTGTTTTAGATTTTGAAACATTCAACGAGAGTTTATTAACTTGGAACCAGACAGCAAGTCTATTTATCGTTTCATTAATCCTTATTTCAAGCTCGTCTCTATTTTTATCGCTAAAAAGAAGGGATGTGTCGTCGGCGAATAGGTTAATCTCATCATCCACTGACCTAATGCAATCAGGGATGTCGTTTATATAAACCAGAAAAAGAAAGGGGCCAAGTATAGAGCCTTGAGGGACACATTTGGAGATACTTTGTGGGGTACTTTTGCTACTTCCCACTTGCGTAATCTGGGTACGACCTTGTAAGTAGGACTGTATGAGCGCTAGTTCCCTATTCCTAATCCCGTAGTGTTCTAGTTTCTCTAGTAGAACTGAATGTTCTACACAATCAAAAGCCTTAGAGAGATCACAGAAAATGCCAACTGTTTTTTTGCTATTGTCAAGGCTTAGTAGTGTTTTCTTTATGAGATTAGCAATGACATCTTGGGTTGAAAGATTTTTTTGGAAACCAAATTGCTTAATGCTGAGAATATTATTTTCTGAAAAGAAATTGGTCAATCTCGTGAGAATAATTTTTTCAAGAATCTTGCTAAAAACTGGCAAAAGCGATATAGGGCGATAATTAGTCATGTTGTCACAACATCCCTTTTTGTAAATGGGTATCACTTTTGCCAGTTTCAATTCCGTGGGAAAGAATCCATATTCCAAACAATGATTAAAAATAACCGACAATTCGTCTGCGATGACAGAACTCTTAAGGATTTTTGTGGAGATATTCCACAGATCAGTTGAATTTTTACATTTTATATCCTTGGCAACTTTGACTATTTCCTCGGTAAAGGTAGGAGAAAACCCTAATGATATTGGGTTTCTATTGCAATAGCTATAAAGTAAACTTAAAGGTGTGCAGTGTGCTGTATTTAAATTACTTAAATTTCTAGGTAGGTACATTAACAAAATAATCATTAAAGTGTTCTGCGACTGTTCCCGCATCGTCTATATGCTCACCATCTACTGTGAGATGCAATCCGTTATTTACTGGCATACGGCGGCCACATTCTTTCTTGATGATATTCCAGGACGCCTTAATTTTGTTATCAGAATTATCAATACTATTTTTTAAGTATTTTTGCTTGGCAACCCACACAATTTTTTAGTAAGTTTTTTGATAGAATTTAATATAATCAAGAATTTAATATAATTGATAGAATTTAATATAATTTCAGATACAAATATCATCGTGCATTTAAATAAAATACAACTGAATACAGAATGACACGAAAAACCCAATCAAATCACTTTTCCTGGACGCGTTCAGTTGACTTTGATATAGAAGTCGCGGGGCTTGAAGGGTTAATGAGCTAACTAGAGTAACTTTAAACACAGCTAATTGCTTGGATAACGTTTTCTGTGACTGTAATTGGCAAGACAAACAGCTTGTTAATTCTATTAAGTCATATCATTCGGGCCAAGTGGTTACATTTAATTATAAAAATTTAAATAATGGGAATGAATTTCTTTGCAGGCCGCTTACTAATAAAACGATTTTTGCCTTCAGAGAAAAAAAATAGGGAATGCTCACCCACTCAATGCGGAGCCATGTGTAAATAAGAACTATCAAGAATTATTTGACAGGCTAAATACTGCTTACCAACAGATATTTACAATCAAAACAATCAATACGACTGTAAAGCCTACATTCAATGACTGGGCCACACCAGGTATTAGAATAAGTCGAAACAGACTTTATGAACATTATGAGGAAAAAAAATCAATCATAGTGAGGATTTATGTAAATACGTTCGAAACTATTCAAAATTATTTAAAAGAGTTTGCTCCTTAGCTAAGTCAGCAGTAGGTACAATCCGGAATTCAGAAAACAGAATTAAGACTACTTGGAATATGATCAATAGAGAGACTTTACTCTAAAGATTGACAATAAAACCTTATCCAGCAAGTCCGATATAGCAAAAGCCTTTGAAATCTTCTTTACTAATATTCCTATTTTAACAACTCAGTCTTTAAACTCTTCGCCTTTTCATTCAGAGAAACTATTGCAAGAAAATGTAGTATGTGACATCGTGAACCAATTTGTATTTGAGAATATAACCTCCGATGTAATTATTAAAACATTTAAATCTTTAAACTTAAAATACACGGAAGATAATTGGGGTATGTCAGTAAAGGTAATTAATTCAGTAATTGATATTTGCGCCGCATTTGGCTGTTATTTTTAATCAAAGTGTAGACCAAGGAGTTTTCCCAGATCTAATGAAACTTAGCCGGCTCATTCCATTATTTAAATCAGGACTACAGACTGAACCAATAAATTATAGACCAATTTCAATACTGCCTGTTCCTTCAAAAAAAATGAAAAAATTATAAACGATCAATTGCTTATATTTTTTATTTAAAATAAATTGCTTAATAAAGAACAGTATGGTTTTAGCAAAGGCAGGTCCACTATCGATGCTGTCGCTAAACTTTTGGAGCATATATTTGATGCATGGGAGCACTCCCAAAATGGATTTGGTGTTTCTTGTAACCTTTCTAAAGCCTTCGACTGCGTAGTCCATGATACTCTTCTGCGCAAATTAAAATTTTATGGTTTAGAAGGTAAAGCATTGGAGTTGCTCAGCTCGTATTTGAGTAACAGAATACAAAAGGTTGATATTTCCGGAGTTAAATCGGAAGGATATATTGTAAGAATGGGCGTTCCTCAAGGTTCAATTCTGGGTCCTTTTTTATTCCTAATTTACATTAATGACTTGCCATTTCTTGTACAGAAATTGGGTATTATAGTTTTATTCGCTGACGACACTTCGCTCATATTCAACGTTCCTAGGAAAACCAATAATTATGATGAAGTAGAAAACACACTGACAAAAGTTTTAGGATGGTTCACCGCCAATAATTTGCTTTTGAATTCTAATAAAACTAAGTGCATTAAATTTATCTCACCTAACGTTAGTGACTATGACATTAATATTGTTATGGACGGTGAAATAATAAAGTTTGTAAATTCTACAAAATTTCTAGGAATTACAATAGACAATAAACTTCAATGGGGTCTTGATATTGAATTATTAGCTGGAAGACTTAGCTCGGCAGCATTTGCGGTACGTCAAATAAGGCAACTAACTGATGAAGCTACTGCCAGAACTGTCTATTTCAGCTACTTCCATAGTATAATGTCGTATGGGATTTTGCTCTGGGGCCGCGCAGCCGATATGCAAACGATATTTACTTTGCAGAAAAGAGCCATACGATCCATTTATTGTTTAAACTCCCGAGCATCGCTAAAAGAGAAATTTAAAGAGATCAATATTCTGACGGCTTATAGTCAGTACATATTCGATAACATAATATATGTTCGTAAAAACTTGCACAGGTTCTGTAGGTTGGGTGACATTCACAATAGGAACACCAGGTTCAAAAATAAACTAGCCATTACGGGGTCTAGGTTAGCAAAAGTGAGTAAATCTTTCATTGGAGACGGTGGTCGCTTTTATAACACTTTGCCTGAGGAACTAACCCTTTTACCAGACACTAAATTTAGAAAAATTGTTAAAGATACTTTGTGCTCTAAAGGCTATTATAAAATTGAAGATTTTTTAAGCGATACATTGGTATGTTCAAGTCGTTGTTGTGTAACATAGCTATGAAAACCATTTGTAAAGTTTTATTATTATTATTATTATTATTATTACTATTACGTAAAACCATTGATTATATAGTGTAGTAATCAATGCTAAAGCCTACAAGCAAGGCATACATGTCTAGAATCATAAGACGTTCGGAAAGTACTGTAAGTCTACTTCGAATTAAAAAAAATCTATCTATCTATCTATCTATCTAGGTGCATAGGTATGTACGTGCGTAGGTAGTTAAGTAGATGCGTTTTTGTTAGGTACCTACTTTAACTTACTAAAATGTAGGTATTTTGAACACAAGCAACAAGTGGTGAATGCTGTCATACAGAGTCATTGCTAGCTCATATAAATATTACTGTACAATTTTGGGAACCGGCTCTTGATCTATAAACCAAAAATACATAAACGTATATAATAATGATAAAGAATTACATTTCTGCTTTAATGGGATCACAACTTGTCAATTGTGTATTTGTTGCGGCAACCCTGGTGGTTCGGCGAAGCGTAGGTGCATATTTCGAAAATGGGCTTGAGATGTCCTACTGATAAAAGATAATGATTTTACTATGCTGCAGCTGACTTGGGCGATATTGTATAGGACTAATTGATAATAAAACCCCCAATATGTTTAACCAATGTTACAATTAATTACATTCAATTATTAGTACCATCTGCACAGTGACGACGCCCTGGGGCGGTATTCTGTATAGGGGGACTCTCCGAAATAAAACGACAAATTAAATACTAAAGGTGTTACGATGCGATTTTATTCGGTTGAATTACTCAATACCGTTATAAAAGTTAACATTCCTTTCCTTTTCAATTAACAGAATGGAAGATCGCCTGGCTCATCTGTTAGGTTTCTCGCCTGTTAGGTTTTTAAGTGACCTAAAAGATACGAACACAACAGGTACTGATCAAATCTCGGTGAAAATTTTAAAGCAAAACATGGTCCACCTAGCATCCCCTTTAGCACACATAACTAACCTTAGCATAAG
The DNA here is from genome assembly GCA_944548615.1 of Micropterix aruncella. Lineage (NCBI taxonomy): Eukaryota > Metazoa > Arthropoda > Insecta > Lepidoptera > Micropterigidae > Micropterix > Micropterix aruncella. The sequence continues at coordinate 26,224,450 of OX155968.1, forward strand.
CACTGGTGTATTTCCAAATCACCTTAAAAAGTCTGTCATATGTCCCATCTACAAGGGTGGGGATAGAGAGGACGTCAGTTATTATCGACCAATCAGCATTTTAAATTCTATCTCAAAAATAATTGAAACAATTGCAAAGAAACGTTTGGTTAGTTTTTTGGAAACCAAAAAGTTACTAGCGGCGAGGCAATTTGGTTTCAGATCCGGACGAGGTGCTCAGGATGCATTCCTATCCCTAACTACTTCCATTGTTAATGCCTTAGATAGTGGAGAAAAATGCATTGCGGTATTCTTGGATCTGGCCAAGGCTTTTGACACCGTCTCACATCGTATACTATTGAGTAAACTCCGAAATATCGGAGTGCGTGGCTTACCATTAAAATGGTTCCAAAATTACCTTTCGGAGAGAATACAAACAACAAAAGTTGGTGAGACGGTCAGCTCGGAAGCACATGTTAGGTACGGTGAACCGCAAGGTAGTATATTAGGGCCAATCTTATTCCTCATCTACATTAATGACCTTACTAACATGCCCTTTGAGGGAGGAGAAGCTATATCCTTTGCAGACGACACGGTTATTGTATTCAGAGGCAAATCCTGGGACGATGTGTACAATTATACTGAAAACGGACTATCTATAATCAAAGTATGGCTAAATTATAATCTACTGACTCTTAATGACTCTAAAACTAAATATATGACCTTTCAAATGAAGAAAACTTACGACAAACAAACCCAGCGCAAACTAAAAATCCACACATGCAACACAGTCGTTGACGGCAAGCCTTGTACGTGTGCGGAGGTGGAAAGAGTAGATACAATAAAGTACCTAGGATTAACTCTGGACTATACACTGAAGTGGGAAGATCATGTCAGGTGCACTGCAACAAAATTGAGAAAACTTTTACATATATTCAAGTTAATAAGAAATGCCGTATCCAAAGATTTAGTACGAACGATATATTTCGCATTGGCCCATAACTTACTAGCATACGGAATCATAGCTTGGGGTGGAGCCTCGCTGCAAGCACTTGATCCTCTAATTAAAGCCCAAAAGTCGCTATTAAGAGTAATACACAAAAAACCCTTCCGGTATTCTTCTGAGAGCTTGTACAATGAATCTAAAGTCCTTGACGTTCGTCAAATATACGCTAAGGTAGTCCTACTCTACTATTATAATCATGACAATTATCATCTATATTCAACACACCATAAAGGAACACGAGTAACAACAACCAGACAGCACTTAATCCTAAAAAAGAGAACAAGTTTTGCACAAAAACACTTTTCTTACATTGCTCCTCGACTGTTCAACAAAATGAATAGTGTTTTTCCTGCAGGACTGAAATCTAGGAATAGTCACGGCGTAAAGAAAAACATAACTAAGTCACTTTTGACTATGGGTCGACAAGAAACGGAGACATTAATAACATATATATTAAAATAGTGCACGATTTGTGAGATATATGTATATATATTTAGTATTATTTTATATTTATCTATAAAATATATATTTATTTATATATGTATGTATATATTTATATGTATATACCTAAATTTAATATTATTACGCTTTCTTATTCTATTTTTTAATTCTCAAATGTAACATTATAATATACAAAGATGTATTACAGCTAGTTACGAAAACCACTATAACTTTTTTTTATATTAAGCCTACCTTAGTACAGGCGAGGCCTAGTTAGGATGGCTTTGAATTTTAAAAATACATGTAATATTATAGATACATAAAGAATTTCGAATTTGAATTTGAATTTGAATACTTAGGGTTGCCATCCGTCCCAATATATCGGGACTGTCACCGTTATTGAGACCTCTGCCCCGACGTCCCGACAAACACTAAAATGTCCCGATTCTATGCAAATCGCAAAATGAATAAATTAATGAAAGGTGGTCTGTCTCATTTAATAAATATGGAGTTTGCGATTGAGGAAAATATTTAAAGTCTGTTTTAAACCTTCGTAACCCATTTACAACAACCGATCTTAATGAAGATCAAAAAAAGTATGGGGAATACCCTCAATTTAAACATATTAACGAGCAGATAACTTTTGCTTGTTTACCAATCGCCGCAGTGATCGCTTGACAGTGTTTCGGTGCATAGATAATTATCTTTATTACAGAAAATACAATATTTATCCATACTTATTTCCGTCCGATTTCGTGCTAGGAATGGTAGGATACAACAGTCTTGAAACGCGTCGATATATTTCACTAATTATATTTGCATATAAATTAATTCAAGGAACTATTTATTGGCCAGAGATACTATGTAAGTTTGAATTGTACGTACCGGTAAATTGCACAGCGAGGAGATCGCATCTAACACCACCGTACAAATATTTTTGTAGACATTATTTTGTAGACAAGTATTTTGTAGACATATTTTTGTAGACAAGTATTTTTGTAGTGGGAAAGGTTATAGCAATTCTTAATTCCTTACCCACAGAAATAGATATCTTGTGTATATCCCTTTGGCAGCTAAAAGGGCAACTCCCTGCTATCTCATGTTTATCATAATCTGTCTTTTATTTAGTTTTATATTTTTATGTTTTTTCTTGTTCAATGTTAACATTAATTTAGTTATTGTGGAGGCTTTCCAAGTTGTGGGGCTTTCCCACGTGTGGCCTACAAACAGACTCAACCCTCCGGGTTGTAAGGCCAAAGGTGACGTCGGGCGGCGTTGGCGAAATCCTCTTCTTTAACGTCGCTCGGGTCGTGTCTAATCCGCTGTAGGTAGTATTTCCGGGACTTGCACTCGAGGTTTGTATTGTTAATAAAAATAATAATTTTGATGTTTTTAAAAGCTTCTAAGCCATTAAAGATTTTTATTTACTTTAAAAATGAAGTCTATTGCACTAGTTACGAATTTACAAAGCACGCTCGAAAATGGCCTGTCGCAAGCACGCTAATAATGATCTCCAAGACACGCTCGAAAAATGATCTGTGTGGTATCGGCGGGCGCCCTCCATTATATAGGTACGACCGCCGCCGTCGGCCGCGTGGTGGGGGAGGTTTGTTTCCCGCCCCGCACGCGGTTGTCGGCCGGCGTACTATTGTATGTCGTTTTGTGAAGTTTAATATAATATTATTGCCTTCTATTTTACTAAAGTTAAGGGTGTACATACGACCTTAAACTCTAACTTATATTAACTTATGATTATTTTACATTTATCTTTTAATAATCATAATTTATTGCTATGTCCTATTTTAGGTTGAATTTACATATCTTCACCAGTTATTGGCCGATTTGGCTCGGACAAAGTCTAAAAATTAAATTATATTATTCTAAACATTTAGACATTTTTATGGCAGCAATTTTGTGGATTTTTTGTGATCCAATATTTAAGCTGGAGCTTTCCAAAATATGAGTCATTCTTTGTACCTACCTGGCTGGCGGGGAGGGTCGATTTTACAATCGGCGGCGGGGTTGCCTAATCCTTTTTGCCGGCGGTGTATTTAGGGTGAGTTTTTATTACCCTTTTTAAATGCACGTGCTGGGATATTTCCGACGTTTCCTTTGTTTGCGAGCGAGGTTTGTTTTCGGGTTGACGTGTAATTTCGAAATTTTTGGCGTTTCGCTTGTAAATATTCCACTTTTAGTTTAAAAACCATTAGCCCCCGCTTTTAGTGGAGCTAATCCGGGTATACCGATATTGTGTGCTAAGTGCACTTACTGCCATAAATAATATTTGTTGGTTGGGGATTTTTGATGCGCTCGGAATTTTAGGCATGACGACACAATATTTGTTGTGATGTTTATCATCATCATGCCTGCCCGATATTTCATCTTTCTTCCCGCAACAGTTATGTAGTCATTTATTTTTAGACTTACACTCTAGCTTTAATATTCAAGGGCGAATTGGATTCATCTGTAATGCCCTTGAATACTATTTGAAACTAATAAATAAATAATAAATAAATAAATAAATCTTATTATCATAATTTTTAAGTGCTTTTCAATTTTAATTCGTATTAGCGTAATTAACTTTCACTGTGTCTTCAAAACCGTATGTGTTTACAAATAAGCTTGTGATTGAAATTTATTTTATGCACTTTTTTTTATAAATTTATGACCTAAATAGATATAGATTATATAGATAGATATAGATAGATAAATAATAAAGCCTTTTTCATAGTAATAACTGTGTTTTTTTCATTTAAAATAGGATACAATCGATAAAGTAGTAGTTATATGAGCGTTAACCTACCTGGCTATTACTACTGATCCTTAAAACGATCCGCATTTTCCGAGCTTTCCTGAAAAGTCTGTTTTTTGGTATTTTTTCATGTTTACTTCATGCATAATATGTTTACTTGTTTACTTTCATGTTTACTTTCATGTTTCCGCGCATGCATGCGTAATAAAAACTAAAAACCTACTGTGATACGAGATAAAAAAAAGTTTCAGTAACAACTGGGTCAAAAACATAGGTACAACAGTATATTTTGATGTGGCAACGCTTACCAATATGTCAAGATGATTTTTTGCCCTCTTGGTTAAGCTCATACAATTGCGTTCATTTTGTCATTAATTCTTGTTATTCATATTCTTTTGTGTTAAAAATGAACAAAAGTATTCGAATCGGGGTATAACTGCAGTATAGGAACCTCTCCTGGATTGTTGATTTTTAAACTTCACCGGACTATATTCGCCACGCAGATTCCGAATCTGCAATAATCTTTTGTCGCTCTCAATAAATAAGCGAGATATAGGCACTCAAAGTTTGCATACTAAACGTCAACAAAACGGCCATATTGTTTCAGAAGCAGTGTCGGAAAATAGTCGATACATCGCGACTTCTCTAATATCGACAACAATTCGCGATATTACAAAAATGATGGCATGGTCGTGAAAAAACATGTGCGATATTTACAAAAATGAGACTATTTTTGAGGTTTTTTCAATGACTTTGCGTTTTGATAACAATAGGTATTCTGAAACAATAGAAAAATCCAAAATATTTGAATATCACCGTAGGTAAAAAACAAATTCGAATTTCGCGCGAAATTCGAAAAAAAAAATTAGCCTGCGGCGCTATTGATGTTAACATGACAGTGCATTTGCGATAATTCAGATTTTTTTTTCGAGGTTTTAACAAAATGACTTTGGTGATGATGACAAAATGTAACTTGAAACAAACGAAATTTCTTCAATATCAAATTAACACCATGTGTTAGCGATCATCTAAAACAATTGGACAATTTTCGAAGTTTTTACGAAATGACTTGGTGTATTGATGACTAAAGGTAACCTGAAACAAACGATATTTCAGGATATCTTCTGTCATCAATATGCATTCATTGAAAAAAATATCGAAAATAGTGCCCTTTTTTAAGTTTCGCGTAAATATGTATTTTTCCAATCGTTTTTTTTTTCTTAAAATATTTCGATTAATCTAAAAACTCTGCAAATTGTCATAATTTCTGTAATATCGCTAATTGCTATCGATATTACGATATACTCGAATGTGTCAAACACGGTATGTACAAACAAAATGGCCGCAACTTTCTTGACATTGGGATTAAATATTTGAACGTCTATATCTCGCTTACTTATTGAGACCGAATAAAGATTATGGAAGATTCGGAATCAGCGTGGTGAACATAGCGTGGTGAATTTTATTTGGGCCTGTTTTGGCCTATTTGTTTACATATAAAATTAAAACTTTGAATGTCTATATCTCGCTTATTTATAGCGACCGACACATTTTTCTTCCAGAATTGAGCTTAATGCAATTAACCCGCTCGGCACTTAACATCCCTTGCGGGATATGTATGGCGGCCGGCTGAAATCCAAACTATCCCATACGGGATATCGCGCTCGCCGCTCAAGAAAATGTCGTTTAAATTTCGAAATGCGATTGTATATTCTATCGAATGATGCCATAATATAGCCAAATATGCAACACTATGAAATTGCTCGATTGCCGCATGCGATGTTAGAAATATGAATTACTACATCCCTTACAAAATCGGTGACCTCATTTCTGACGACAGTCGCGAACTGCCCACCGCTGGCGGCGTATAATTCCGCGACGTGTTGTGTTGTGAATTGTTTTGTGTATATAAGTGAAGTGTATACCGGATAAAAGTAAGTAATTTCCATTTTTAAGTAGTTTAGGCCTTAGGATTAAACAATTTACACAGCCCATTTGCTGTTTTTCACGAATTTTCGAAGAAAACACTTTGGCGAAACCAAACGGCTCTCGAAAAATGGCCGTCTTTATTTTGTAATGTTTGTGAAATATCCCGTTATATCGCGAAACATGACGTAATGTCGCTTTAATTTACTAATAAAATAGGTATTGCTTCATTTACATCCTAAGTTATCACATAATTATGCGTATTTTGAACATTATATGTTGTTTTCTAATATGGCTCGCGAAAATGAAACTTGTTTTGATAATTACTATGAGAGAAAAAAGTGCGATTTTCCATAGTTTTTCGATGAAATGTGACTCTTTGGAGTATAGTAATTAGTTATTAGACATATAATAAGTCTATGATAAGACAATATAATTGAAAAAATCTAACGAATTTTATATTATGGGCATTCAAAGTTTATTATTAGGTTCGGAAGTCGGAAACTCTCAAAACTTTAGATTTTTCTATAATATCAGACAAAGCTCAAAGTTCTGGTGTGATTTCTAAGAAGAAGTGATGTAGTAATAAAGTTATTTTGAAAGAATTTCATATAAAAAAATACCATAAGTAGTCACAAATTAAAAATTAAAAAAAATTTTTTTTACGAGAATACATACAATTTTTCTTGGCTGAATAAATAAATATTTTTTCCGTATTTTTGTATGCAAATAAGTAAAAAAAAAATATCGTTTTGGTAAAGCATTTAATAAAGAACATAACTGTATTTACAATTTTTGATATTTACAAAAACTGTATTTACAAAAAAATCGAAATGATTTTATAGGCGAGTTTTTTCAGTTTGCCAATTTTGTAATATTTATTCATTATTATCTTAATTGTTTTACGAGATAAGGTTATAATGTTTTATATGTCAAATTTCAATGCGATCATTTTTCTATTTATATTTTTTTAATCCGATTAGTGGTTTATAAGTTATGATCGTTTTTCTCAAGGCCGTTGACTCGCGTCGATTTTTTGCGCGAATATGTCGCGCGCAAAAGTGATGTTTTTGGGCGCGGTGAGTTTTTACCTCGCAACGTGAGGGGTTAATGCGGACATTCACTCGCATCATAACCGCAGTAGCTCCCTTTTATGCGTACCCCGAATACGACTGGCAAAGGTACAGAAAAGCTATTTTTACCTTAGCATTAAATTCTATAATCTACTCCCTACAAAATTTAAACAGCTGGAGGATATAAAATTTTAAAAAAACATCAAGGAGATGCTGATAGGCCACCCTTTCTATAATCTGGCAGAATTTGAGGGCCATGATTTTCCAAATATTGTGCCCATTTAAATTACTTAAAAAAGTAGAGCCTTATTGTCTGATTATTTTATATGGTCTTATATCTGTACTTTTAGTTTAAAATGCATAACGTAGATTTAATTTGATTATTTAACATTTTACTGACAATTTGAATATTACGTTGAATACTACTACAAATATTAGGCTTCTATTTTGATTATTTATATTTATAGTTTGACAATATAGTAGTTAAAATTCTTGACTACCTATGTACATATGTTCAGTAAAGAGTAGTAACGAAACTTACTACCTAACCCAATTATTTTGACATGTCCAAGAACGGCCTTTGGCCGTCAAATGGACAATACGAAAATGTAATGTAATGTAGATATAGCATTAAAATGAAACAATCTATTAGCCTATATTTTTTTAAGCTATTGCATAGCTTTTATCGCGGGCCTAGGCCAGTGCGGCGACCGAATGAAGAAATTTCTTAACGAAAATTAATGATTTTAAACTGATAATTACGTCTAAACGAGTACTGCTTACGATTCTTAAAAAATATATGTTAAACAAGAACATTTTCCTAATATTCTTAGCTTTGAATATTTTAGATTTTGTTTATATTACATATTGTAATTAATTTGTGAAATTAGGTCTAACCGAACACAAAAACGACTACTACGCAAATACTATCTGGCGTATTATTATGAAACCTGCACCATTTTAAAGATAATTTAATTATCTATCTCTTTATCTACGTTTTTTTCGAATAATCTGGTTTTTTTGCTTTATCGAATTAAAAATTCGTGCGCGGCGCTCTATCGGAAGACGTTTAAATTATTCCGAATCATTTGCTACCGCAGCCGCAAATGATTCGGAATAATTTCAACGTTTTCCGATAGAGTGCAGTTATCTGATATCAGAAAAAATAAAATAAATAAATAATTATAATTGCATAAGTTGTTAAAAATGCTATGCAATAGCTTTACCGCGGCAGTCCCCGAGTGCCACACGTACTTTTTTTTTTTGAGAGAAGTTCCTATACTGCAGTTATAGGTCAGTGTCTTCTAGGTACGTTTTGAGGTTATGTTTCGTTTGACATTTCGTATAGTTTAACTAAAAATTGATGGTAGCTACCTGTCTCAATCGTAGTCGAAAATAATGATTATTTAACGGACGCACCACTAACGTTTTTTACAAGCTTTTCTTTACCTTGCAATGTATGTTTAGTTAGTATGTATATATGTTTGTTTAGGTCAAATCCTGCAAGCTGACTTAGAACCACTTCTTCTTATCCTATAAAGTTGAAAGTTTACACGTTGGTTCAGTTCAGATGACGATGCATTTTTATGGTGAGCATGACCTGATTCTACAACCAGGATCGGCTTCCGACGAGGATACTCTTCCACGGTCAACAGCACAGACATACAATTTTGTATACACATTCAATTATGATAACCCGTTCTAAATTGTATCATGACATGACTGCTGCACTAAGGGTTGGCTCCCGATGAGGGGACTCCACAACGGTCAACAGCACAGAAGCGAAATTTTGTATACGCCATCAATTATGATAGCCCTTTCTAAGTTTCACCGCGACAGGGCTGCTGCGCCTAGGGATGGCTTCCAACAAGGGGACTCCTCAACGGTCGACAGCACAGAAACGGTTTTTTTTATACGCAATTAATTATGATAGCCCGTTCTAAGTTTTACCACGACAGGGTTGCTGCACGCAGGGTTGGCTCGGGACAGAGATTTTTCATAAAAGCTTGTTTTTTAAAATGTGTTTTTACTCTCACTAAATTCCAGAGTGAGTTAGGAGAACAGAAAAAAAGCAAGCAGCTTCGTGTGACAAGAAGATCGAAATAAACCAATTTTGCAATACCACTCAGGAGATCCGCTTTTGGCCAATCCAGTTTCTCTTATCTTGCCCCCAAATTGTATAATTGCCTACCACCAAACATTAAAGACATTAAAATTTCATATACATTTAAAAATAGTTTGAGTGCCTACCTCTTAAATTGTAAAAATGCAGATATTGAACACCTTATTAGATAATTGAATCTTTATAATAAAAACATAATAGGTAGTATATGTAGTAATATGAATTTATGATTTCTAAACATAATTAAATTTTTGTGAATTTATTTTGTACATTATTAATACATATATAAATATACATTATTTTTTAAAGTTTTTTCATGTTTTAAAATAAAATAATAGCTTATTGACAATTTTCATGACATTTTCTTACGAATTTTTAATAAGGTAATTAAGATATTTCTGTTGCATTAAGTATGATTTTGTTTATTTATATAAATATAATATTATACATTTCTTAGGATAATTAAAATAAATTGTCTGCCTTGGAACAGGCGGCAGCCTAGTTAGGTTAAGACTTTTGTATATTGAATCTACTCATATTTTGAATTCAATAAATAATTTGAAATTTGAAACTATTAACTTATTTCTGTTTCTTTCAAGTGCACAATAACTTAAACGTCGATGTTACGTGATAGAATCAGTATAGGAGCAGAAACACTAGTCTGAGTACAATACCTTCTTGGGAGACGGCACTGAGACATAGCCCTAGATTATTTAGTCTAAAGAATGTGTTGCTCACATTACCGCATTGTCATAAAACCTAGAGTCTACTCTTTCTAGCTAGTACGTAGATTTTGGGTGACAGATGCTTTCAACAATATAAGTATCAGAAAAACTTTGTGTAATCTGATCGCTCATCTGAAAATAGGAAGTCAAAGAAGTCGGTGTAAGAGAGATGGATTTACTATTTTAATAAAACCGAAAATAAAGAATGACAACTAGGGTTGTCGACTACAGTGGGCGAGCCCGTCACCTGAGGAAGTTTTAACGATTAGTCGTTCTATCTCCCTGGAGTGAGCGCAGAAGACTATCTCCCTGGAGTGAGCGGACAAAACTGTCCACCGTCTAGCTCCGCCACAAACCCGTAAGGGGCCAACGCCTTAACCGCGAGATAGCCAGGACTGTTACCCGGCGGGCTAACACTCACGCCCTTACTTCCAATTGTGACCAGATTACTCCAGTCTCTCGATTGGTTACGAGTTCGAGGTCGCTTGCGCGGTCCTCTCCCTTACGAAGCGGTGAAACGGTGTATACCGAATCTATCGCGATCCACAGCGTACTTTGCCCGGCTGTTCATTCAGGATCGGATAGCCGATGGTCGTTTCAAGAGCAGTCGCCGTAAGGTTCGCAACCACCCCCGCTCTATAGGAAACAGTACTGCTTCCAGACTCCCCCGACTGTTAGTCAGAGTGGGGAGCTAACGGGCCCATGATGAGGTGGCCACGATGACCCATGTGTTCAGGGTCGGTCACACTCACGGGTCAACACCCATCCGATGGCCTTCACGCATGGGGTGCGAATCCTGGGTAGGACACTGGGTCAACCAGTCTCCCCTGGGAATCAAACCTCTGGCGCTCCTGGACGGTCTGCGCACCGAGCGGCGCAAGCCAATCGACTGTGCTCTCCGACTAACAGTCGGGGGAGTCTGGGAACTGTATTGTTTCCTATAGAGCGGGGGTGGTCGTCTACCTTACGGCGACTGCTCTTGAAATGACCATTGGCCATCCGATCCCGGTTCAGAGTCGGGCAAAGGACGCCTTGGTCCGCGATAGATTCGGTGCACACCGTTTCACCGCTTCGTAAGGGAGAGGACCGCGCAAGCGACCCGGAACCAATCGAGAGACCGGAGAAATCTGGTCACAATTGGAAGCAAGGGCGCGAGTGTCGGCCCGCCAGGTAACATTACTGGGTATCTCGCGGTAAATGCGGGTTGTGGCGTAGCTAGACGTCGAATTTGTAATGTCCAAAGTCTTCTACGTTCACTGCAGGGCGATAGAACGAGAAAATCGTTAAAACGTCATGTGGTGACGGGCTCGCCCGTTGTAGTTGACACCGCAAGTTGTTGTTAGTCAGAGTGCACAGTCGATTGGCTTATGCTGCACGGTGCGCGGACCGTCCATGAGCGCCAGAAGGCTTCCAGACTCCCCCGAATGTTAGTCAGAGTGCACAGTCGATTGGCTTACGGCGCACGGTGCGCAGACCGTCTAGGAGCGCCAGAAGGTTGATTCCCAGGGGAAACTGACCAATAAGGCCAGAGTCCTATCCAGGCTCGCACTTCATGCGTGGAGGCCGTCGGATAGTTGACCCGTGAGTGTGAGCGACCCTGAACAGAATGGGTTTTCGTGGCGAACTCAGCAAGGGCCCATTAACTCCCTATAGAATGACGATGCCAAATGCTAGAACTATGTCAATATTTAATTGAAATTCCAGCCCACAACGCTACAGTATAAAGCAGGCATGTGAAACGTACGGCCCGCGGGCCAAATCCGGCCCGCATGTCGCTTTCCTACGGCCCTCGAAGATTTTTTTAAATATCAGTGAATCTGGCCCGCCTCATATGTACTGGCGTGTTTTTTTTCATCGTAGTCCTCTCAGTGGGATCCAAACGCACATAATATAAAATATCTTAAAACGGGTCGGCTAATAACACGACAGGTGAACAATGTTATTCACAACTAGCTGACCCGTGCCCACTTCGTTGGGCGGTAAAACTTTTTACTTGTGATGGAATTATGAGTGTGGTTTGGTTAGTACTGTGTGCTATGATTTATTTCCTGACTGCCAAAAGAAAGGTTATATTTTTACTGCATATGTATGTATGTATTTGCATGCCAATTTGACTATATTACCGTTATTTGTGAGTGTCTTCTTGTGAGTGTCTTATTTGTGAGTGTCTTATCTCTTTAACCATTTATGCAGTAAAAGTGAAATTAAATGCTGTAAAAGGGAAAAGTCTTTTCTTTTAAACACTTGAGACGATAAATTTACTTATTTTGATATGAATTCATAATTGTTGATAATATGACCAATAAACATGACCTAACGATTTAAATTATTACTTTCCTGACGACCTATCGGAAAGGAAAGTATTGTGATCGCGCTAAAAAAAAAATTTGAGATGAAGATGGGAATATATATTTTGAGACTCCCTGAGACGATTGGGACTATTTCCAGACCGATCTCTGTCTGTATGTATGTCTGTATGTCTGTCTGTATGTATGTATTCTTCCACGATAGCGCCCAGACGCTTAATCGGATTGAGCTGAAATTTGGTATATAAGCTTCTGTTAACCGTCGGAAGAACCTATTAGTTTTTGGGGTACTTACGACCAACGTTTGGGGTACCTGCCATACAAATTTGGGGTACTAGAGTAAAAAATGTCGCTGTTTTTTCGCACCTCCCCGGATACTAGTCAGGAAAGTCTTGGGGTGACACAACCGATTTTTTTTTAAATATAAAATACTACTGTTTGTTACTTAAATATAAAAGTTAGACATATGCTGTCGCTGACTTTTTTGTAGGCATTATCAAGCTCTACAACTTTTCTCTAGAACTTAATCATATATCTCTCATCGTTAAGGCAGCGTTCGTTAGAAACATTTTCGTTCAACCGTTTTTTCCGACTTCTTTTGGAAATCCGACTACCACGAAAAAGTCTTGTCATTTTTCGGATTAATATATAGCCTATGACACTCACAAATAACCTGGCTTTCTATTGGTAAAAGAATTTTCAAAAGCGGTTCAGTAGATCCAGAGATTACTTCCTACAACGTCACAAACTTTACCTCTTTATAATATTAGTATAGATGTGCACAGATTTTTTCTCAGACGAAATGGTGACAATGAAAGTAGGGCGGTGTCGACTACAACGAGCGAACCTGTCACCCCAGGCTAATATAACGATATTTAATCGTTCTTTTAGCTGTGGGATGAGCGTAGAAGACTTGAGACAAGACAAATCTACTGTCTAGCTCGCCAGCAGCCCGTTAGAGACTGACGCCTTACGGCGAGGCACCGGGAAAGGTACCCAGCGGACAGCCTCGCCCCCTAACTACCAGTTTTGGTAGAATATCTTCGTCTGGAATCTACAACGGGCGAACCCGTCGCCTCAAGAAGTTTTAACGATATTGGATCGTTCTGTCACTGTCTAGTTACGCCACCTGCCGACAGAGGCCAACGCCTTACTCGTGGCACCAGAAAAGGTACACAGTGGGCAGCCTCGCCCCCTAACTACCAGTTTTGGTAGAATATCTCCGTCTGGAATTAACCTTCAAGATACCTCCGTCCTCCCGACTGGCTACGGGTCCAAAGTCACTTACGCGATCTCTACCTGTTGTATTACAGCGGTAATTCAGTAAGAATTTATCGAGGACCTGGGCGTTCTTTGCCCGTAGTGCCACAGGGGATCGAGTAACCCAAAGTCATTTCAAGAGTGGCACGACAACAGGTCAACATCCACCCCCGCTGCTTAGGGGACAGTGCATTTCCATAGTCTCCAGACCCCTTCATCTATTAGTCAGAATGCACAACTGATTGGCTTCGCCGACCAGTGCGCAAACCGTCCAGTGGCGCCGGGATGCAATCCCGCCGCCCGGATGCGAAACCGGTCCACCAGCTTTTGGGGCCTGAGTGCGAGAGTCTTACCCGGGGTAGCCTTCCACACGAGAAGGCTTCTGAATAGGAGCTGAATCGTGAGTTAAGCCGATCCGAGAACGAAGTGGATCTTGTGGCCCAAGCTGCAGGAAACCGTTCACCACCAAATGAAAGTATGAAAAAAGTGAACATTAATAAATTAGTAGCTTCCACCATAATACCCTGACCTCCTCAACCCCATTAAGTTTGTGTGGGCCGTCATAAAAAAAAAATTGCTATTTGTATAAATTCTTCATTGGACGACAAAATTACAATCCTCACAAGAATGTTTTCGGAATTCACTCCAGAAAATGGCAAAAGTCGACCATGTTCAAAAAAATTAAGAACCAATATTAGAACCATGACATGAAGTTTGATGGTTTCGGCCTTGCAAGTTTCAACGTCCACAATATCTCCAAATATTTGAGACCATCTTGTCTCAAACATAAATTCGCAATCGTCGCATGTGTTTGCATAGAATAGAATAGAATAGAATAACTTTATTGTGCTATAAAAACATAACCTAATGAATATTACGCTGGTTTTATAAAAAAGACAATTTATGCACAAATGGCGGACCTATCGCTATTGCGATATCTTACAGTCAACCATTTGACAAAATCATTCCCAATTTTCACAGTACAATACACAAAGAAGTAGTAAAGTTAAATTTAAAATAAACTTATACAGATATATGTCAGTAACTTATGCTAAGGTTGCCCAGGAAAGGATAAAGGAGAAGACGAGGTATTTGGTTAGTGGCTGTGTAAAAATAAATGTTTCTTCAACAACTTTTTGAAAGTATGCAGCGAAGGTGCATGCCTGATAGAGTGAGGGATCTGATTCCATAAACGAGCAGAATGGACTGTAAAAGAGTGCGCTTCGTGTTTCGTTTTTTTTAATATATATTACGTTCATTAGCATTTTGTATTTGTATGTATTTTATAAAAGAGATATTACATATTAAAGAGAGAGAAACTAATTACTTAAACAACCTTGCATTTTGATGATTTTCTTACTCCGGCCTGCATATATTTTAAAATTTCCAATCCGACCCACAGTCTGATGAATGCTGCACATGCCTGGTATAAAGGTGTTTTCTTTTAATGTCAGCCCAGTGGACCGATAAAAGAAATTCTCTACTGCCAAAAACTGTGAAGGCGATATCAGGGTGTCAGATAAGCTATAATATGACTTGCACAGAGTTTTATAATTATAATAATAATAGTAATAATAAAACGCTTTATTTACTTAATCAAAAAGGCGAGCGTATTGCCTAAAAGCAATATCTTACAGCTAACCTTAATCTAGTGGAACAGCATGTTATGCGGTAAAAAATAAGATAACTAATAAATAAAATTTATACAGGCAATTCAATCAAAAAACAATAAATTTAATAATAAAATAAACAATAAACCTATAATGACGCAGGGGGCGCATAGGGAGGAGAAAATAGGGGAAAATGGGAAAGTTTATGAGCGTGGGTGAAAGTGTTCTTTGAGCCTGTGTTTGAAGCAAAACAAACTCGGTGCTGTCCTTATACGTGCGCATAAAGCGTTCCAGAGACGGGCTCCACGTACGGAGAAGGAGTGTGAGAAAAAATCAATATTGTGACCAGGGATCGAGAGCAGTAGGTGGTCTTCAGGTCTCAGAGGGCGCCCATTAGAAGATAGAGGTTTGAACCTACTTATAAGATAGTCGGAGCGGCCCTCTTCAGAATTCTGAAGAGCAAACCTCTAGTATCTCTCCTTTCTCGGGTCGTCAGCCAGTGAAGTCTCTGAAGGCTCTGACAGCTGACGACTCGGCTTCTGGCTTCGACTCTGGCTTCGACAATTATGTGAAAGGGAATTTTGCATTGCTAAATAAAGTCATCAGAAATGTATAATACGCTTAGTACTTCTTCCGCTGCGATTACATAAAATGTGTTAAATGTGTATCTATCCAAATAAGTGAATAAAGATTTGTTTTGTATTGCGTATTTATTTGTTGTTTATTTATTGCTCGTTTCAAAGCGTCCCTATCAACCCCTAGCAAAATATGGCAGCTCTATTCATAGTGAATCTCAAACAATTTCTTATTATTCTAATTTTGAAAAGCTTCTTTCACCTGAAGTCACCGGGACGCAAATCATTAAGAAAATTCCTAGATAAAGCACTAAATAGTCAGAATACTCCCATTTTCTAATGATTCTCAAAGGCTCCAAGGTTGTTCCCTTGGGGAGAGATGCTGGCGGCTTTCAAGTTGTGACGCAGTCTTGCAATCTCCAAAATAATGTCCTCTCCAGCAAATTTATTTATTTATTTAAGAATTAATTACTATAAAACATTGATTAGCTTACAAAAATAACAGGAACCGAATGGCAAAACCTTAACCTTTTGCTTATTTGTTTCTGTCACCCAACTGGGACTAGCCCGTTCTAGGGTGGACAGCACTCCAATATTACAATTAAGTTTGCTTGATTGCTTGGTTGCTTACAAATGTACAAGTTTTAGTAAAAAGCTAATGACACTCAAATTGCCCTAAAATGTGGTCTTCAGAATAAAATAAATTAATAATAATAATAAAAGAAATAATAAAAGATAATATAATAAATAAAATGCAATTCCATTATTTAATCGGCAATAAATATAATATAAAATTCGATTAAATAATATAAATAAAGTTATATGTGAGAAAAGAAAGAAACAGTCATTAATATTTAATATATGTTAAGTAATATAGGATTTAATATAAAAATACCTTGTCTAAAAAGTATAATTCATTGTCAAAGTCAAATAATTTTTGGTAGTTAGTTGAATGTTAAAATATACTTAACATATATGTTTAAAAATATGTTAATAATTTGTGCACCTAAGTTTTATTATACTATTATTTCTAACATTTGATGTATGGTTAGTCTATCATGGTTCGATAACCATTTCTTTAATTTATTTTTGAATTCCCTAAATGTCAAATTCATTTTTATTTCCATATTGATCAGATTGTAAAATCTCGGCGCAATGAAAGAGTAATGTCTTTGTCCAATTGATGTTTTCCTTCTGGGTATTATTAAGCTATTTTCTAAAACTTGTCTCGTTGGTCGCCGGTTCTGAATTATTCCTAAATTTGAGTTATTGTCCAAAAATAGCCTTGAGCGGGGAAATTTTTAGAAAAAGTTGCCTACAATCAAGAACTTTAGCTTCCTTATAAAGTTCATTAGTGGGCTGGCGGTATGGTCTACGTAGAATATTTAGTAAAATATCATTGCGTTAGGCATGATATTTTACTAAACAAACTAAATCATTATGGAGTCAGGGGAGACTGCTTAAAATGGTTTGATTCATATTTAACAAATAGGACACAAATCGTGGAAATTACACAATGTCAAAATCAAAACATTACAAAACACTGTTCGATCCCTTTAACTAATAAACTTGGAGTCCCGCAGGGTTCCATTTTGGGCCCTATTCTATTTTTAGTATATGTAAATGATTTACCAATGTATTTCAACGATATAAATGTAACTATGTTTGCTGATGACACTAGCTTAATTGTTGCCGGTAAAGATATGGACGAATTATTGATTAACGTTAAAATTAATCTATTCAAACTAAATAGTTGGTTTGAGAGCAACAACCTCACACTAAATGCGTCTAAAAGTAACTTCATACATTTTACAAATCATCGAAATCGAAATAAAGGTTCGCCAATAATACTTTCAATAAATAACACTGCCATTCCTCAAACTCATTGTACTAGATTTTTAGGTGTTCATGTCGACGAACTTTTAAAATGGAACTTTCACTGTGAAAACCTCGAAAGTAGGTTAAGTCGGGCATGTTATGCTTTAAGTATTGTAAGAAGGTCGTTGGATGAATTGCAAACAAGAAATGTTTATTTCAGCTATATTGAAGCTATCCTAAGTTATGCCATTACGATCTGGGGAAATTGTTATGCTTGTCATAGGGAACCCATATTTATACTCCAAAAGAGAGCAGTGCGAATAATTGCAAAGGTGAAAAGGGAAGAGTCGTGTCGACCCATTTTTAAAAGGCTAAGAATCCTCACCTTAACCTCACTCTATCTCTTTAAGTTACTAACTGAGTTTTTTAAAAATAAAGAAACACATTATAAAAAGTTTTCAGATACACATACTAAAAATACGAGAAATAAATTAAACATTTTTATACCATGTATTAAACTAAACACAGCAAGGCAAGACACAAAATACTCAGGGCCATATTACTTTAACAGGCTACCAGAAAGTTTAAAAACTATTCAAGTGGAAAGCTTATTCAAAAAGTTACTTAAAGAATTCTTATTAGACAAAGCTTTTTACTCGATCGATGAGTTTGTTAATTTTAAATAATTTTTCAAATTTTTTGGTCATTTTTTTGACAATTTTAAGTAGTATTTTTTAATTATTCTGACTTTTTCTGATTTTAATTTCTTGATTATTTTTATCAATTATTTTAATTTGTGGTTTTAGTAAATAAATCTTAAAAATGATTTGGATGCCCTAAAAGCAATAAAGAAGTAACTGTATGTACTTGGTGATAAATTTAAATATTGTAAAAACGAACTAATATACTGTATTAATTACTGAACTAATATACTAAAAGCAATAAAGAAGTAACTGTATGTACGTGGTGATAAATTTAAATATTGTAAAAACGAACTAATATACTGTAATTTAAATGTACCTAAATATTAAGTTTCTACAATCTGTTAAGATTTTTTGGAAATAAATTGAAAAAAAAAAAAAAAAAAAAAAAAAAAAAAAAATAATTTTTAATATAAATTTCTGCGCAACTTGCAATGGCTCTAGCAGGGTTTTACCACATCCACCCCATCCAATTATGCCGTAAGTAATAAGCGATTCACATAAAGCATAATAAACAGTTTTTAGTGTTTTGGAATCCAGAATATTCCTCAGTTCTTTGAAAACATATCCAAGGATTCGCACCAAATTCATCACACATTTTCGTCAAATTTGGAACTATACCACAAAGTTCTTCTTCTGTTAATAAAAGCAGAGCTTTATAGTTTTCACAACACTAACTATGACAAGAATGTCATCCATTGCTTAATAACGATTGCTAGGTCTTTCGTGTTGTTTATAAGAGCTACAGAGAGCAATGTTGGTAAGATATTGTCTTACCAACATTGCTCTCTGTAGCTCTTCTTGCATTGTGTGTCCAGCGTCTCTGGCTTCTTCCCCTGGCATTAGTTTCTGGATTTTCCTCCTCCCTTTTCTTTCCATTGAAATATCCAAGTCCTCGCATTTTTGAATGGCATAGGAAGTAGCTCTTTCTACTATTTGGATATGTAACGGATATCCAAATAGTAGAAAGAGCTACTTGGATATGTAACAGCGATGAATCAGCACGATGAAACAATACTTTTACTCGGAATATTTTGGATTGCATCATTTCTCGGCCTATATAAACCGGCGAAAAAGCAACCAAAGTATCATTGCTCGAGTGATCACGTCCCCCAAGCAGCGACGGCATACCTCGGTACCCCGGTTTCATAGTTACCTTTTCCTTCCTTACCTTATCGAGGCAAGGCGCATCGGTCTGCATTCTCACAGACTCGAGCCGTGCCCAGTACGAGATACTAGGAGCACAAGTACAATCCTTATCCGTACACCCTCGTAACCTCAGGCAGATAGCCAATACATTCGCGTCGATTTCGCGTCATTACATTCGCGTCATTCGCGTCAATCCTATTCCGGAAGCGTTACAAACTGGCAATATCGAACTCTCATTAAATACCTTCTGATATACTTAAAATCGACTTTTAATACGGAGATAACCCGCAAGTTGACACCACCACCTCACACCGAATAATTTGGAGTCTAGTGATTGGTGGTCCCTCACAGATACGTTGGCTTAGAAGGAAGATTTTGAGGGCTTTGATTTTAATCACACACTTCTCCCGCGATAACCTAGAAGTCTGTATATACTTTTGTTTCTGGTTCACTTGTTCTAAGACTTCATATGAAAAGTAGCATAAAAGACCAAACTCACACAAGGCCGGTAATAGTGTGAATGCTGCTCCTCTTGTATCAACATTTCCTCTATTGGGGTCACACATTTATCGAGTGCTGGTATTAGTTTTTTGAAATGATTCTTTACTTGTTTAACAGCGTCCTGATGTCGTCGCACTCCATCTTATGTCTAAAAGTCTTTTTACCGATACTCCTACAGTATTAATTAGAATTTCCCATCGATGTCTGGATGACGAATAGAACGTGAAGACTCTTTCTTTCTATTGTTGCGAAAAAAGACACATTTCAATAAACGCTCACAAAAGAGTTCACCCGACACAGGTTTAGCGAATGATTAGAATAAGGCATAAACAACGTTTTGAGATTAATTCTCTTTACACCACCATGAACGCTTGCTATGGTTGCAGCGTTATTATATCCTTGAGCCCGACACAGATGTACATTCTACGTTATCACTCTTCAGCTTCTTAACTCTGTTTTCAAAAAGTTCGACTGCAGTCTTTCCGGCTATAGGGAAGTTGCCTAAAATATATAAAAATAAATAAATAAATAAATAAATAAATAAAATAAACTTCAACTTGACCGCGTTCGATATGAACATATCCGATCATTTGACTCATCTGATCGCATTTGATCAACTTGTGATATGTCAGGAGTGCTACCAAAAATAATTCCAAAAAAAATAACTTTTTTGTTATCCATCATATGTTTTTATTCTTTTTGAATGTCTTTTGAAAGATAGGAGTATAGTATTTCCTTAGGAACGATAGCATGCTCCATTCTCAGCATATGTTCTTTTAGCTCTAGCTCGACAATAAACTTACTAATTCCATGAAATTTCCTGTATTTCCTGTAATTTCATCTATGTATGTTTTCCGTTTCTTTATTCCACCATAACTTTTAAACGCTTGAACCGATTTAAAAGTAAGTGGTACTGTTAGAATGTCATCCCGAGTGTCATATACGTGCGACGACTCTGTGCTCTCATATAAGAAGAAGCATTGTCTTCGATATAATTCGCCGTGTTACGTATTGGTTACGTGACAGTCATCATTTGAGTTTTTTTTTTCGTTCTTCTTCTTCGCGGCCGCCAGGAATAAAACCTGTAGGGCCAGTGACGAATAGAAGTATTTGTTATATTAATTTATCAAAATAAATTATACAAAATGTACCTTAACCTTATAGTATACATAGGTAGCTTGTTTATGTATACTCTAAGACCTTAACTTTCCAAATGTCAATAAATTTACATAAATATATCGTGTTTAGTGTCAAATGAAAGGTTTGTCATTTGAGTGTCATTCCGGAAACATATATCTATCTATGTGGATAAACACATAAACCACAAATATTTCATAAAAAGAACCGTAATAAAAATAATTATAAATACAATAGTTCATTTTCAGTAACGGCAGTCGTATTTTTTATTCTTTTTGATATATTTTGTTGTTACAAGCTTTTTTTAACTTGCTATGTTCGTATAAAAGTTGAAATTTGACATACTTATGTAAGTTCGGTGACAATGCAATATTATGGTACCATCGAGCTGATTTGATGATGGAGCCGGATGTAGGGACTGGAACTCCCTGATGGTAAACGTTAGGAAAGTCGAATTAGGGCTAGTATGTTTTGTTATCATGAGTGCTTTCCATTACACAGGATGACAGCCGGAAGATTGCCACTGGAAATCCCTGATGAAAAATGCTAAGCTAGTCGAGTTTTGACTATTTTGTCTTGTTGTCATGATTATAGTCTACGAAATATTATTTGACAAAAGTGTCGTTAAAATGTCATAAAATAAACAGTGATTCCCAACAAGTTGTTACCGTTTATTTTACTATGGAGATCGATTCTACCTGCGTGGAACACTTTAACAAACGCTTTAAAGGCACAAACTGACCGCTACACCGGATTCGATCATAACATCTTGAACTGTATACCACCAACGATCAGAGTAAATATTGCAGTATAGATATCTAAAAATAATTGTAAAATGTGTATTTCAGACAGATATATTAAAATACGCACTAAATACTGATGATTTCGAAATCGAACTGTTACTGTTACACTAATTAATAGTCTTAATCGGTTAGCTACTTACAATGTTAAATTCGGTGATTACCGATTTCGATTTTACAATTATAACAATAATTGTAAAATGTATATTTCATACATATATATTAAAATACACTCTAATTACTAATGATTTCGAAATCGAACTGTTAGGCTTTCACTAATTAATAGTCCTAATCGTTTAGCTTTTTAGCCTAGTGTCCTAATAATTTTGTTACTTTTTACTACAATAAAGATTTTTTAAATTAATTCTATTGCTTATTCAGCTGTCATTGAAAGATTCGGAAGAAAATGTTATTATTAGTGTTTTTGCTTGAAAATTGATACGTATAAATAAATAATATTATTAAGCGATCAAGCCGATTTCGTCTAACCATATCAAGCCATTAGACATTCGACGATAGGTGTGAAAAAGGTCTCGATCGTTGTGAAAAAGGCACCAATGTGCTAACGACACTTTTGTCAAATAGTATTTCGTCGACTATACTTTCCATTACACATAATGACGTGGAACTGAAGATGAAACCGGGAGATTGCCACTGGAACTCCCTGATAGAAAGTGCTAAGATAGTCGAGTTTAGGGTCGTTTGTTTTGTTGCCATAATTTCCATTACACATGATGGGCGAGGGTCTGAAGATGGTACCATTGCAACTCGCTGATTAAGAATAAAGCTCGTTTTAATAATTTTGTTTTACTCATAATTTATTTTCTTTATCAGACAGCATTCGATGTGTATGGTCGATGGTACTTCACAAATTCAATCCGTTCTGCAAGATTTTCTATTTTTCAAAACATGAGAAATAGTGTTAAGAATTCTAATATTCAAATACTTTCAGGTTTAGTTTCCACCATGAATTAAACCCGTTGACGAATTTCTCTTTTTTTTATTGTGAGACATCAGTAGTGATGAAACAATTTTATTGATTTTTATTTCCACAGTGTGATGTCGGCACAATAGAATGCATAATAGACAAAATTATTACAAAAAACGACTACAAACAGCTATGTCATGGTGAAACTTAGATCGGGCTTCCATATATATATATATTTTATTTCAAACCAGTTGATAGGAATTCCTACACTTGGTTATATCAAAAACTAACAAAAATAAGAAGTATAATATTTAAATATATACCTTTTAAGGTATAAGGTATGAACGTCGGTATTGCAAGGTATGAACGTTGAACATCCAAGCGCAGATTTTCTAGGTTATATAGAGGAAACAACATTTTCCAATATTTTCAAAGAAAACTCTTACATAATTTCGTAGAATTTTCATATGAACAAGAGTACTAAATAATCAAACAAATATTGGATAATTTCACAAATTATCATACGAGAGGATATTTTAAAGAAAAAACACAAATACAAACAAATCAGTAATAGGTAATAATAATAGTCAATAGCCAATAGTTACAATTAAAAAAATGCAATTTCAAAATAGTCGATAATAGAAAGAATAAGGAATAATAATAGTCAAGTAGGTCAATATCAACACGGCCCGGTGGCATAGTGGTTAGGTCGCCGGATCTTACATTGTAAGGTCCCGGGTTCGATTCCAGGCTGTGTCACCATTTTCCGTTGGGATCAAATTAACGGAATTGCATTTACAATTCTGTCGATGGATTGCAATAACAAAACACACACTTACACACATGTTACAGGCACACATACATATAACACGTCATAGTAGGGTTGGTTGTAAGAGATTGTCATATGACAATAAACCCGCCCATTGTGACATTTCACAATAAAGAGTATAAACAATAGAGCTGCGAAAAAAAAAACTATAAATGGGGTTTTAATCAAAATAACCTATACCTTTTTCTTAAAGTGAACCTCCCCAAGGACCTTAATGTGTAATGGAAGTTTGTTGTAGAATAAGTAATTGAATGCGTATACAAAATTTCGTGACTGTGCTGTTGACCGTTGAGGAGTTCCCTCGTTGGAAGCCAACCCTGTGTGCAGCAGCCATGTCATGGTGAAACTTAAAACGGGCTATCATAACTGAATGCGTATACAACATCTCATGTTTGTACTGTTAACCGTTAAAGAGTCCTATTATAGCTATGTCCTATTTTAGGTTGAATTTAAATATTTTCACCAGTTATTGGCCGATTTGGCTCATACTTAGACTAAAAATTAAATTAAATTATTCTAAACATTTAGACATTTTCATGGCAGCAATTTTGTGGATTTCTAGTGATCCAATATTTAAGCTGGCGCTTTCAAAATACGAGTCATTCGTTTGTACCTACCTGGCTCGCGGGGTGGGTCGATTTTACGATCGGCGACGGGGTGGCTTAATCCTTTTTGTCGGCGGTGCATTTCGGGTGAGTTTTATTGCCCTTTTAAATGCACGTGCTGGGATATTTTCGACGTTTTCCTTTGTTCGCGAGCGAGGGTTGTTTTCGTGTTGACGTGTAATTTCGAAATTTTAGCGTTTCGCTTGTAAATATTCCACTTTTAGTTTAAAATATCCATTAGCCCCCGCTTTTAGTGGAGCTAATCCGGGTATACCGATATTGTTTGCATAGTGCACTTACTGCCATAAATAATATTTTTTTGTTGGGGATTTTGATGCGCTCGGAATTTTAGGCATGACGACACAATATTGTTGTGATGTTTATCATCATCATGCCTGCCCGATATTTCATCTTTCTTCCCACAACAAGTCCCCTCGTCGAGAGCAAACCCTGGATGTAGGATCAGGTCATACTTACCATAAATAATGCATTGTCTTTGGAACTGAACCAACACGTAAATTTTCAACTTCATGTGATAATATTTGAAGATTTTCCTTAATTTGTCATGGATCCCATCATCGGAACAGAATTTTGGTGAAAACAGGACCAATCTGGAAGTATATCCTTTCAAATAAAAAAAAATATTTTCCAAATCGGTTCATAAATGACGGAGTAAAAATACAACCGAAGTGATAACCTCCTCCTTTAATTGAAGTCCGTTAAAAATGGACGAATTTAATTTAGATAAAAGTAGATCTGAAAGTTTTAACCGGCCTGTATACTCCATCCTCGCTGCCGCTGCATAAACAGCACGCTAATATAAGTATATATTTTTATTTTGTGCTTCAAATGCCCGTTATGTGGGCGCAGACGCGAGAGCAGAGCCACCACTGTCACCCCTGTGTCTTGATGCTTGTCACCCTGGGTGGTCACTCAAGGTGGAACCCCCTTTTTCCCCCCTAGCGCCGCTACTGCATCTGTCACATTGTTCTATATAAGCTGATAACATCACAGAAATATACGGAGAGATAACATCGGCGACACTCTCGTTCACAGAGTTAGCCGCTGGCCACTTGGTGAGGCGTTTTCAAGAACGTAGAGGCGTCGTCGTGAAGCAGTATTCAGTATTCAATTTATTCATTCTGAATATACAATAAAAGCATGAATTATCAATTACATTACATTACATTTTCGTCGTGTGCAATTGACGGCTAAAGACCGCTCTTGGACGTGTCAAAATAATTGGGTTAGGTAGTAAGTTTCGTTACTACTCTTTACTGAACATACATAGGTAGTCAAGAATTAACTACTAGATTGTCAAACTATAAATATAAATAATCGAAATAGAAGCCTAATATTTGAAGTAGTTAGTAATTCGAAAAGATACGTAGTAAAATTATTCATCGTAATATTCAAATTGTCAGTAAAATGTTAAATAATCAAATTAAATCTATGTTATGCATTTTAAACTAAAAGTACAGATATAAGACCATATAAAATAATCAGACAATAAGGCTCTACTTTTTTAAGTAATTTAAATGGGCACAATATTTGAAAAATCATGGCCCTCAAATTCGGCCAGATTATAGAAAGGGTGGCCTATCAGCATCTCCTTGATGTTTTTTTTTTAATTTTATGTCCTCCAGCTGTTTAAATTTTGTAGGGAGTAGATTATAGAATTTAACGCTAAGGTACAAGTAGCTTTTCTGTACTTTTGCCAGTCGTATTCGGGGTACGCATAAAAGGGAGCTACCGCGGGTATGATGCGAGTGAATATCTGCATTAATTGCAGTTTATGCGAGGTGCTGTCTAGCATACATTAAACTCTGGTATATGAACGCCGAATACATAGTCATTACCCTTGCCTTGGTGAAATATTCTTTGCATGAGGTCCTAGTCGTTACCTGATACATGCTGCGCAGTGCTCTCTTTTCCAAAAGAAAGATTCTTTTACTGGTTGCAGCATTTCCCCAAAATAGTAGTCCATAAGTCATTAATGAGTTAAAATACGCAAAGTATACTGATTTGGCTGCCGCAAAACCACAAAGACTTCTGATTTTTTTAATAGAGTATATCGAGCTACATAGCTTACTAGCTAATTGTTGGATGTGCGCATTCCATTGTAATTTAAGGAGATGCTGATAGGCCACCCTTTTTATAATCTGGCCGAATTTGAGGGCCATGATTTTTCAAATATTGTGCCCATTTAAATTACTTAAAAAAGTAGAGCATTATTGTCTGATTATTTTATATGGTCTTATATATGTACTTTTAGTTTAAAATGCATAACGTAGATTTAATTTGATTATTTAACATTTTACTGACAATTTGAATATTACGATAAATAATTTTACTACGTTTTAAGTTTCGCTATTCGCGATTGATAAAAAAAAAATACGTGTGGCACTCGGGGACTGCCACGGTAAAGCTATTGCATAGCATTTTTAACAACTTATGCAATTAGAATTATTTTATTAAGCTATTGCATAGCTTTTATCGCGGGCCTAGGCCAGCGCGGCGACCGAATGAAGAAATTTCTTAACGAAAATTAATGATTTTAAACTGATAATTACGTCTAAACCAGTACTGCTTACGATTCGAAAAAAATATACCTATGTTAAACAAGAACATTTTTCTAATATTCTTAAATTTGAATATTTTAGATTTTGTTTATATTACATAGTGTAATTAATTTGTGAAATTAGGTCTAACCGAACACAAAAACGACTACTACGCAAATACTATCTGGCGTATTATTATGAAACCTGCACCATTTTAAAGATATTTTAATTATCTATCTTTTTATCTACGAATTTTTTCGAATAATTCGGTTTTTTTGCTTTATTGAATAAAAAATTCGTGCGCGGCGCTCTATCGATAGACGTTTAAATTATTCCGAATCATTTGCTTCCGCAGCCGCAAATGATTCGGAATAATTTCAACGTTTTCCGATAGAGCGCAGTTATCTGATATCAGAAAAAATAAAATAAATAAATAATTATAATTGCATAAGTTGTTAAAAATGCTATGCAATAGCTTTACCGTGGCAGTCCCCGAGTGCCACACGTATTTTTTTTATTTTATTTTTTCTGATATCAGATAACTGCGCTCTATCGGAAAACGTTGAAATTATTCCGAATCATTTGCGGCTGCGGAAGCAAATGATTCGGAATAATTTAAACGTCTTTCGATAGAGCGCCGCGCACGAATTTTTTATTCAATAAAGCAAAAAAACCGAATTATTCGAAAAAATTCGTAGATAAAAAGATAGATAATTAAATTATCTTTAAATGGTGCAGGTTTCATAATAATACGCCAGATAGTATTTGCGTAGTAGTCGTTTTTGTGTTCGGTTAGACCTAATTTCACAAATTAATTACACTATGTAATATAAACAAAATCGAAAATATTCGAAGCTAAGAATTAGGAAAATGTTCTTGTTTAACATATTTTTTTTTCGAATCGTAAGCAGTACTCGTTTAGACGTAATTATCAGTTTAAAATCATTAATTTTCGTTAAGAAATTTCTTCATTCGGTCGCCGCGCTGGCCTAGTAGGCCCGCGATAAAGCTATGCAATAGCTTAAAAAATATAATTTTAAAAGTTTATTCAATATAAGAATGATTACAATGTTTACAAGTGAAGCAAAAGCGCAAATGAGCAGACGAGAGCGGTCTCGACTGCCTCACAGAAGCTACTCGATGAAATGTCTGGCGTGTCTACAAGATGGCCGCTTTTTATACTACGTACATAATGAGCTCCTTGTTGACGCAAGATTTGAGGAACGAGATTCCCCCTTTTAGTTTATCTTATTTTTATGACCTCTTTAACGGTTCGACTCTGGCAGCATCCACGATTACTCAATACAAACGATGTCTGCAGGAATTGCTTTATCTGTTACGAAAGTGGAACGTCTGCTAATGCTCATTTTAAACAAAGATAAAGTCTACGGTTTCCTTTACGAATAATATTAATTAATATTTGGTAAACTCTATATAGAGTGCTAATGCGAAACAGAGTTAGTATCTGCTGTTTTGCTTATCTAATATATAATATCTACTTATTTTCTAGGCGAATCTTGATTAAGTTAATTCTATTTTAGTTTCGACTGTGCGCAAAGAGTATTAACCCTTAACTACACTCGCGGTTTTGGCACACGTATGTCCACTATGGGGTTGTTTTGTACCGCTTTTCTTTTTTAGGAAAATTTTAATATAAATGAGAAATTATATATATTTCCTATTTTAGTATAGGAATAAAACGCCATTTGAGAATCGAATTACTTTAATATTATTCCAATTGTGGGGTACGTGGGGTACGTTTGTACCCCGCGAGTGTAGTTAAGGGTTAACAATAATATCTTAATTTCCTAGTTAGTGCATCAGTCGCAATATTCTAGATTCGCGTCTTAAGTATTTCATCTTAAATATTACATGTTGAGCGGGCCGCTGAGAAGTACTTGCTATGCTGTGATATGTCGTTTCTCAGGTGGGTCCTTGTGGTCATCCATCAGGTGAGATATTGGAGAATAGGGGTTGTCCTATAGGGGTTGGTGTAGCGCGTACGTAACATATCTGTCTTTTCAGTATGACGCTTACGTTCGATAGCATACAGTGTTTGTGAATAATAATTGTAATATTATCCTTTTGGAAGATCGTAAAAATGCAATAACGGCCTGCTTGTGTAGGATTACATATTATTCCTATTTTTATAATATGCATGAATTGTTAATGCTCTATTGTCATCTTACTTCCTATTATTGATCAGACATAGCTTATATATTTATATTCTAGTCTCTTAGTACTGCGTTTGCGTGATTGCATTTAATTATTTATACTGTAGAGAGAACTTCTTAATAGTAATATTGTCTATAATTGAGTACGTCTGGGTCGCCGTATATAACATATGTAGATATAAAACTATTAAATCAGAAATATTAATTTGACAACAGCGTTGACTAAAGTCGGCTTTACACGGCAGACAAATAAAATTAAAAAAATAGAGCTGAATCGATGTACATGAGTATACATATATAATAAATAATTATTATAAGAATATTAATAGTCATCTTAGGCACTGTATACAAAAAATAATCACACAATAGAAAGTATCACAACAAAATTGGAAAAAAAACAACGTATGTATATGGTCAGGTGTGTTACGTTAAACATTGTAATCTACATATTAAATATATAATTCATAATATTATTATTAAACAATAGGAACTAAAATAAGGTACCTGAAAGTTACATATTAATGTTATTCCCATTTGAAAGAATTGGCATGCTCAAAAATCACCCAGCTTATAGAAAGCATGTGTGGATTGCAGTTTTGG
Source organism: Micropterix aruncella (assembly GCA_944548615.1). Taxonomy (NCBI): domain Eukaryota; kingdom Metazoa; phylum Arthropoda; class Insecta; order Lepidoptera; family Micropterigidae; genus Micropterix; species Micropterix aruncella. The sequence continues at coordinate 26,254,028 of OX155968.1, forward strand.
TTTAATAAATCTTTTAAACGCCTTTGTTTCCATCTTTCTTGTGGAGAGTGGTAGCTGGTTAAAGAGCTTATAGCTCAAATATCCAAAGGACTTTTGTATCTGCGTAAGGCTACTTTAGGCAGGATAACGTCATCACGTCATCTCATCAATACATCAATATTCTCACGTTACTGTGTCGCTCACATTACCGTATTGTCATAAAACCTAGAATCTACTCTTTCTAGCTAGTACGTAGATTCTGGGCGACAGATGCTTTTAACAATATTAAATTCATATTATTATTATTAAACAATAAAAACTAAAATGAGTGAAACTAAAATTAAACTAAACTAAAAACTAACATGATGTTTTAAAGCTATGCTATGGTACGGATGAAGTCCGTGTCTAGATTCCATGGTCCTGGACAGCTCCTGAAACATGCAAGTGGGGTTACAGGGTGCTGCTTGGCTGCTCGCGTGTTCCTCTTCCTCCCGTTGGCTGCTTGACCTGAAAACCTAATGTGGGGAAGAGGGTTACTGGTTGCAATTTATTATTATTCGTGACCCTCGATTATATTTCGCGGGTAATGTTTATCGGGGGTCTCGAATGGTGTGGGGCGATTCCTCGGATGTGGGGGTGGGGGGGGGGGAGGGGGAATCGGCCGGCTCAAACATATTTTTCGACAGTCGTCTAATGAAGGTCTCAATAGTCTCGTCATTAAATATAGGTTTTTACGTAGCGTAGCGTTGCTGACGCACCATGGAGGGTGCGTCAGCACCTATGGTTCGCAACCCGCTATCAATGGTGCGCTGCATACGTCAATCGCGACCTCAGGTACTTCTTAACGAAGGTCACTCGCGTCCTTGTCGAAATTTGTTTAGCCCTTAGGACGGATTGGAGGGCCGCTTTGACCGACCTCACCGCCGCAAGGGTTTTAGTGGTGTGAATGTGAAATCTAAGTTGTCGGTCAATTTGTACCCCCAGGTATTTGACCGACTTCTTACACGGGATCGGTTCTCCTCCCAGCGTTAAGTTGGTATTCTTGGGGGTAGGGCCGAAGGGATCCGGTGATGATAGCTTCGGATTTCCCTGCGTTTACGGCTGTCCTTCATTTGTTGAGCCAACTTGGGTTGTCGACTACAGCGGGCGAGCCCGTCACCTCAGGAAGTTTTAACGATTAGTTGTTCTATCTCCCTGGAGTGAGCGTAGAAGACTTGGGGACAAAACAGTCCACCATCTAGCTACGTCACAAGCCCGTAAGAGGCCAACGCCTTAACCGCGAGATAGCCAGGAATGTTACCCGGCGGGCCGACACTCGCGCCCTTACTTCCAATTTTGACCAGATTACTCCGGTCTTTTGATTGGTTACGAGTTTGAGGTCGCTTGCGCGGTCCTCTCCCTTACGAAGCGGTGAAACGGTGTTTACCGAATCTATCGCGGACCACAGCGCCCTTTGCCCGGCTGTTCACCCAGGATCGGATGACCGATGGTCATTTCAAGAGCAGTCGCCTTAAGGTCCGCAACCACCCCCGCTCTATAGGAAACAGTACTGCTTCCAGACTCCCCCGACTGTTAGTCAGGGAGCTAACGGGCCCATGATGAGGTGGCCACGATGACCCATGTGTTCAGGGTCGGTCACACTCACGGGTCAACACTATCCGACGGCCTCCACGCACGGGGTGCGAACCTGGGTAGGACACTGGGTCAACCAGTCTCCCCTGGGAATCAAACCTCTGGCGCTCCTGGACGGTCTGCGAACCGTGCGGCGCAAGCCAATAGATTGTGCTCTCCGACTAACAGTCGGGGGAGTCTGGGAACGGTATTGTTTCCTATAGAGCGGGGGTGGTTGCCTACCTTACGGCGGCTGCTCTTGAAATGATCATTGGCGATCCGATCCTGGGTGAACAGCCGGGCAAAGGACGCCTTGGTCCGCGATAGATTCGGTATACTCCGTTTCACCGCTTCGTAAGGTAGAGGACCGCGCAAGCGACCTCGAACTCGGAACCAATCGAGAGACCGGAGAAATCTGGTCACAATTGGAAGTGAGGGCGCGAGTATCTCGAGCCCGCCGGGTTTATTCCTGGCTAACTCGCGGTAATGAGTTGGTCTCTTACGGGTTGTGGCGTAGCTAGACGTTGGATTGTATTGTCCAAAGTCTTCTACGCTCACTGCAGGGCGATAGAACGACTAATCGTTAAAACGTCCTGTGGTGATGGGCTCGCCCGTTGTAGTTGACACCGCAAGATGTTAGTCAGAGTGGGGAGCATGGGGAGCTAACGGGCCCATGATGAGTTGGCCACGATGATCCATGTGTTCAGGGTCGGTCACACTCACGGGTCAACACCCATCCGACGGCCTCCACGCACGCGGCGCGAACCTGGGTAGGACACTGGGTCAACCAGTCTCCCCTGGGAATCAAACCTCTGGCGCTCCTGGACGGTCTGCGCACCATGCGGCGCAAGCCAATCGATTGTGCTCTCCGACTAACATCTTGCGGTGTCAACTACAACGGGCGAGCCCGTCACCATGCAGGACGTTTTAACGATTAGTCGTTCTATCGCCCTGCAGTGAACGTAGAAGACTTTGGACAGTAATGCATTCTACGTCCAGCTACGTCACAACCCGTGAGAGTCCAACGCCTTACCGCGAGTGAGCCAGGAATAAACCCGGCGGGCTCGAGATACTCGCGCCCTCACTTCCAATTGTGACCAGATTTCTCCGGTCTCTCGATTGGTTCCGAGTTCGAGGTCGCTTGCGCGGTCCTCTCCCTTACGAAGCGGTGAAACGGAGTGCACCGAATCTATCGCGGACCAAGGCGTCCTTTGCCCGACTCTGAACCGGGATCGGATGGCCAATGGTCATTTCAAAAGCAGTCGCCGTAAGGTAGACAACTGCCCCCGCTCTATAGGAAACAATACAGTTCCCAGACTCCCCCGATTGTTAGTCGGAGAGCGCAATCGATTGGCTTGCGCCGCTCGGTGCGCAGACCGTCCAGGAGCGCCAGAGGATTGTTCCCAGGGGAGACTGGTTGACCCAGTGTCCTACCCAGGCTCGCACCCCATGCGTGGAGGCCATCGGATGGGTGTTGACCCGTGAGTGTGACCGACCCTGAAACAGAATGGGTCTTCGTGGCCAACTCAGCAAGGGCCCATTAGCTCTCCGACTAACAGTCGGGGGAGTCTGGGAACTGTATTGTTTCCTATAGAGCGGGGGTGGTTGCGTACCTTACGGCGACTGCTCTTGAAATGACCATTGGCCATCCGACCCCGGTTCAGAGCCGGGAAAAGAACGCCTTGGACCGCGATAGATTCGGTGTTCACCGTTTCACCGCTTCGTAAGGGAGAGGACCGCGCAAGCGACCTCAAACTCGGAACCAATCGAGAGACCGGAGAAATCTGGTCACAATTGGAAGTAAGGGCGCGAGTTTCTCAAGCTGCTGGGAAGCAATTCCTGGCTTTCTCGCGGTAATGAGTTGGTCTCTTACGGGTTGTGGCGTAGCTAGACGTTGGATTTGTTATGTCCAAAGTCTTCTACGCTCACTGCAGGTCGATAGAACGACTAATCGTTAAAACGTCCTGCAATTGGTGTTGACCCGTGAGTGTGACCGACCCTGAACACATGGGTCATCGTGGCCAACTCATCATGGGCCTGTTAGCTCACTCTGACTAACATATTGAGATGTCAACTACAACGGGAGAGCCCGTCACCACATGTGGTGACGGGCTCTCCCGTTGTAGTTGACATCTCAATATGTTAGTCAGAGTGAGCTAACAGGCCCATGATGAGTTGGCCACGATGACCCATGTGTTCAGGGTCGGTCACACTCACGGGTCAACACCAATCCGACGGTCTCCACGCACGGGGTGCGAACCTGGATAGGACTCTGGCCAGCGACCCAGTTTCCCCTGGGAATCAAACCTCTGGCGCTCCTGGACGGTCTGCGCACCGTGCGGCGCAAGCCAATCGATTGTGCACTCCGACTAACAGTCGTGGGAGTCTGGAAACTGTATTGTTTCCTATAGAGCGGGGGTGGTTGCGTACCTTACGGCGACTGCTCTTGAAATGAGCATTGGCCATCCGATCCCGGTTCAGAGCCGGGCAAAGGACGCCTTGGTCCGCGATAGATTCGGTATACACCGTTTCACCGCTTCGTAAGGAAGAGGCCCGCGCAAGCGACCTCAAACACGGAACCAATCGAGAGACCGGAGAAATCTGGTCACAATGGGAAGTAAGGGCGCGAGTGTCTCGAGCCGCCGGGAAGTAATTCCTGGCTATCTCGCGGTAAGGAGTTGGTCTCTTACGGGTTGTGGCGTAGCTAGACGTCGGATTGTTATGTCCAAAGTCTTCTACGCTCACTGCAGGTCGATAGAACGACTAATCGTTAAAACGTCCTGTGGTGACGGGCTTGCCCGTTGTAGTTGACAACTCAACATGTTAGTCATAGTTTGGGAGTTAATGGGCCCTTGCTGAGTTGGCCACGAAGACCCATTCTGTTCAGGGTTGGTCACACTCACGGGTCAACACCTATCCGACGGCCTCCACGCATGAAGTGCGAGCCTGGATAGGACTCTGGCCTTATTGGTCAGTTTCCCCTGGGAATCAACCTTCTGGCGCTCCTGGACGGTCTGTGCACCGTGCGCCGTAAGCCAATCGACTGTGCACTTTGACTAACATTCGGGGGAGTCTGGAAGCTGTACTGTTTCCTATAGAGCGGGGGTGGTTGCGGACCTTACGGCGACTGCTCTTGAAATAACAATCGGCCATCCGATCCAGGGTGAACAGCCGGGCAAAGGACGCTGTGGTCCGCGATAGAATCGGTAAACACCGTTTCACCGCTTCGAAGGGAGAGGACCGCGCAAGCGACCTCGAACTCGTAACCAATCGAGAGACCGGAGTAATCTGGTCACAATTGGAAGTAAGGGCGTGAGTGTCGGCCCGCTGGGTAACATTCCTGGCTATCTCGCGGTTAAGGCGTTGGCCTCTTACGGGCTTGTGGCGTAGCTAGACGGTGGACTGTTTCGTCCCCAAGTCTTCTACGTTCACTTCCAGGGAGATAGAACGACTAATCGTTAAAACTTCCTGAGGTGACGGGCTCGCCCGCTGTAGTCGACAACCCAAGTTGTTAGTCAGAGTGCACAGTCGATTGGCTTACGCCGCGCGGTGCGCAGACCGTCCAGGAGCGCCAGAAGTTTGATTCCCAGGGGAAACTGACCATAAGGCCAGAGTCCTACTCAGGCTCGCACTTCATGCGTGGAGGCCGTTGGATAGGTGTTGACCCGTGAGTGTGACCAACCCTGAACAGCATGGGTCTTCGTAGCCAACTGAGCAAGGGCCCATTAACTCCCTCCATTTGTTGAGCCACTCAGGCAGGAGGTCCAGAGTCTTCTGGAGCTTGGTTCTCGAATGGCAAAGGTTCATGGAGGAGGCCATGAACATGGCGTCGTCGGCGAAGAGGGTCAGCTCTGCTTCGGGGCCTACGAGGATGTCGTTGGTATACACAGCGTATGCTTTGATCGAGTCGGTGACCTCTTTTTATATGGACGCTTCTTATTGTCCTATCTTATATAAACAATGCTACGGAGTACCTACGCGGGCGTCGTATCGAGGACTGGGACTGGAAAGGAGGTATATTTGTTCAGGTGGTCTGCTGAGGCGAGCGTCTACGCTAGCCCAAATAAATATGGGAACAATCAGATGAAAAAAATAGACTTCGAAAGAATGGATTCGAATACAAAGGAAAAGGAAACGAGGTTCTTTATGGTACTGATTGCGTGGTCTGAGGATGAGTATTGTTAAATTAATTCCTATTTCATATGCTTTTATATTACAATCATAATTATATTCGTATTAATAAGAAACTATCTTTAAGCCGATTGTGCGAAAAGGATAGAACATCATTTGTAACTTATAAACTATCGGTAAAACAACAATCGAACTGATTATGATTCGCCTTAAATCTACTTATGATAGAGACGATGATCGTTGGTAGGTCGGGGCGAGTGTTGATCTGCAATCAGATATTCACCCAGGATCGGGTAGCCGATGGTCGTTTCGAGATCAGTCGCCGTAAGGTCCGCAACCACCCCTGCTCTATAGGAAGCAGCACTGCTTCTAGACTCCCCCGACTGTTAGTCAGAGTGCACAATCGATTGGAATACGCCGCACGGTGCGCAGACCGTCCAGGAGCGCCACAAGATTGACTCCTAGGGGAAACTAGCCCTAAGGCCAGAGTCCTGCCCGAGCTCGCACTTCCTGCGTGAACGCCGCCGGATGGGTGTTGACCCGTGAGTGTGAACAACCCTGAACAAAATGGGTCTTCGTGGCCATCTCAGCAAGGGCCCATTAACTGACGTATAATAGTTAGTATAATAAATCTATGGTTTAACCAGCAAAATACATACCTACCTACTTGTCATTGCTACATACATGTGTCGCACCGCGCGCGCGACTAATCGTTAAAACTTCCTGAGGCGACGGGCTCGCCCGCTGTAGTCGACAACCCAAGTTATACATCAGTATAATAAATCTATAGGTTAGACCGACTTACGGTATCATCCGTCAGGGCTTTGCTGTTAACTCAGTATAATTCCTGCGCAAGGATGACACGCAAAATCGTGAAGCGTTCAATATTTTTTTTCGTTATGTATTTAGTCTCCATTTTCTGTGTATGTAACTGTGATGTCCCTTGTATTTTGTTGTAGGTAGATACTAACATAACAATAGTCTTCCTCCCGTCAACAATATACATACAAACTGGCACAAAATCACCAGCATCCTCGTTGGGGGGAATTGCCAGAAGAAAAAGAAGAAGATGAAAAAACGGTTATGTCACGCCAAGGCTTTCTCGGCAAGTAGCCAAAGACTGAATTTCCAACGCGCGTCATCTCATTCAATTTAAAAATAAAATTGGAAACGCAGTACGCCGCGAGTCTTCGAATTCGAATTTCGAATGAACCACGCATCGCAAGCGTCGCCGCATTTATGGGCCTAAGGAGCTCTCTAGACGATCAAGCATCGCGTCTCGGGCTGGGAGGGGATCGTAAACCACAGGAATTATGCAAATATTTTTTTAAATGTTTACCAATAATGCCTAATTTTGTAGCTTTATACCAGGGAGTCACGTCATTCATCAATCAAGTACGTCTAATTAACGTGACTCCCTGGTATAAGCTACAAAATTAGTTATTTTTGGTAAATATAAAAAAAATGCATATTTCCTGCGGTTTACGATCCCTTCCCAGCCCGCGACGCGATGCTTGACAAGCATGCTTGATCGTCTAGAGAGCCCCTAACTACTTAGTTCATACGTCAACTAAAATAATTGAGAAACTATTAATTGGTAACTGATTGATTTTATAAATACAAATAAAATATACGCACGATACACACTGGGCCCGATTGCGTTTCTTTGTGAACTAAACCTATAATTAGTCCAAGCGAACAAGACAGAGCAATACGTTAGAGCGGAATATGAAACGAACGATCGTCGATAAATACTACCTGTTAAACTTATACTCGTCCGAATAAATTCGAGCATATTTCGTGCGGTGTAAGAGTTGACCTTGGCGCGCAGTTTTAATGCGAAAAAGTGACAACCGGTCATCTTACACTCCGCTCTAGCGTATTGCCCTGTCTCGTTCACACGGACTAATATCCGATTTTAGTTCACGAAGAAACGCAATCGAGCCCACTGTTGGTCTATCGTGGAATATTATTTGGCGAGTGTTTATAATATCGAATCGGGTCCAGGCATATCCGTCACCATTCTGTATCAGTTACAAACAACATGCCGACATGGATGTGTAATATATCAATGCATGCCGACGAAAATAACTTGAGCTCCAAAGAGCGATAGCAAACACCATATCCTTGATTTTAATGACTTTATTAATGGCTCTGGCCCAATGCGGCAGCAGCTGTGGCAGCAGTGAATGAGGAGGATAGGTAGGATAATGATGTCACCGAGTCTGAAATCACGGAAACGTTTCGGCAAATCATTAAATGGAAATTAAAACTAACCATTTTAAATAGGCGGGTTGAGAAATGTTATGGTAATAAATTGAATTTTATGGGATTCGGAATAAATAACAGAGCGCAGGTCCCAGGGGAAACTGACCCACAGGGCACCCGGGCTCGAACTTCTGCGTGAAGGCTGCCGGATGGGTGTTGACCCAACCCTGGGCGACCCAGAAACGAAGCGGGTCATAACCGCTCAACTGCACTGGGTCCGTTAGCACCTAAATACTATAGTACGTTTGGGCAACCCTTCTGACAGCATTGTCCCGCGAATCTAATAGAAATTTATTTGGCCATAACATTAATAATGAATGGTTTATTTAATAAAACCACTGTTCGATTATAAAAACCCAATAATTTACCAACGATAACAATAACAACATTCAAATAAATAAGTGTCATTTATCGCATCACAGAATTATTAAAAAGAGATATAGTGCCATATATTAGTGTCTCGGGAATTTTTGCATATTAAAAGAAACAATCGACTGTAATTTGAACTGGAAAGCCCATGTCGAAGATGTAAAATAAAAATTTCGAAATTTTGCTACGCGCTAAGGACTTTAAATTTATTTATTTATTTATTTATCCCTAGTATTACATGATTAAATTTCCTATAGTATATCTTACATCATTTAGTCGTACATACAAAATGTGAACCCTGGAAATTTACTAAAGGTGCGGCTTCGGCGGGATTTTATCACCTCACTAGGCAGAGCCTGTATTGAGGTGATATTTAGTACTGCGTTCATCTGCCGGGTGTATAGGTAATTTATTTAATATTGGGAAATCCTACAAGTGTATATTGTATAACTATTATAGTATATATATATATATATTATAGAAAAATATTTTTAAAATTAAATGAGATATAATATATATGGGAGATATATGAATACAGTTATGAGGCTAATGAGATAATAATAACAATAATAAGTAATATAAATCATCTGTGCACCTATTTAATAACGTTAGTTACTAACGACTCACAGTGCTCCCTCGTCGAGTGTAACAACCGAACTACAGATAAAACAAATCGAACTACAGATAAAAAACAGCCTTTATGGCATATTATGCACATATATACGCCTGTATAAAATATGGGATTACGCTTTGGGGCAATTCGGTAAACGCAGAGGAAATATTCATCCTACAAAAACGATGCTTACGAATTATATGTGGAATTCCAAAGACTGACAGCTGCAAACCACTGTTTAAAAAGAAGTTTGTGCTAACGTTTATATCGATATACATCTTGGAAACCTGCAAATTTGAAAGAAACCACGATCAGTATTTCAAAATAAACAAAGTTGAACACGGCTATAACACAAGAAATAAGCATGAGCTACAAGCACCCAAGCCAAATTAAACTCTATTTAAAAAAGGAATGTTATACAATTCAATAAAAATCTATTATCACCTACCTGCAAATATCAAAGAAATAAAAGAAAAAGGGTTTACCGCAGCGTTGAAAAAATGGCTTATCGAAAAAAGCTTTTACACGTTAAACGAATATTTCTCATAATATTATATTGTGGGCATGCATTTTTTTTGCATTTATTTTACAATATTTCAATTAGGAATATTACACATTTTAAATTTTATACATTTAGTATTTATAGGCGGATTTTTGATTATTTGATTATTTTGTATATTATTGGTGATTTATTTTTATTAATTGTCTTCTACTGTTAGTGCTACTTATCCGGTCTGTTTAGATTTTTTATGTTATATATATTTTTTAAATTGGTATTTCAGGCCATTCAATGAACATTACAAATTATTATTGATTTAATTTAGATATTATATGCAAACCAGTGAAATAATGACATTTTTTAATAAGAAATTACAAAATTGGCAGAATAGATTTGTCAATCTGTTATAATAACAGGTAATTGTGAGAGACATAATTTTACGCTTTATCACCATAAATGTACCACCACAATTTCGGACAATAAATATTTTTCTATTTTTATTTCTATATTCTAAAACTTTTCCATTCCTAAATTTAAAATAATAATTTCTCATTTTTCAATATACGTAGCTATTTACCGCTAATCCAAATAGGCAGTTGCGTCAAATAAATAATATTTCCGGCAAAACTAATGAAATATTTCGAAAATTTAAGAGGGCTCCGAGCCTATGCCGCTACACAAATGTAGGTTGGTTCAGAATATTCGACAGAGCGGATGCCAACGTCGATAAATCTTCCCAAAAAGCGAGACCCTCTTACAAGGGGTAGGAAACATAATTAGTCACGGACGCCGAGGATATGAGATTCCTTGAAAAATAGCTGATAACTCAACGGAAAGGACAGAATGGGCTATAAAATAAACGAGCTGCCGACCCTGAAAGGCGACACTCTAGGGACCGACCACCGCTTCCATTCAAACTAAATCGTGAGAAAGACTCCTTAGCAACACATGGTAACGATAAATTCACGAGCGAGGCGACGGGCAAAAGACTACGAAATAAAAACTGTGGACGTTACAAAAAAATCATACATACTCCAAATCCCACAATTAACCCTAGAAATAATATAGCTTAAAATGTAAAGAAAATTGCATGATTAATTAATTTAAGCATAGCACATAGTATTTCGTTTAATGTAAAGTAAAGCGCTAGGAGAAGACAACTTAATTAGCCTAATTAACGATCTAACATTAATATTAACTTGTTACTAATGATCTGAAACTAACCTATGTTTAAGACAATGTGTACTCGGGAAAGGTGGCGTTTGCGACGAGAATCTGTAGCAAATAATATGTCTATAAAATGTTTAAATGTAAGACAGAGACAACTATTGTATTCGCTTCGCGCTCTAGCGTGCAAGCGAGGAAGCATGATTGCGATGTCTCTTTCAAACGGGGTTGTATCTGTTTATGCGCCCTGTTTCGTGATTGGATAATACGTGTGCGGTGTAGTTATAGGGGTGTGTTTAGAAATTTCTGGAAGGAGCTAGACCAATGACTGGTAAGGGCGGTCGCTATCTTAAAAAAAATGTAAGGCGATCGACGACAGAAAAGAGCGAAAGCTTCAGTTTTAAATTAGCAAAGGGTCTGCGCGAACGCGCCGTGACCCACGCACCGGGGACTTAGTGTAAATTATAAGTACTCGGAACTCAATGTAAAAGTAAAGATAAGTGACCGAATAAAAGAAAGTCTCGCGAATAAAAAGTGTTTACTTTCGACGGAAGCTTATCCTGCGTGACCTAAGGAAAGTGAGGTTCTATTACTGAAGCCTCTCGCTGAACTAATTTCCTTGTGTAGTTGGAATCCACCACTCGTTCGAGACAACCACCCCTGAGAGAAAAACCAACCTAGCTGGTGAGTGATTACCATTTGAATACAGTCCAAGGTGAAAACCATTGAAGATAATCGAAGGGGTAATTACCCAGCACAAAGGGGTCGCTTAAATTCACAAGTTAAGTGGGTTTATGCAAACCGGGTAAAAATCCCAACCATAGGTAATTTACGCTTGCCGGCGGCGGCCACGCAGGTGTGACTAAATCGCATACATTGATAACGCTGAACAGACGGTCACCCGCCAAAGCGATGTAACCCGCATTTTATAATTTTATTGCTCATAGCAAATTGCAAATAACAAAAACTGCAAATTGTGATAAAAGCAAATCCTTTTGCACACGTATTTATTAGACCAAAATGGTCGATTTGACCCGCCGTTCCGACATATTTGGCCCAGCGGACTCAAAATAGCGGCCGTTTTTCAAGATGGTCGCTAATAAACCAAAATGATTTTTCTCATGCTGATTTTAATGACCCATGGGCCTTTTCGGCTATTTTGGGGTCGTATATTTCAAATATGGCAATAAAAATAACTTTAGTTAATTTTGAACAGGATTATAAACATTTTTAACGAGTATTTACTTTCACGTTACCGTTATGTTATACGCGTCTTCTTCGAGTATTTGCACACTGGAAAAGACGAATCTAAAGTCAAAACTGTCAAAAAAGTCAAACGAGAGAATAATTTTGTGTTGTAAGTAATTTCTGAAATTTACTACCCAGAAAACATGGAAAATTCGAACTATATAATATAGAATATGTGAATGGGTCTTTGACTTTGAATTTGTAGTCGCTGGCTCAAATATGACGACTACATGTGTTTTGAACAACCTTTGAACGTATTTTGAACCGATTTGAACATATTTGTACTTTTGGCCAGAAAACTTAAACTTTTGTACTCGATGTCATCATCAGAACTGGTCAAAATAAATGTACCGTGGCCGTTTTATTCTACACTATACTACACTATATATAAATGATTGTACACATTCTACCTTGTTTGTAAGGAATTATTTATTTATATTTATTTATGTTTATATTTTCAGCATCATATTTGAAATGTACGACGCCAAAATAACCGAAAAAGACCCATGGGTCTTTAAAATCAGCACGAGAGTAATCATTTTGGTTTATTAGCGGCCATCTTGGAAAATTGCCGCCATTTCGAGTCCGCTGGGCCAAATTGTCGGAGCGGCAGGTCAAATCAACTATTTTGGTCTAATGAACACACGTGTGAAAAAGGATTTGCTTTTATCACAATTTACAGTATTCTTTCAAAATATGAGACGAACCGCTTCCACTATCAGGATAGCAGATACTTTATGATTCTGAGTAAAGAAATAAAAATGGATAATGCCTAAAACAATTATAACATTGATATTCTCATCAGTACGAGGATAAAATGTATGTTGAGAAGGATAAAAAAACAGTAATTATTATAGGTATAAATAGCTACACCAAAACTTTAATTATTTCAAAAAGCAGTTACCTTTATAAATAAACTACTTCCGACGGAAAGAAGGTACAGATAGATTTCGCGACTTAATGTGATTATATATTTTTGAACAACTTCAAATATGTAATTAAAATTAATAAAGAAATAAATTAATGAATGCCACTTTTAAACAGTCTCGAAGAGGAGTTTTGTGGATTTCACTCTGTGCTCCCCGGGATTCGCCCGTTGGATGAACAATTGGAAAGTTCACGAGCACCTTTCTTCTTCGGACCGCAGACTGGTGACATTTGGCATCGGCCGTCGCGTTCCCCCCACGCCACAACCCGAGTGGCGATACCGAACCGGCGACATTAACTGGGACCGGTTTGGTGAAGTCCTCTGCGAGAATCTTGAGGCCTTTCCATCGCCTTCTAGTAGTACCGCAAAGGACTTGTGTGTCGCACTTAATGCGGCCATCGAGTCTTCCTGTGATGCCGTAGTAGGGCGGAAGAAACCCCGCGGTGGTTTCGCGGCCCCGTGGTGGTCTTCCGAACTCTGCGATAATTTTAAATTTAATATTTTAAATAATGTAACGTAGCGATTAAAAATTAATGTGATTGAAAATTGTTATTTTTGTGATGTGACGCAATGATGAGGTGAAAATTTTCTGCTGATCGATCAAGGTGAACAATGTATGAGATGACGTCAAAATAAAGAAAAATAAAAAAACTCAAGTTTCAATTTTTTTTAAACTCTCTCTATACTATTGAATATCTATGATATTGAACATTTTCAAAGCCTATTTGATTTTAAAATGTTTTTCAAAGGATTTTATTTTTCTATGGTTTTAAAATATTTCTAAGTATTCTGTAGTTTTGAATATTTCCAAAGACTATTTGACTTTAAAATGATTTTCAAATTATTTTATTTTTCTATGGTTTCAAAATATTTCCAAAGTATTCTATAGTTTTGAATATTTTCAAAAACTATTAGATTTTAAAATGATTTTCTATTTTTTTTAATTTTCTATGGTTTCAAAATATTTCTAAGTATTCTATAGTTTTGAATATTTTCAAAGACTATTTGATTTTAAATTATTTTATTTTTCTATAGTTTCAAAATATTTATAAGTATTCTATAGTTTTGAATATTTTCAAAGACTATTTGATTTTAAAATTCCCGTGCTTTTTCTGGTTTAAATGACGTGTCGCAACCTTAAATCAGTGCATATCCTATCAATGCTCTTTGTAAGCTAAATATCTTAGAGCCAACCACTTATTTTCAACTTACGAAAAAGTTACATCTGCATGCCGAAATGTCCTTCGTTGCTCACTCCTGATGGCGAAACTGCTTTTCAAAATCAATATTCAAAATCAATATTCTACCTTTGCATGGTTTATGCGTCTTTCAGTATTTTTTTATTGAATTTCAGGTTTTTCACGCAAATTAACTAAACTGTTCGAGATTACAAGTTTCGAATAGTGGTCCCTTCAGAAAATATTTTCAATTGTTTTACGCTTATTGGAGTCGATCTATTTTTTATATAATGAGCATCGTGTCGATCGAATCTTGGGGTTTAAAACTATCTCATTTTCTTATATCTCGGACTGAAAACAACATCGCTTTCTCATGTCTTCAGACTGAAATTTCACGCTGATTCTATGGCGTTTCTCAAAAAACGAAATATGTTTTCTTACGCTTCCCCATTAACTAAAATACATGTAGAGTATTATAATAAGTTATAACAAAGATGGCATAAACGTCCATTAATAAAAAACAAATATAAAAAATAAAATACTTACTGCTGTTTGCTTTCTCGTGACGATGCGTGACGACGCGGCACTGCGGTGTAGAAGAATAAAATATTACGTGAGCGGGAACTGATAAGAGCTAACCGAAAAAGACGTGCTCCCGCTTCGAATAGCAGCAGGGAAGTGAATCTATTTCATAGCGCGCCTGTGTATTTATTAACGCGGCCAGCCCATACAAAAAATGTATGGAGAATCTGATACCTGATTTTCTGGGATTTATTGTATAAAATCCTATTACAATCATTGAAATTTAAATAGCTTATAGTGAAGATATGTCATTTAACTTTCTTTTATAATAATTTGTAATTCAAATTAGTTATTATTTTCCCAGTGAGGACTAAAACCCCGCGCCCATTTTTGTATATTTTCTCGTGTGTTTTTATAAAAAAACTACGCAAACTATTGCCAAATTTATTAACTCACCTTATAAATGACTTATTGATAAAAACGAGTGTTTTTTGTCACTGCTTTTATTAGCGTAGTTTTAGCGGAATAACTAAAATGCTAGACCCTAATTTGAGACATTTCGTGCAGCACCCTCTTAATGACATACTCAATATATTCGACCGGGATACTGGGCGGCAAAAAAACATTGTCAAAAATAGACACTTCATCATTACCGCCGATTTGCGTAAATGGAAAAATTGTCGAATATACCAAAAATGTTAAAAACCTTGGAATTCTAATAGATCAACATCTTTCTTGGCAAGATCAAGTAAACCAAGTAAGTCGTCGCATTTTCCATGGTTTTCATAGTCTCCGGCGGCTTCAAAGATTTCTCCCCATGTCACATAAAGAAATGATTGTGTCCACACTCTTAACGCCTATACTTGACTACGGTGATGTTTGTTATATAGATGCCAGTGAGGTTATTTTGAATAAGCTCTGCAAAATATCTTACTCAGGTATGTTTTTAATTTGCGAAAGTTCGACCACGTTAGCTGCTTTCGTGAGCAACTTCATTGGCTTCCTATTCGCAATCAAAGAAATGTTCATACGTTGTCGCTACTCTACAACATACTCAATAACCCCACTTCACCCTCCTATCTAAAGGAGAATTTCCACCCTTTGGGAGGCCACGGTCTTCCACTTCGATCAAGCCGGGATAACACACTCGCTATTCCGATACATCATTCTTCTGTTTACACGCACTCTTTTACAGTCCATTCTGCTCGTTTATGGAATCAGCTCCCTCACTCTATCAGGCATGCACCTTCGCTGCATACTTTCAAAAAGTTGTTGAAGAAACATCTATTTTTACACAGCCACTAACCAAATACCTCACCTTGTCCTTTCCTTTATCCTTCCCTGGGCAACCTTAGCATAAGTTACTGACATCTGTATCTGTATAAGTTTATTTTAAATTTAACTTTACTACTTCTTTGTGTATTGTACGGTGAAAATTAGGAATTATTTTATCAAATGGTTGACTGTAAGATATCGCTATAGCGATAAGTCCGCCATTTGTGCATAAATTGTCTTTTTTATAAAACCAGCGTAATATTCATTAAGTTATGTTTTTATAGCACAATAAAGTTATTCTATTCTATTCTATTCTATTCTATACACAATTAAGTACTTTACGACCGCAGAAAAAATCCAATAGTCTTTCTAATAAACGCGCTAATTACCATTATGGCCAGGTGTAAACCGCGAAACACAACATCGTTACGACCCATGAAATATAACACATTTTAAAATATATTTGTTCCATAGTCGTCAACTTCAAAATGGGTAACAAATCTCTGTACAAACATTAAATTAGGTTAGAAAATAAGACCTCCATGCCAAGAGCACCATTTTGACCTATAGCTGTAGGCTACTCTATGGAAGATAAACAAGTTAGGTTTCAAAAATGTATAACATTAAAATAACACCTATATTTAAACTGTTAAATAGTAAACTAAACCCTTATTTTGCGAAGTAAACATTCGGCCGTCCCTTTTGTTTTGTCAGTTTGGCGCGTAAAATTGGCGAGAGTCGATGGCCTTGAGGAAAACAATCATAAGTTGTAAACCACTATACGGATCATAAAAAGAATAACTGTGAAATGACCGCATTGAAATTTGAAATTTAAAACATTATCTTGCGGTAGACGACCGTGCGTCCCGCAAGGGACGTTACGGAGCCAGCTAGTTAGAATAGCATAATATAACATTAAGAAAATCGGGTAATTGTAACATTTTCACTATTTTATGTCACTTTAAAAACATCTAACTCCATCTTAAGAAGGATAGCGAAACGAACCGGGCATCAGAATCACGCCTTTCTTGCGCGTCAAATGCCGAACATACATTTATAATACCTTAACGAATTAATAAAATGGTGTGAATCTAATAGAATGGAACTGAATGTTGAAAAATGACAAATTATTCGTTTCACTAGAAATAAGCAAATTAAAATCGACAAAAAGTGTAAGAGATCTAGGAATACTTCACGAGCACCTGACTTTTAGAGAACATATCAACAACTAGCTGTTGCCCGCGGCTTCGCTCGCGGTAAATTTGGAATAAGATAGATCCCCTATTTTCAATCAAGTGGTAAGTTTTTGCGTGTAATATATAAGGTATCACCAACTCAGTAGTTAAGGCGTGGAGATGTAACCATCGCGGTAGTTGCGCTACGCATGTTATCGAGACAAATGTTAAATTTATAATGAGGTTCTAGCGCCTTCTCGCGTCCGGGAACCGTCGCGCAAGTCTATCTTCTCACCCTCTATGTGGTAAATTTTTGAAAAACATGAAACATGTATTTGCTTATTTGTTTAATATAATTGAAACCCCTTTTCGCCCCTTTAGGGGTTGAATTTCAAAATATTACGAAATAAGTATTTGCCTAGATGTTTATTAAAGTATTCCTACAAATTCCATCTAATATCGTTTTTCCATACAAACTTTGAACCCCTTTTCACCCCTTTAGGGGTTGATTTGAAAAAAAAAACAAAACAGACCTGTTTGCTTATTTTTTATAAGAGTAATCTTACAAAGTTTCGAAATAAATCGTCCCTATTATACCATTTATTCATACAAACTTTGGAACCCCGTTTTACGCCTATAGGGGTTGAATTTTGAAAAAACACGAAACACCTATTTACTTATTTGTTTATTAGAGTAATCTTACAAAGTTTTGAAAAAAAGTTAATCTTAAATCGTTCATCCATAAAAAAAATTAAACCCCGTTTCACCCCTTTAGGGGTTGAATTTTGAAAAACTTGGTACACCTATTTCCATATTTTTTTATTAGATAATCTTACAAAGTTTCGAATTAAAAGTCCCTCTATATCGTTTCACCCCTTTAGGGGTGGAATTTTGTAAACCACGAAATACGTATTTTCTTTTTTTTTATTACAGTAATCCTACAAAGTTTCGAAATAAAAAGCACATCTAATATTGTTTATTCATACAAACTTTGAAACCCTGTTTCATCCCTTTAGGGGTTGAATTTTGAAAAAATATGAAACACGTGTTTGCTTACGTATTTATTAGAGTAATCCTACAAAGTTTCGAATTATAAAGTCCGTCTAATATCGTATATCCATACCAATTTTTAACCCCTGTTTCACACTTTTAGAGGTTGAATTTTGAAAAAACATGAAACACCTATTTCCTTATTTGTTTATTAGAGTTTTCCTACAAAGTTTCGAATTAAGCCAACCCAGGGTACATCATCCATGTCATAGTGAAATTTAGAAGGGGCTAACATAATTGAATGCGTATACAAAATTTTGAGTCTTTGCTGTTGACCGTTGAGGAGTTCCCTCATCGGGAGCCAACCCAGGGTACATCAGTCGTGTCATGGTGGAACTTGGAAGGGGCTATCATAATTGAATGCGTATACAAAATGTTGAGTCTCTGCTGTTGACCGTTAAGGAGTTCCCTCGTTGGGAGTCAACCCAGGGTACATCAGCCATGTAATGTTGAAACTTGGAAGTTGCTATCATAATTGAAAGCGTACACAAAATTTTGGGCTTCTGTTGTTGACCGTTGAGGAGTCCCCTTATCAGGAGCCAACCCAGGGTACATCAGCCATGTCATAGTGAAACTTGGAAGGGGCTATCATAAATGAATGCGTATACAAAATGTTGGGTCTCTGCTGTTGACCGTTGAGGAGTCCTCTAGTTGGGAGCCAACCCTGGGTGGACGGATTTCAACCACAATCTATTCAGCTCATGGCACGATCAAATGATGCCTGCATGCCAAATTTCATGCTCAATCGAATGAAGCATTTTAAGCTCACAGAAGTGCGTTCACAAAAGTAAAATGTCCAACACTGCGTGCGGATAGCTATAGTGGCCGCAATCGCTCCTGACATTCGGAGTCGTAAAACGTGCGAGCACGACAGCACATCAGCGTTCTCGCTCTACAAGAGATGTGGCGCATGGTGCCAGGCTATCCATATCGATTGATTCTTATATCAATGATTACATACAAAAACCCGGCTTTAATAAGAAATCCAGAAAGAATTGCGAAATTAAAACGGATATTCTATCCTATTGCAAAATATTAATTCACTGAAATATTCTAAATTATCTGAAATGTCGAAACACAGCAATTAGTTATTGCCCTAATGGGGACATTCTTAATAGGACATTGTCTTGAAGAATAATTAACAAATCCAGAAAGAATTGCGAAATTAAACCGGATATTTATTTATTTATTTAATATATATATATATATATATATATATATATATATATATATATATATATATATATATATATATATATATATATATATATATATATATATATATATATATATATATATATATATATATATATATATATATATATATATATATATATATATATATATATATATATATATATATATATATATATATATATATATATATATTATATATATATATATATATATATATATATATATATATATATATATATATATATATATATATATATATATATATATATATATATATATATATATATATATATATATATATATATATATATATATATATATATATATATATATATATATATATATATATATATATATATATATATATATATATATATATATATATATATATATATATATATATATATATATATATATATATATATATATATATATATATATATATATATATATATATATATATATATATATATATATATATATATATATATATATATATATATATATAATTAAAATTAAAATTTAAACACGGCCGATATGAGCATTAGCATTTAAGTACTGCTGCTGCCCAACTAAGTGCCAGGACTTGTTCCAGGGCAGCTAGCTCTCTAGTTTTTAGATCACATATATTCGGCAATGATAAAAAACAAAAAAAAAGGAAAGGAAATATATATATATATATATATATATATATATATATATATATATATTATATATATATATATATATATATATATATATATATATATATATATATAGTATATATATATAATATATATATATATATATATATATATATATATATATATATATATATATATATATATATATATATATATATATATATATATATATATATATATATATATATATATATATATATATATATATATATATATATATATATATATATATATATATATTCCCGTCCACATTACAAATTATAACTAATAATCACTAACTAATGATCACAATAGGAAATAAAACACAAAAATAAATAACGTGTTAATAAAATAAAAATAAAAATAAAATGTCAAATAATATCAAACAATAGTCACCAAAATTTATGAATAAGTAATAGTAATAAATAAAAAAAGTCAAAGAAAATAATAATAATAAGAAGAAATGTCAGGATAAGATTTAATGATGGGAACTGTCTCGGTGTATTAATTTTGTGGATATTTTGCCGGGCGTCATGTTTTAGCCAGGAATCAATTTTGGCTTTAAAAGAAGAAGAAGACTTCGGCACATACATTTTAAATCTTCATCTAGCATATTAAAGATCCTGGGGGCTATGTACACAAAATGCCTCTGCCCAAAAGTGGTCTGCATTCGAGGGACGTCAAAATGCATAGTTCGAGATTGCCGCGTGCAGATTGTTTGCTGAGTTCTTATTGCGGTCTCTAAATTAGTTTGATACTCACAGAGCGCCGTTTTCACGTATAGTTGTGGTACATCTAGCACGTTATATTCACTCTAGAGATCATCTGAAGAGTATCTCCAAGGCTTTCTCTTTATAATTTTAAGTATTAGCTTTTGAGCTCTAATCAAGGGCTCCATATGAATTGTCGCTGCACCTCCCCACCCTATGATCCCATAGGTTAGGATAGATTGGCACAGGGCATGGTATACTCTTAACTGTCCTTTGGTCCAGAATGCCTCTAAGGTCTTTGAAAATATACGTGAGTTTCCTAACTTTTGCCGACAGCTCCATTATGTGGGTGCTCCATTGTAGCCGGCAATCAATTAATATACCAAGATATTTAATGTGTCAACTTTACCACAGTAGAAAGAGCTAAGCAGTATGGAAACTACGTACAAACGATCAAAACGAACGCACTCACACAGACGCACGCTTTAACAATAAGCTAAGCACTTGTCGGTGGGAAGTCAGTCGTGGGTGCCAAAATTGATTTTATAGCGTTCAATTCAATGGTGCCACCAAAGGTAAGAATGATTGATTGTTAAGCTGCTTATATATACTACTATATACAATTCTTGAGGGCAGTATATGTATGTATGTCTTTCTGTATGTTTTGATTTGGCTCAAAAACAGCTGAACCGATTTAGGTAAAACTTCATCAAAGTGTTCCTTAGAATCTCAGTATTAAAAAAGGTATTATTGGGTTTGTTTGATTTGTCTTGACAAAAACTATAAACTTGTGCACACGATAAACCTGTCATGTTTGGGCTCGTTTGATTTGTCTTGACCAAAACTATAACCTTGTGTGATGCCCAGCATCTGGTGATGGACTAACTACCTATCCGCACGCAGTGTTGGGCATTTTTCTTTTGTGGACGCACTTCTGCGAGCGCCGAAACGCTTCATCCGATTGAGCTGAAATTTGGCATGCAGATTGTGGTTGAAATCCGTCCACCCAGCGTTGGCACCTGACTAGAGGACTCCTCAACGGTCAACAGCAGAGACCCAACATTTTGTATACGCATTCATTTATGATAGCAAATTCCAAGTTTCACCATGACAGGGCTGATCTACCCTGGGTTGGCTCCCGATGAGGGGACTCCTGAACGGTCAACAGCAGAGACCCAAAATTTTGTATACGCATTCAATTATGATAGGCCCTTTTAAGTTTCACTATGACATGGCTGATGTACCCTAGGTTGTCTCCCGATGAAGGGACTCCTCAACGGTCAACAGCAGAGACCCAAAATTTTGAATACGCATTCAATTATGATAGCTCCTACCAAATTCCACCATGACATGGCTGATGTACCCTGGGTTGGCTCTCGATAAGGGAACTCCTCAACGGTCAACAGCAGAGACTCAAAATTTTGTATACGCATTCATTTATGACAGCCCCTTCCAAGTTTCACTATGACATGGCTGATGTACCCTGGGTTGTCTCCCGATGAGGGGACTCCTCAACGGTCAACAGCAAAGATTCAAAATTTTGTATACGCATTCAATTATGATAATCCCTTTCAGCTTTCACTATGACATGGCTGATGTACCCTGGGTTGACTCCCGATGAGGGGACTCCTCAACGGTCAACAGCAGAGACCCAAAATTTTGTATACGCATTCAATTATGATAGCTCCTACCAAATTCCACCATGACATGGCTGATGTACCCTGGGTTGGCTCTCGATAAGGGAACTCCTCAACGGTCAACAGCAGAGACTCAAAATTTTGTATACGCATTCATTTATGACAGCCCCTTCCAAGTTTCACTATGACATGGCTGATGTACCCTGGGTTGGCTCCCGATGAGGGGACTCCTCAACGGTCAACAGCAGAGACTCAACATTTTGTATACGCATTCAATTATGATAGGCCCTTTCAAGTTTCACTATGACATGGCTGATGTACCCTGGGTTGGCACCCGATGAGGGAACTCCTCAACGGTCCGCAAACGAGACCGCAAACGCGAACGCAACTGCAAATGCAACTGCAGACGCGACCGTAAACGCGACCGAAAACGCGACCTCAAACAGCTACGTCGACGTCCATTGCGCAGTCGCTTTCTGGAGAGTGATTGAATCCAAATCGGATCCAGCATCCGACTAGAGTGAATAGAGCGACTACATCCGATCAAAAGTCGGCTGTGTCACCCCAAGACTTTCCTGTCAAGTAGCCAGGAACTTAATTAATCTGAATAGTAATACCCCCCCCCCCCTCCTCAACCTAGCGCCCCCCCCCCCCACGCACGTTTTAAGCGAGCGATTGTCAGGAGCGATTGCGGCCACTATAGTTTATCGGGCCCGACATCCGACAAGTGGGAACAGCGCCATGCAAATACATAAGCGAGCGAGATCCGACACGATTTTTTATCGGGCGTGCGGCGCTCGCAAGCCGACCGAGAAAACCTACCGGAGCCGACAAAAAATCGTTGTCGGATAAGTGGGAACAGCTCCATACAAAATGTTCTGCCACTAGGCCACCCGACTTTTTATTGGGCCCGACACCCGACAAGTGGGAACAGGCGGTAAGAGTTTGGGCTGGGCGTTGATGAGTCAGTCAGTGAATGAATCGGAACTCTTCTCTTTTTATTTAAGAGAAGATGTGGTAAGATCGAGAGAACACTGGGTTTTATTTATAGGGTTACTAAACCGTTCAATAATATTAACTGCTCTAACTTGCTCTATAATTCCATTGGAACCAAACTGGAGTTTGGTTCCATTGGTCGAATTACAGCGAATTACAGCATATTCCAGTTCCAGACTTTGATTTTGTAATGCTTCAACTGAAATCAGCCGGTACTACCAGCACGGATACACTTACCATCGACACCTACTACCAGCACACCGATGAACGCATGAACGCATTTATAATCCTTAAACTCGCAGCTCCCAATGAATTGGTAAACGTTAATCTGATATCAAGTGATGAAGATAGACGTGTCACTTTTGAATTGTAACCGTTTCAGCCTATGGGGCCCTTCTTATTAGAAATAAGACATTTCCTCTACCTACCTACGTCACAACCTACCTAGCTACCTACATACCTACCTAGCTACGTCATTGGTAGGGTAGACCCGTTAATTAACGTTTCTGAAGAGCGGAGTCAGGCTATTCTATTAAATTATAAATAGGATAAAACGAATTTACCGTGTAAAGTTTGTAGCGCCCGACGTTTCTGCGACGTTGCCGTGCCGTTGTCCAGTGTATACTAAAGTACTGTCCGTACTTTAATCTACGCTAAACTGATTTCGATTTCGATTTCAGGAGACAAGTTAAGGGCCCAATTTCCTCTTCGCACCAGGGCCTATAACCACCTAGCTACGCCACTGGTTGAGTAGACCCTTTCCTAGTACTCCAGCGCTAGGTTGCCCGGAATCTGGACTGCAGACTGTACCCCGGCATTCTATGGCCAAAGTCTGGGTCTCTATGGTCTGATCTGAAAGTATTAGCTTTTACAAAACTCTTTTTTGTCGCTGGCACTTGCACTCTTTAAGTTGCAAACATCCTATTGCAATATTGCAACAGTAAATAAAGATCGATAAATAGGTACCCACTTCAACAATTAGTGGTAGTCACATCTCCTAAAATGAAACAATTTATTTGTACTATAATTAATTATCGATATTATAATTTACAACTTATGTCATCGGCGCTTATAGTAACGTGCAATCCCTGCCAGTATACATACCTACCATCGACCTATTGTTGGTTTGATTAGGTCAAACCTTGCAAGCTGAATTAGATCCACTTTCTCTTATCCTATGAAGTTGAAATTTTACATGTTGGTTCAGTTCCGGGTGAGCATGACCTGATTCTACAACCAGGATCGGCTCCCGACGAGGATTATCTTCCACGGCCAACAACACTGACAATATTGAATACGTATTCAATTATGATAGCCCGTTCTAAATTCCACCATGACATGGCTGCTGCACCCAGGATTGGCTTTCGACGAGGGGACTCCTCAACGGTCAACGGCACAAAAACGAAATTTTGTATACGCATTCAATTATGATAGTCCGTTCCAAGTTTCACCGCCACAGGGCTGCTGCACACAAGGTTGGCTTCCAGCGAGGGGACTCCCCGACGGTCAATAGCACAGAAACGAAATTTCGTATACGCATTCAATTATGATAGCCCGTTCTAATTTCCACTATGACATGGCTGCTGCACCCAGGGTTGGCTAGGGAAAGAGCATATTAATAAAACCTTGGTTTATAAAATGTCTTTTTATTATTAACTTATTTAGGATTAAACTATAATACTTCTTTTAGTTCTAAATTTTAGCGGGTGTGTCAGATATTCACGCGGCATCGGCACCATATTATGTGGTGCCCGTATAGTTGCATAAATCCTTTTTTCGTCAGTCTTTTATTTCGCGGAAGGAGCGCGCGCTGCCCCGAGCTTTCGAACCCTCTTACCCAGCTCGCATTGTTTGGATTGATTTATTTCGTCTCTATTCTTCTCTGGAACAAAGGGGATACAACTTCCTTTCAAGTCGACGCTCGTTCCCTGAAATATGGCGACTTTGTTCCTCGGGAGAATAATGCTTTCCGGTGTGCCCGAACAGGGTTTGAAATAGAGCCACATCTAATATGGTTCTTTTATACATTCAGCTATTTTATGGCTCCGCGCCTCGCTTCCAACATCCAAATTTATAATTTTAGTGGCATCGGCTTCGCTCCGGCTTTCATAACTCCTGTCTTGACTTTTAACCACATCTTCTTGGAAATGCTCGTAATGCTGGTTAACCTATTAATTTAACCCGTTGAGTATGAGTCAACCAAATCTGGTCGCGAAACAATTATCCGTTGAGTACGAGTCGACCAAATCTGGTCGCGCGTTTTTTTCACTTCTTTGACGTTCACATATTTATTCATAATTATCTAATTGTTTTACAAAATGATATTTCAATATTCTATATTCGAAATTTCAATGCAATCATTGTGCAGTTGTTCTTTTTATGATTGGTGTAGTAGTTTCGTAGTTATAGTACTTTAAGTCGAGCGCCGTCGATGTCGCCGAAAATCCTGCAAAAGAGACAGATGCATCCATGAAAAACCCATTTACTCCAAGGGTTAATACTGACAACTTTGTGGTAAATCTATAATACTTCATGGACTACTGACATAAAATTTCACAATACTTCCCTAACCGTTGGTTGGCCGGGAAAGTAAAACCATAAACATTTTGCTAGATTAAGAATCACCATAAAATAAGTGTAGTTTTAAGTTTGTTTGATGTATTTAAATATTATTTATACTCCGTTTTAGCTAAACATAATTATAATTATAAAATAACTTATTTAATTTATATTTAGGTCACTAAATACACCCATATACGAAAGCCTATATATATTTATGATTCAAATAAGGCTAAATAGGCAAAATATAATAAGTGCATAAAATGCATAGATAATAACTTATACCGCCACGCTACCAATGAAAAAATAGTTGGTATTTCAAATGAAGATGAACACGATTGGTTAAGTCAATATATTGTTCTTATATTTTTAATACACAGTTTGGATTTATTGTTTAAGTTCGAATGTTTATCTAACAGCCGGGAATTATAGCTGATCGTATAAACGTATAGTAGTATAGCTGATCGTATAGTAGTATAGCTGGTCGCCTCGCAGTCGCCAGAGTCGCCTCCTAGAGAGTGTCGGACCCGACACCCGACAAGTGGGAACAGAGGCGCCGACATCCGATTAAAAATCGGATCCCGACACCCAACAAATGGGAACGGGGCGTAAGGCTAACAGCCCGTTCCCATTTGTCGGGTGTCGGGACCCGATTTTTAATCGGATGTCGGAGCCTCTGTTCCCACTTGTCGGGTGTCGGGCCCGATTTTTAATCGGATGTCGTCGCTCTGTTCACACTTGTCGGGTGTAGGGTCCGATTTTTACTTTCCTGCCAAGGAAAGTGTCCTGTCTGTGTGTATTCTCCGACGATAGCGCCGAAACGCTTTATTCGATTGAGCTGAAATTTGTCATGCAGGCATCATTTGTTCATGGCATAAGCTGAAAAGATTGTGGTTGAAATCCGTCCACTGGGTTGGCTCCCGATGAGGGAACTCCTCAACAGTCAACAGCAGAGACCCAAAATTTTGTATATGCATTCAATTATGATAGCCCATTCCAAGTTCCACCATGACATGGCTGATGTACCCTGGGTTGGCCTACGGAGACGCGGCGACGCAGGTTCAGGAAGCGCTTGGCGGAGCAGATGTTGTATTGTATGAACTTACTGAGAAGTGTGTACGCTGCGGCGCAGACATGTGCAATGCAGACATGTATCTACCCTGCTCTGCGCCTCGTTCTAGTGCCGGCACAGATTTCTGCGCGACATGTGCAGGGCGAAACGTGTTTTTAGCTAGGTTTCATCATGTTGCTGCAAAAATGACGGAACATTTAATTGAAATAGTTCGTTGTGAGCTTATTGTATGATACAAGTCATCCAGATAATTCAAAAAAGACATTTAAAGAGTTATTGTTGGCCAGATTTGCATCCTTCCTTGTGCATTTCATCACGTATAATGTTGTGCTCATAATGAAATTGATTTTTTTCTAACTGAAAGTGGTTCTTGAATTGTTTGTCAGATAACTCTCGAGAGTACAAATTCACCATTAGTAGAGGGTTTTTTAGCTAATTACTTTTCCGAATAGTTTTTTTACGCTTTGACACACTGTAAAGTAACAACAAGTCATTAATTTCATAATCAGACTCTGACTAAGTCATTTTACTCGTCAACTCGAAAACTGTCTATTCTTTGTACTAGCTAGAACGTGCATGAATGTATCTGTGTCATTTAGCTGCGTCGCAGCATACGCTCGTAGCGTATGTCTGCCTCGACTACCCTGCCTTTCAAAATCTGTGTTATGCCGTCCTGCGTCAGCTGCGTCTCGCTTAGCCTAAGTGCTGTCAATGGTCATCTGCGGGTATGCGACAAACTGCTGCTATTACTTCGTAGATTATACCGGTGGTGGGGTAAACGGATCGGCTTGTGAGAATTTTGAAAATCCGTCTTGCACACAACACTTCATGTATTCTGATATTTTAAGCAGAGGGTTCCACGTAGAAGAGAGTTTGTAACCGTCGCACATGTGTATTTGACCTCAAAATCCGGACGAAATTATTTTTGATCCGAAACAACTTAGAACAGTGTGATTAATTCTATCGTGGGCGATAATGCTAGTTAGGTCAATAGGTGTGTAAATAAACGATATAAATTATAGAAAAAAATATATTTAAAAAAAATATTATTTGATATTATCCCGTAGATGATATCCACGACCCATGAACTGGTATTTTATGAAGACTAGGCGTCATTGGATGCCATGTATATATTTCTACATACAGTTTAGCTCTGTCTGAACAGAATAGTCCGAAATTTTTAGTTACTATTTTGTGAACGCTCGATATAGCTCCCAAAATTACTTTTAGGCTATTAAAAGGCCAGAATCTATAGTACCTGTTATTGCTGCTGAGAGCTCAGTCTTTAAAAAAAATCATCTGCTTGTATTCCCGTCGTTATTGCTTCCGAAACCAGATTTAGAAATATCAACTACTAGACCGAATTTCATTCTAAATTTCTCTTGTATCTCGTTTTTTGTGTTGCACTGTTTTATTATCACTTTCAGCTCTTAATTGCTATTTTTAACTAGGAATTTAAACGCAAGATGTAGGATTGTTTCAAACAACCTTATTCTCGCATGCAAAATCGATAGCCCAAATTTTAGAAGCTCTTTGTTTATTCGTATTCCCATTGATAAATCATTAAACTCCTTAGGCGTAGCTCTACGAATATAACATTTCATTGTTGATTTAGCATTAGCATAGCATGTCGGTTGCAACATTGCACACGTTGGCATCAGCCATTGTGAGCATCATCACATGTTTTACCGAAATGTTATGTTAGTTTGTGTGACTTGGGTAGCTTCCAGTGAATTTATTTTATTTTCTATATATGTATCTGATTTCGTCCTTTGTGATAACTGCTGTTTCTTTTAGAAATCTTTCGTCAATCGGCCGGCAATATCGTGGAGAGGAAGGTGATGAGTTTTGCCATATTATGTTTTTTTCTTGACCACAACATAATTGTAATGGGACAAATGAACTTTTGGAAAATGTTCGAATCAGAATCGGAGTTACTTTCTAATTTTTGCTTGAACATTGTTTACTGCGATCCGTCTCACCCCAACTTGTATATCAACATTAATGTGTCTCTTTCTTTGTTGCGACGCCGTCGGTAGCGACGTCGCCGGCCGTAAAATAGATGATTTACGGCTGCTATGAGGGTGCCAGAAATCACCCTCTTTGGGTGGAGCCATCAAACAAAAAAGAAGAAGAAGAGGGTGCCCGATGAAGCATAAGACATTTGCAGAAAACTCATGTTTACGAGAAAAATGGCAAAATTGCCTCGGGTAGCCTTTATAGACATCGCAGGCGTCGCTTCGAGCGGATCGAGCGAGCGAGAAAGCCTACGGCCGCCCGCTCCCACACGGACCGGAGCAAGCAAGACTCCCTACGACCGCCCGCTCTAACATAGCTAGGAGACAAACTTTGGCATAGAAAACGGACAGTTTTTAACTCGTCAAACCGAAAATGAAAGCGGGTAATACTGCCCGAAACAGTCGTATAAGAGTCGAGGTATAACCCCTCTTACGACCTGCCGTGAAAAATCACGTGTTTACAGCAAGAAACCGTGAAAACAAGGAACCATCACCACCGACCACCGGCAAGTAAACAGAAACCCAGGAATCATCGATTCAAGTTTACGTGGCCGGAAAACTGCCCTCAGCCGGTTATGGAGATAATCGCAAACGCGAAAATAACGGGAACGTATACGTGAGGTACCGGGTCAGACTCTGATGATGTTTGGAACCGAAGAATCCACTCCAAGGAAAAGGATGGGTTTTTAGCCATTCTCTGATTGGTTGGTTGCCGACCAATCAGGAATGCGCTCTAACGAGCCAGTAGCTGCCAACCAGAAACTGTTGGTCGGCCTTGAAGTCTGGACAAACACGTATCGTACCGTAACGGCTTTTAGAGGGGAGGAGATAGCTTTTCTCCTAGGAGAGTGCGAGAGGTCGATATGAAAAGGGAAGATTCCCACTTTTCACGGAAAGCTGTCCGCGGCGTGTCATTGGTGGACGCGAAAGCAGGTGCACGCCAAGAACCGCGGAAGTCAGTACAAATATGGGCCCCTGGGCCATATCAAATCTCTCGCTCTCTCAGTTCCACAGCTAACAGTCAACCGACTAGGAAGGAAGGAAGGAAGGAACCCCAACGACTACAAGGACCGCGCCATGGAACCGCTCCGCTGCCCTTGCAGTCTGGAAGCCAGTCGCGAGCGGCTCTACTGCACCGTGCAGTATTGAGCGCGGTCCAAGTAAAGGCCACTACGGTCGACGAGACGCTCACTCCTATTCGGGGAGTTGAGTGTCGGTCCGAGTCGGGATTTACGGTCCGACTCGCGATTTACGGTCGACGGGGACGCTCTCTCCCGTCGTGGAGTTCGAGCGCCGGTCCAAGTTGGGACCTTCGGAGAGTCGGGCGCACGCGGCGCACACGCAGTCAGACGGGCGCACATAGGCGCAGTCAGACACACGCGGGCGCAGACGGGCGCACAAAGGCGCAGTCTGGTGCGCATCGGCGCACACGCGACACCCACGCGGCGCACACGCGATCAGACGGGCGCACATAGGCGCAGTCAGACACACGCGGGCGCAGACGGGCGCACAAAGGTGCAGTCTGGTGCGCATCGGCGCACACGCGGCACCCACGCGGCGCACACGCGGCACCCACGCGGCGCACACGCGGTCAGACGGGCGCACATAGGCGCAGTCAGACACACGCGGGCGCAGACGGGCGCACAAAGGCGCAGTCTGGTGCGCATCGGCGCACACGCGGCACCCACGCGGTGTCAGCGTGGTACCGCGTGGTACCAGCTGGTATCACATACGCCTTTTTTGATCCGACCAACCCTACTCATTCCGCACCTCCGGGTCAGTACGAACCTCCCCGGACCTATTTTATGTTCATTATATATGTATAAAAATTAAATACTTGATGTCACATGAATATTATAATATTTATAAAATAGTTTTAAAATGAGATAGATACACACTCATATTTTGTTGAGAAGAAAATGAAAAATATGGAATGAAAACGGGGTTATCATTTCTGTGGCATGTGTGTTGCACATGCCACAGAATCTCCTGCAATCACTGCAATACTACTTGTATATATTTGAAGAGTGATAGTCTTCAGAATACATACAGCTTCCTGAGAAGTGTGACGTCGTATTTTTTAAACTTCTAGCCTTGTGAAATAACGATCACATTGAGATGCAAACGCAAAATGAGACGTCTATCAGTATTGTAATAGTTAATGATTTGTAATAACATTACTGGATGATTTGAAATACTGCAGGTGTTAACTACTCGAAATTTTAGAGTACCTAGTAATGAAAACATAAAAGTTATTTGTTATTATGAGGCATATTATTTTGTAATTTAGTGTGACATATTATTACGCTGCTATGTAGTTATGTTCCTAATATGTATTT
This sequence comes from Micropterix aruncella, assembly GCA_944548615.1. Classification (NCBI taxonomy): domain Eukaryota; kingdom Metazoa; phylum Arthropoda; class Insecta; order Lepidoptera; family Micropterigidae; genus Micropterix; species Micropterix aruncella. The sequence continues at coordinate 26,285,231 of OX155968.1, forward strand.
TTTTGTCGATTACACCAGATTATGTATCTACCATTTGATTGGTGTAGATACCTAGTCTTTTATAAAAAATAAAAATGATTATGATTCAATGCCAATTTAATTTCATATAAACGCCACGAATATGTTGACTTATTTACTCTTACACGAAAATGGCTTATATTTTACTTACGCGGGAGCCTATTGTTGAAATAATTGGCATGCAAAATTTGACTATGGCCCATATAAATCAATGGACTATAGATACAATTTGGCATGCAAAATTTTCCAAGAATCACCACCGATATTAATAAATCTTTGGAAATATGAGTGCTATCGACACGTTGCGTTTTGTATCACTACGTTAAGTATCACCGGTATTACAAAGCTTTTGGTAACATTGAGTATAATATCGGTGTTCAGTTCATTTGTCATTTCACAACAAATAACAATCCGACGACTGCTCACAACACTTGCTAATCATATGCATGAAAAATTTATGTTGTACACATAATATCACTGAACACTTTGGGTCACAATTTTACACCATTCGAGATCTAAATTCGGTTGTCACCGACTGGGTAGTATTCATTAATTTACGTTTAAGTAAGAATCTAATACAGCAACTGCTCTAACGATCTGAAGAAACTTATCGGTGTTAACATAAATAAGATAGGATAAGTGTCTAGCGTTGTTTTCAATGATCTTCACTACGTCCAACACGAGCAAAGATTTAAGTATCTGCGATTGGTAAGCGGCTGGCTCCCTATAGATAGCGACTTTGCCGCGAGAATCAAACACATTTATGCAGTAGATACTGGGCATAGTTTGGCATATGTACAGGCAGACTGTCAGCGGCACTCGCTCTGAATTTTTGCATGCAATGATATTAATCTGAGCGAGGGTCAGCAGGTCCGATTTCACGTCCTCGAAGATGCTGAGCCTGTGCGCGTGCAGCGCTGTCTGGAGTTTCAGCAGCGTGATGCTTTCCGTGTGCGGGCCGTCGGTCGATGAGGTCACCGTAGTCATTGGCGTCGACGGTCGCCTGTGTGTGATGAACGGGCGCTGCTCGACCGAATTAATTTGCGGATTGCTCGGCTTCGCTAACAAATCAGCCAAACTCGGGTTATATACCAGCTCCTTTAGTTGCGCCAGAGGTTCCCAAGTTGCGTCTGGTGCTCTTTTCTGTTTTGCCGTATTCGTCTTAGCTTTGAAATTATCGGGCGACGCCGTTTGCGACGTAGAAACGGCCGCTAGCGATACCGCACTCAGAATAATCGGCATTGGTGTCGTTTCTTTGTCAGACGTTTCCAGCTCGTCGTTTCTTTCATCGTCTGTAATACAACCATAATCAATTGTTTCCGGAACAGTTACAATGCTCAAACTGGTTGACTCGGGTAGTTTATGTGCGACCTGAGGATTTATTTGAATAACGCTTGGTTCCGTCTGCTCCCTCGATGTATTTATGAGCGAAGGCTGTTTGTCAACAACTATCGGTATTTCACCTGTAATTATACCGGTTCTCGGTATTTCATCATTAAGACAGATTGATTTTTCAAGCCTTTTCGCTTTAACAAAGTTACTTTTTTCAAACGTCTTTGATCTTCCGATGAGATCGCAGTCTTTCAGCGGGTTTAAGCATTTCAGAATGTTTGGTTTGTGAAACTTTCTCGCTTCTGCTTTTTTGAGCGCCTTTGCTTGTTTGTTTTCGAGTGCTCTTAGTTGTACTTCTGCTCTCGATTTTATTTCAATCGCTCTATCTTTTTCAAGCGCTTTCTCTTTTTCAAGCGCTTTTTTAAACTTGGCAACAAACTTCGCTATTGCTTTTTTTTCTGCTTTTGCTTTTTCGAGCGCTTGCACTTCTCCGAGCGCTTTTTCTTCTTCGAGCGCTTTTGCCTGTTCGCGTGCTTTCGCTTTGTTAACCGCTTCCTTGATGAGAGTTGGTGACAAATCTTCGAAAACAGACGAGCGGTCATGTTCCGGAGTAAATCCGTCGCTTTGGGGGGCGAATAACTTTTTCTTTTCGTGCGCTTTTCCTTTTTCGATTGCTTGTACTTTTTCAAGCGCTTTTGCTTGTGCTTTTTCGGGCAATCTTGCATGCTCCATTTCGAGTGCTTTTGCTTCTGCTTGCGATTTTGCTTTTACTTCTGCTTTCACTTTTTTTTCAAACGCTCTTTCAATTTCAAGAGATTTTGCATTTTCCAGCGCTTTTGCGTTATCGAGCACTTTTTCATCTTCGAGCGCTTTTGCCTGTTCAAGTGCTTTCCCTTCGTTAACCGCTTCCTTGATGAGCGTTGGTGATAAATCTTCAAAATCAGACAAGCAGTCATGTTCCGCATTAAATCCGTCGCTTTGGGCGGCGAATTGTTCTGTCGAAGCGACGACAAACTCGGCGATGTGCGATTTTAACGAGTTTTGCCAAACAACATCTATATTGGAGTCCTCCTTCTCAAGCAAGTCCAACACGGTCTGATCCAGTTCAGTATTTCTCCTCTTTGTGTCTTGTATGACGCTCGACAGCGTTCTATTGAGGATAACCATTATTTCGGAATAAGACTTGCTCATCGTATTTGATGGGTTTACAGGTTTAAGTGCAACTTCTCTCTGTGTGATTTTAGAAGACCGTGATATGGTTTCACCGGATTTCATGGTCGAGGATGATAGTTTCCGAGTCTTCGAGTACTTCCTCAACAGTGGCACATTATAGTTCGAATCAGAATCGGATTCAGATAGGTAATAATTGTATCGTCTTTTGCGTAGATTCCGCACATTATCCGATTCTTCAATTCTTTTATTACACTCTTCCACGTCGACGTATAGACTTGATATGTAAAAATTTTCGAAGGCATTTTTCACTTTGGAATCTTTTCTCAAGGCGATTGCAGCATTGAGTAATTTCGCCGACGATTCCAGTTCAGATTGATCCGTGCGGTTTATCGCGACGCAACAGTGAACAATGTCGTGACGGTCTTGTAGTTTAATTAGATTTGAATGAACTGCTAAGTGTAGATGGATTTGGTCAAGACGGGGGAACGGTCGGGTGCAGAATTTGCAGATGTAAAATCGACGCCATATTTTGGCCGAATTCGACGGAAAACAAACGGATGTCGTTAAGCGTTCAGCAAACGACCCATTATCGTGAACTTCATCGTCGGTAGATTTATCAAAGTTAGCCTCAACATGAGTTTCTTCGCCGGCTTGAGGTTTATCAGCGCCAGATTTGTCGGCGACGGTATATTCGACGTCAGCTTCCTCGTCGTCGGAATCATCAACTTGCACGACGATAGCGTCTTTGTATCTCGAAGATTCTGGATGTATGCATTCCGTTTCTGAAGAGGGTCCATCATTCTCACTGTCGAATTCCGCCGACGTGAGCTCGACGTTTGTCGTCGATACGATCGGCGAAGTAGAGGCGGCCCGGACCGATTCGGCGGTGGGAAGCACCATTATACATTTTTCGCGGACTTTTGATACGTCCAGTGACTTCAACGATGTCGATGTGCTGAAGTACAAAGTCTGGAAAAAAGAGACGTATTCTTTATATGTCATTCGTAAATACAATTGCTATTGATATTCGCATACAAGAGCTAATACGGAAAATGGATAGGTTTGCAATCAATTTAAAAACTAGAAATTGGACTAATGGGGGGAAAACAGGATGAGATGGATCACTGCTTCTCAATTCTGCACCTCTTTCAGTCTGTGTAATTACCGAATCAGTTTTTTTTTCCAGAAGTATTTTTTGCAGGGCCAAGGTTTTAGGTAATATATTCTTACCACGATAGACCTCACTATATCTTAGCAGGGGCATACCTGTGGACATTTTTTTACAAAACCTCTAACATTCGATTTATGTTTAGTTAATACTTTGTATAAAGAATAACTCTAAGCACTCTACCAGCATACTTACAACTTCTTTACATCAGTTTATATATTTAATAATGATAACGAGCTCTGTCCACTAATCATGATCTACCGGGTTCATTATTTGGCCTATATAAATAAATATCTGCATGATATATTATTAAGTTTATCCATATGATCTAAACTAGATAATACACTTTTGTATTTGGGAAAGTATGGTTTAGATTTAGCACATCCAGCGACGAACGAACATCATATATTAACATTGTGTGGGCAAATTATGTCGAAATGAACAGCGTAATATTTCGCTTGATTGTTCGAAAATAGTGTGGTGGTGAGGGATTTTATTAATATCATATAGTAGTAGCTTAATATAATAATATGTAACAGTGGCAGTTGTAGTAGTAGTGATGATAACTTAACCTAACCTTACGTATCAACCGAATAATCACACTCTCAAAAAACCTAACCCCTACTAAAATACTATCTTATATTAATTGAACCTTGCGTTATTGAAATCACGATATTAACCTAACCTGACGCCGGTCTTTTGCGTCATCATATTTTCAATACATTGTATTATATTTTCTTAAACCATCCGTATTAGAGTCACTTTATTCACATCAAAATATTAACCTAACGTCGCGCGATTGCGTTATCACACTATAATGATTTAACTTCACGACATTGCGCCATCACATAGTTTTAACCTAACTTCACGACATTGTCATCATCACCTCTTGCCTTATATTTCAACATATTCTCATGTATCATCCGCGTCATCATCGTCATGTTATACTCTCTTGCATCATCCGCGTCGTCGTAAATACAGGTAATCAACGGAACCACCAGATCCATCGTGGTGGTGGACTGGTACATATTATCAGTTATAGACATGGCACTGGACGAGGAAGTATATCAGAGTGTGTATACTTTGTAGTGTACTGGTTTATCTTTCAAATTTCAGTTCAGAAATACGATATTTTCATATCTTTCACGATATTTTTTTTTAAATTATATGGTCACATCTCGATTCCAAACAGTAGCCTATTAAATTAAAATAACCACTGCAGCAGAAGGCGCTTGAAAATAAAACAACACTCAATTTTGTAACAAAAACACTGCAGAGGTATTATTGCTATATTTTTATGACCAAAGAGGCACATTGGTTTAAAGCTAGAGATACACAAAACAAAAAAATAGTTTATTACTTAATCATTTACAATACTGTTGAAAAAAATGGTGCCCTTTAGACTCTAGGATATCCGAACTCTCAGGGCTCGGTAGTCTGAGGGTAACCGGTAATATTCAGGCCCGCTGTAGAAAATATTCAGGCTCGCTGTTTGGTTTTTGAAATGTTATTGTTGCCGCCGACATGAACCTGGCCGGTTCATACAAAACATGAAACGATAAAGCCTCCGCGTTTTTTTCGATAGTCTTTCTGAGTCTGTAAAGACTCTAAAATCGGGCGATATTTTTCGGCGGACTCCTTCTGAATCGCGAGCCTCCCTCGGTCATCCGTCGCGCATATGCAGAAGAAGTTTCCTTGATAATAAAGGCTGAAGGGTATGCAGAAGAAGTTTCTTTGATAAGAAAGAAAAAGTTTCCTTGATAAAAAAGGCTATTTTAAAAGAAAATGAAGTGGGAAACTATCAGTAATACTTATAGCCGACACATAGTTGAAGGTGACACGAAAGAGAAGAGAAAACTCTTAAAGTATGGAACAGCTACGGAACCCTAACATAGGGTATAGTAAAGTAGGTAAACATTTTGTACGCTCGTTAGAAGCTTTGCCTCTGTTCCGTTTGTTTACTCGTGTGGTCCCGCGTCTCGCCTCGCGCCTCGCGCGAGAGTGTAAATGCCCTATAAGAAATTTCGTTGTCAGCGCATCGCAGGGGGGGGCTGTTATCGCACGTGTCGCGTTCCGCCCGCGCCCCACGCCGTGGTATAGTGCGCCTTCTTTGAGTGCGCCATTAAACCAGCCACAGACTACTGCGCATGACGAATTTGAAGACGGAAGTTACCTGACTCCATGTAGCGATGCGGCCACACACTGCTAGCTGAACTACGCCACGCAAATGTCCATTTCGTCACGACTGCCTTAGAGAGCGCACGTGTTTCAAATGCGCGTCGTAAAGCGCTCGCGAAGGAAACGGTTTATGAGAGTAAAAGTGTAGAAGCGGGGAGGAAACATGGTTGCCGTGGCCACAAAACGTGTACACAGCTTCGCTCGAGCGGCGCATCCGCAGCAAGCCACGCATGTGCAACTGACGTCACATAGCCATGCAGCTGTATCTATCGTGCGCGTGAGCTGCTATGTATTGATATGTATGGCAGGTCGTATTGAACAAAGCTAAAGCCACGTGTGAAACGAAGTCGTGCGCCGCAGTCTGTGGCGGGCTTTAGTGCCTAATAGCTGCCGGGGGGCTCGTTATCGCCCAGGTCGCATTTACCCCGCAACCCGCGCCTCGTGAAAAAACCCTTAGCCTATCTTAGTTGCATTAGCGCGACAGCAATTTAGGAGGAGGGCAAATAATGGAAAAATGGACATTAGTAGGTACCTAATGCGTGTTTTAACCGTTTTTAATAATATGTATCATAAAATAAAAAATAACAAAAGCATAAGCATAACACTAAATTAAAGCGTAGATATTTATATTCTTGATTCTCGTTCACACAAACGTCTGAAGGCTTGGGCCGCGCTCACTTTGCATGCGTTTTCGTACGAAATTCGATCGTGCGAACACGTACGAACACGCGTGAAAGATCCCGATACTTCGGGTACTATGGGAGCGCACACACTGTACACTATACGCGCGTACAGTTACGACGACCGAATTCGATCCGAACTTGTTGGGATATTTGCGACGCGTCGTACGTTTGAAAACAAAATCGAAAAATTTATCAATTTGGTTTTCGGACACAAATGTTTGTGGGACCAAAGTGACTCAACATATCATTTACGGGACTATCAACGCAGGAAATGGAAAGAAGTATCGGAAGAATTAGAAATATGTGCTAAGTTTAGTCATTTCTTTATAAATTTCTAACGTTACGTGAATCATATTATTGCATTTATTTTTAATTGTTATTACGAGAGAAATACATTTTTATTTGAAGAAATACATTTTAATTATTTGAAATCCTGAATGAACATGCAAGAGTACTGAAAGACGAGCCAGTTGCTAAGTACCTGTAAAAATAAGATTCATTTTACTTTTATCAGTTGAAGAGCTGAAGAAAAAGTGGAGAGGACTACGAGACACTTTTGGGAAGGAACTCAAGAAAGTCAGCTGTAAAAAATCTGGTCAAGCAGCTGATACAGAACTTAATTCCAAATTACCTTATTATAAGCTTTTGCTATTCCTTCGAGATACGATGTAGAGATCTCAAAAGTAGCGTACCGGATACATTTGAAACTTCTGATGGGAACTCATCTTTTAACCGGGACGATACAAATATTAAATGTAACTATCCACCTTCGACATCACCTGGTCAATCTTTCGTTGAATCTCCAATTTTTTAGTCTCCAAGTCAGTCAAAAATTTTCGCACCAGTACGTAACCAGTGTGCGCACTCAATTCGTACGACTGGCGTCGTACGTTAACGTACGATACAAATTCGTATCCAAATTCGATATACTTGTTACAATTAGATCTTAGGCGCTAACTTAGCATCTAACTTATTATCTATATATGCAAAATAAGGGGGTGTCAATTGTTTCATTAGGGGCCCACACACGCTAGGCAAGCCGCTTCAACTATGGCGATAAATAACAGTGATGAATCGTTTCGGGAAAGGGTCGTCCTTTGTCTCCGTCGACAAAGCCAGGACTTCGTGTCAAATAATTCGTCGAAATTTATGACCTATTTCCTAGTCTATTGAAATTAACTGCTATTGACTCTAACTGACATACGACGTCTGAATAACCTTCTACGAAGCTCATTCAGCCTCTACAACGTTCTATTTTTAAAATACTCCCCTTTCAGCCGATAATTTCGTCCAAAAGCAACTCTTGATTCTTGGTTAAATGTTATTTTATTCCAAAACCATTAGCACTATATTTGTTTTATTGTAATATGATTATAATCAGGATTACTCAGGATTACGTAGTACAAATTAGAATCTTATTTTGTAGCTGTGGAACCAGAAAAACTAATGTAAGCTGTGGATTGTTTCAAAATTTATAAAAGGGTCATTATCTCGAAAACTAATGATATTTGTACAAGGTAAGTATGTTTTGTTATTCTGGTCAGTAATGAGCTGGCCTGTCAGCCCCCCAAGAGATATCGTTGAGTTTTGGGACGACCGGACGACCGACTATATGAATCAACATATCAATAATTTGTGTGCAACTATGTCATCGGCAGTCTATGCTATAAGAAAGGTGAAATTTCTGGCTGGCGAACATGCAGCGATCAGTGTGTATCACTCCTGCTTCCATTCAAAGATGTCTTATGCGATACTACTATGGGGTAATGCCACCGATATCCATCGCGTTTTTGTGCTACAAAAGCAAGCCGTTAAGACAATTTTTGGTGTACCTAAGCAGAGAAACACATTGCACCCCTTTTTTATTAAAGCTGGTATCCTTACCATGTCTTTCATGTACATATATCAGTGCCTTTTATACGCCAAAGAGAATCGTTGCGAGCTTCACTCCACTCGACAGAGCCATAATACGCGACATAAAAACAACGTGTTATTGCCTAAAGTACGCTTGACTAAATATCAAAAAACATTTTTATATATTAGTTTTAAATTGTTCAATGCTTTGCCGTCATCGACGAGAAGACTTGAGATGGCAGCATATAAAATCTGCTTGAAAAATCAGTTAGTCAAACATGCCCTTTAGAAACTGGACGACTTTTATGATATTGCGTCCACAATTGCTTGATTAAAAATAACCATATATGTTACGTACGCGCTACACCAACCCCTATAAGACAACCCCTATTCTCCAATATCTCACCTGATGGATGACCACAAGGACCCACCTGAGAAACGACATATCACAGCATAGCAATACTTCTCAGCGGCCCGCTCAACATGTAATATTTAAGATGAAATATTTAAGATGCGAATCTAGAATATTGCGACTGATGCACTAACTAGGAAATTAAGATATTATTGTTAATACTCTTTGCGCACAGTCGAAACTAAAATAGAATTAACTTAAATCAAGATTCGCCTAGAATATAAGTAGATATTAATTAATATTATTAATAAGCAAAACAGCAGATACTATTTCTGTTTCGCATTAGCACTCTATATAGAGTTTACCAAATATTAATTAATATTATTCGTAAAGGAAACCATAGACTCTATCTTTGTTTAAAATGAGCATTAGCAGACGTTCCACTTTCGTAACAGATAAAGCAATTCCTGCAGACATCGTTTGTATTGAGTAATCGTGGATGCTGCCAGAGTCGAACCGTTAAAGAGGTCATAAAAATAAGATAAACTAAAAGGGGGAATCTCGTTCCCCAAATCTTGCGTCAACAAGGAGCTCATTATGTACGTAGTATAAAAAGCGGCCATCTTGTAGACACGCCAGACATTTCATCGAGTAGCTTCTGTGAGGCAGTCGAGACCGCTCTCGTCTGCTCATTTGCGCTTTTGCTTCACTTGTAAACATTGTAATCATTCTTATATTGAATAAACTTTTAAAATTATATTTTTTTATCAATCGCGAATAGCGAAACTTAAAATATATGATTTTATTGACATTGTTTTTAATTAAGCATGTTTCAGAATTTTTCTTTTTCATTGTAATGATTATTATTTATTGTTTGATTATTGATTATTTTGTAAATTTGACTATTTTTAAGTAATCACCTCTGATTACAATTATTATTATTATTTTCTTTTAATTAATCAAAGCGGTTTTATCATCCGGTAAATTATGATTGTAAAATTTGACATGTTCCTCAGTATTGTGAAATGCTTTTATGCAATAAATAAATGATGATGATGATGATGATGACCTGTAACTACAGGCGAATATTTAAATATTGATATTATTCACTTATTATTTTAATATTATTTACATAAAGATGTAAATTTTTAATTTATGAGAGAATATGATTAAAATGGGACAAATATGATAAAATAATTACTTTATGATAAAGTTTAATTAAAAATATTAAATCCAAATTAATATGATAACATTGCTTTGTAGAAAAAACATTATTTGCAATTAATATTTGCATTATTGATTGATTCCAGCATTGATAGCAACAGTGAAAATCGATCGACCAAACAACATAAAATCATAAAATTAAATACTTCTAGGCACAGACAAAAAAATCAACACATTTTCAGAGCCAAAACTCGTACATTTCGCCATCAGGTAGGCAAATCCACTGCCGACAGCTACTGAAACGCGTGGTATTTCCTAAATTTTCTGGCCCTTTTTGGGGTAATTTAACGGTTCTCGACGATTAGACTTTAAAAAGCCATTAGCTTCTTACAAAACGCTAATGACACTGCCTGGGTAGAGGAAAGCGAAAACAGTGATTGCGAATCCCCGTCAAAAATTACATTTATTTATACCTAGATAAATGAAATACAAACGGAGCTACCATGGAATTCACCGACCGAAGTCGGGCCCATCATATAGTGTTATTACACTGTTGGGGTTAGCGGTGGATTCCGGACTAACGATCGGCTGTGGTAGGTTTAGGACAGCTGCCACATGTGAGCGTTCACCTTACCACCCATTCACTCCCCCTTCGAAGCCATAGAATTTGAGATGCGGAAATCGCGGTTTTAGATAATTTTTTCAAGGAGTTGATTATTTTCCTGGAGAGACCAAGATCTTTAAAAAATATTACCATAAAATTATCGTAATTTTAAGATCTTTCGATATACTTAACCCTTCGAGTAGCGGCATAATTTCATGGCAGACCGCGGCAATTTATTGGAATTTCTTGCAATATCGCCGCGCTCGACAAAAAGTATTATAACTATGGAACTACTGTAGCAATCATAAAAAGAATAACTGTGCAATGATCGCATTGAAATTTAGTATATAGAATATTGAAATCTCATTTTGTAAAACAAATAGATAATTATGAATAAATATGAGACAGTCGAAAAAGTGAAAAAAACTCGGACTTTTCTCACTTGTACTTGTCTTACGGAATAATACGGATCCCTGTTTAGAAATTGTAAATACTATCATGATCTTTATAATTCTTTATCAAATGTAATATTAGGTTTCGCTTATTTATATACAAAAATATTTAGATATTACCTCATAAAAATCAATAAAAAATTTGATTTCTCGAAAAAAAAAAGATGATGTTTGACAATGGAATTTTACCAGAAATATCCGCGAAATGACGCGCGAAATTATTCTAGCGGACGTCTATATGTATATATGGCAATAAATAGATATTTGGTATGGATTTTAAGATGCGTTCGAATTAGAAAATAATATTGCTGTGCACTCCGGGAGCAAGCCGCCAATATTGGTTGTTACGTAGTCACGGTGCAACCAAATTTAGTCGTTACGTAGCCGAAGGGACATGTTTTATACTCTTTTTAGCTTGTTTTATTTCTAGTTCACCAAATGCGTCCATGTAAATAATCTCATACATGTACGTATTTCAAACTAAAATATGGTTTTAATTAGCAAAATATCATAAATGCATAGAAAATAACGTGTGCCGCCACCTCTCGGCGCCACCTCTTCGGCGACGGGCGACTTAATCCTTTTTTAAGCGGTGCATATCGGGGTGAGTTTTATTGCCCCTCTAAATGCATGCTACCGTGTTTATTTGCCGAAATTCCTTTGTTCTCGTTCAAGGGGTTGTTTTTGTGTCTGGATATTGTTACGAAATTTTAGCGTTTTGCTTGTAAAAATTTCCACGTTTGGTTAAAAATATCCATTAGCGCACCCTTTTAGTAAAGCTAATCCGGGTGTACGGATATTATTTGCGTAGTGCACTTACTGCCATAAATAAATATATTTGTTGAGGATTTGATGCGTTGGGAATTTAGGCGTGTCGAAACAATTTTTGTTATGATGTTAATCATCATCATTTCCGCCCGCAACGTCATCTTTTCTTCCCGCAACAATAACCTACTGTTATTACGGCTTTTTAATTAAATATTTGTGGCTTATATATTTATCCATATAGATACCTACATATATGAAGGGTACAGGAATAAAAGGGGTTTGTGACGGAAGGCCGACTCTTACTGACTCCAATATATTCGTTGTGAGAGCCGGGTGTCAACAAGTCCTTTTACTCCGTAATAAGATGCAATTTATGTTATCAGAAGGTTTTAATTATTATTGGTATATCGATCTAACAATTTATTTACGGTGGTTTGAATGTTATGCGGTATCGTACTATATTGCCAGTATAACGTTCCCGAATATTTATCGCGGCGCGCGGCGAGGAAGGAAAGGTTACCTTTTGTATCAGAGATTCTGTGTCTCCTCGATACTTTGCTCGGGTCTGCAGGAGTGACAGACCTCAGCTTACTCAACTCGATATAGAGGGAAGGATGAGGTGGTGGCACTGGCTAATGCATTGACCGGCTTACGAAGAGTCGTAGCTACAGAAGCACTCACTAGGAGATAATCACTCGAGGAATGATAATTGATTGGTCAAATGTACTAGTTTATATACCCTGATACATGACGCAATCCTGAAAGGAGTGATGAAATAAGTGTGTCAACCCGATCGATTTGGAGAAATTGGCATGACTCACCGCCTGTGACTGCATTAATTACCGAAATTCGATGGAATTTAATAGCAGTGCACGTGCAGAATAGATTGTATTAGCGTTTATGAATTTCTACGGAATTAATTGGTTAGTCATGCTTTTGTTGACTGTATGTAGGTACTGAAGTCCCTACATAACTCCCTCGCTAGTGGAGAACTTGTATATTTTTGAAGAAAATATGGAAGTTGTTCACGATACAATTCGCCAACAAAAGATACAAGTGAAATAATAAAAAAATGTTTGAGGATCGTTGGATTTGGCAAGTATTAGAGAACGTTATAGTTATATGTGTTTTAAAACTGGCGTTGTTGCGAAAATGCTGACATTGAAAATAATTATTTAACAATAGAACAATGGTTGTATATAAATGCTGCGTGTGAAAAATGCTAGCCGTACAATGTCGAAATGTAAAAGAAAATAATGCTTGTAGTAAGCTAAAAAAATATAGAACGTATGACTAATGGAATAATTATTTGAGCGCGATTCAAAAATGTAAAAATGAAATGACAGAAAAAAGTATAATAGCTAATTGAAGTCATTGACATAACCAAAAAAACGCCATTTGAAAGCAAAAATTTTGGCCATTCGCTTGATGTACTAAAAACTGCCAAAATCTCACTGATTGCTATTCAAATCCAATATTGATAAAACACTTTATTAATTAAATAATTCCAATTTTTTTTATTATATGTACCTATCCAAAGCAAGCAGATTTAAATTTTTTTTTTCTGCTTGCCTTTGGAAAAATATTATATTTAATTCTGGAATTATGTGACATGATCAAACATTAAAATATCCCTATGATATACATACAAAATCACATTTTGATTTTTCTGACCCAAGGATTGGTCTCTTAATTTGCAATTTATTCAAAACTTGCTTAATGTCGATAAGCCCCTTTAACTCCTGTACCCTTCATATATTTTTGGAATGTGCTCAAGCAGGCCTTTCATTTGACCCTAAATACGATATATTTATGTTAATTTACTGACATTTGGAGCTTTGGACATTTGGACAAATATTCATTTCATATTTGGATAGTTAAGGTACCCTATGACACTCTGGATAACATAACGATTCTAAAAATACCGCATACTTCTCAATCAGTTCGGATGTTTAGAAGTTATGGTGGAATAAAGAAACGGAAAACATACATAGATGAACCCTGAACAAAATCCCTCTCATTTTTTTGTTGAGTAGTCGTGTAAAAAGAGCAGAAACACTAACCTGAGCAATTGCCATTTAACCCTTTGACACGCGAAGTAAAAATTCACCCGTACCGTTTGCACACGACGTTTTGCGAGTGAAATCGGCGCGTATCGACGGCCTTGAGAAAAACGACCATAAGTTATAAACCACTATACGGATCATAAAAAGAATATGTAACTTTTTATTATTATTTTTTTTTAAATTTTTATTTTTTTTGTTACAAAAATATTTTGTTTTTTTGTAATAATCACAATTATGAACAAGCACGCACAAAATTAAACGTTCACCTTAGAACAGGACCCGGCCTAGTTAGGTGGCGTTGTCACTGGACTTTGCTATGTATTCATTTTCTGCTATTTATTCAATGTTTAAAATATTGAATGCATAGTTCCTAAGATAAAATTGTTTTAAATTATTCTTGAATTACTTAAATAAATTAAATAAATAAATAAACTGTAGAATGATCGCATTGAAATCTGAAATATAAAACATTATAACATTATCTCGTAAAACAATTAAGATAATAATGAATAAATATTACAAAGTTGGCGAACTGAAAAAACTCGCCTATTCAATTCATTTCGATGTTTTTATCACAAAATACGTAAAATATGCAAAAATTGTAAATACAGTTATGTTCTTTATTAAATACTTTACCAAAACTCTTATTTTGTTTTACTTATTTGCATACAAAAATATTTAGTTACTCAGCTAAGAAAAATTCCATGTATTCTCGTAAAAAAAAAATTTATTTTATTTTTGTGATTACTCAAAGTTGTTTTTTATATGAAATTCTTTCCAACTAACTATTCCACTATATCATTCTTCTTAGAAAACACACCAGAACTTTCAGCTTTGTCTGATATTACAGAAAAATCTAAACTTTTTTGAGTTAGCATTGTAAACTTGGGAAATGTACGAATTATCACTTGCATTCTCTAATATGGGTAGCTGTTCGCGAGAGATCGATTCTTAGAAGCTTATATTCCTCTTTCACACGCTCGAGCCACCCCATAACAGACATAAATAACAGACACTGAAACAAAATACGGCTCATTCAAATATTAAAATCATCCGCAAGGAAGTCCTAACTAAATACGCAGGACAAAATTCCATGAAAGGTCCTGGTAATAATATATCGCCGTCTTTAAGGGCCGAAGACCCCTAATTAATTATCAGCCTGTCATTTCTCGCAGTGGATATATCGAGGGTGTCGACCGATAACAAAAAATCGTAAACGCGGCAAGCCGCTCGCGCAACCCTCTTATATTAAAACAAATGTGGTAATCTCAAAATAATCGCAATGTTTGAGGTAATTAGGAGGCTATTAATTATTCGACTGAAAGCTTGGATAAAATCAAATACTTATAATTTTGCTAGCTATTCGAAGGAATTTTAAGTACTAAATATGATGTATTGTTAATGTTTAATCTACATATTTTCGCTATAAACCTAATGATAATGTAGTAGTAATACATATTATAGAAAATTACCTTCAATTAAGGTGAGATTAATTTAAGTTAAAAATGTAAGCCTGATTGAATAATACATATGTACTCTCGCTAAGCCACACCCCTTAACCCTCAGTAGGCCGGTCTCTTACCGCCGCCATTGCCTTTTAACCAATCACGGGTTAGAGTGGCGGGGCTTTAGCGAGGCTAGTGAACGATTTTGGAAAATCGAACAGTCACAAAAATACCGAGGTCGAGAATGAACGACCCTTAAGCGGCGGGATAATAGTTGTACATACGGCAGCCCTTGGCTGGTCTCGTACTCGCGCGCATAATTTAAGTGTATACTGTAACTCACGAGTAAATTGAGGGACAATAAACGTTCTTTTGAAATAAACTCTTTCACTGTGTGATCATCTAATAGAGTGTGAACCAGATACGGGAGACTACTCGGCGGCCAGGAAGAACGAGAGAACGCGAAGGTAAATAACATTTACAGTCCACAAAAACCACCCTTCAGCAGTGGGAGAAACTCACAGGAAAATAACTGATGGATTTTATAACCATAAGTGATCCATCGCAGCCGGATGAAAAATAAAGAAAAGAACCTTGGAAAATAAATTGTACGATGGAGTCGACCGCAGAAAAATCGAACGTATCGAGGCGGACCTGGTCACAAAGCAGCAGGAGGAGTGAAAGAGTTCAGGAAGTGAAAGAAGCATCAGAACAGCTGAGGCGGGTCACCAGAGAACAAGCAAAGGTAGCCGCGGAAAAGAAAAAATTGGAATCAGAGGCGATAACGCAAAGGGAACAACTCCGTGCGACCGAAGAGATAGCGACGGCAAAACGCAGATCGGAGGCGGCAGGGGCGGCGGCTGCGATTCAAGTGCAACATGCAGATTTAGAAGCTGAATTGCAGATGCTAGAAGCAGACCGTCAGCACGCACTTAGAGTGTTAGACGTAGTTTCCGAAGCTTACGACTCAGAAAAAAGCGGAGAATGGGAGACAAGAAGTTACGCCGATCTTGAAGAAACAGCAGGTCGTACTACGCTGTGGGCAGAGACGCAAGCACCGCTGACTTCATATAGTGAACCCGACCAAATAAAACCACGAAATGAAGAGAGATACCGCGGCAGGAGAGAAGAAGAATCGGACGAGGCGATGCAGCACGAGGCGGGCGCGGCGGCACCTCACGGGGCAACACATCGCGCGGCGCACGAGGGGATGCGGCTCGAGGCGGGCGCGGCGGCACCTGACGGGGCGGCGCATCGCGCAGCGGGCGGCGAAATCGCGACCGCAGCGGACGCGGCGGCCACAGACGCCGCCGCGGCCGCTGGCTCCAGCACAGGAGACGGGTCCGATGACAGCGCGAGCAAAAAATTAATAAGCCAGGTATGTCGAGTAATTTCAATAGCCTCCTCGAAGCCGCAATATAACAAGGAACTTCCACACTTTAGTGGAGATCCACTTCAGTTTTTAGCCTTTAAATCGATTTTTAACCAGTCCACCGAAGTTATAGGTCTGAATGACGAACAAAACTTACTTCGCTTGCAATCCGCGATACGCGGACGAGCAAGAGATTGCGTTTCAGGGTTACTTTTATCCCCTGCGAACGTTGGCGAAATAATGAAAACATTAGAGACGTTATTTGGAAATCCAAATGTAATTATTCAGCGCACACTAGCTGATTTACGTAAAACCAGGGACCTCTCTGAATTTATAGAAGCAGAGGAATTGTTGCAATTTGCTTGCCAAGTTAAGAATCTGGTGGCCACAGTAAAATCAGTAAATAGGATTGAGCACCTATGGAACCCAGAACTTTTAGGTTCTCTTGTAGCGAAGTTGCCAAAAAACTTA
Organism: Micropterix aruncella; assembly: GCA_944548615.1. Lineage (NCBI taxonomy): Eukaryota > Metazoa > Arthropoda > Insecta > Lepidoptera > Micropterigidae > Micropterix > Micropterix aruncella. Next base: position 26,302,331 of record OX155968.1, read on the forward strand.
TTAACATTGTGGCTAGGAGATAAAGGAAAGGGTAAACCAGACGAACCGGTTATCATACGATTCGCATCTTGGCTAGAAACACTAGCGATAGACTCGCAAGATGCGGGAATAGGTCCATTAGACAGCGGTAGAAAAAATCAAGTAGTAGCGCGCGATAAAAAGTATAAACAGCAAAATCATAAAAATTACGTTTTTAACATGACTGAGCAGTCTCGTATGAAATGCCCAAATTGTACCGGCGATCATTTTCTCAGCAAATGCGAAAGGTTTAAAAAACTTTCCCTAGACTCTCGCTGGGGAGTCGTAAAATCACTTAAGCGATGCTTTAAATGCCTTGCACCTTCGCACGGCAGGAAAAACTGCCCAGCCTATAAAAGGTTTCCTCGATTTAAGTATCATTTCTTACTTACTGCCGCGGACGCGGCGCTCGGCGGAACCGAGATAATTACGGCAACAGCCGAAGGTGAAACACAGACCGGGGCTATTGTCGCGCATACAGTAGCCAACAACAGAGTCCTCTTGCAAGTTTTACCGATAACGTTAATAGGACCAAAGGGGAGAAAGGTAGTTTACGCGCTTTTAGACAGCGGATCGACGGTCTCTATAATAGACCGCGAAGTCGCGCAAGAGCTGAATATTAGAGGGCCTCCCACCAATATGGAGGTATGTGGTATAGGAAGTATGAAAACTTCTTCTAAAGGGGCTGAAACAGTCTCGTTTCAAATAAGGGGGGAATTGGGCCGTAAGGTTTTCGACGTGCAGGCTTATAGTATTGCGGCGTTAAACCTTCCGAAATTAAAAAATTTATCGGCGGCCGCCTCTGATTTTGACACTTTGACTGCGGTGAAAGTCGACAAAATATCAGATGTCCAACCGCGCCTACTAATCGGGGCTAATTGTTGGGAATTAATCGTTTCACGCGGATTAAGGCGCATTAATGACGAATTATCGTTGTCAAAAACACTACTGGGCTGGGTTCCAGTGGGACGAGTATCTGTAGATAGGCAAAATGACGCATTACATAGCTTCTGCCTAAGTGATAGCGGTAGCAATGACGCGTCTCTTCAGAGATTACTCGAGGAAAACCTCAGATTAGAGCAAGACTGGCCGAATAAAAAGCGAGAACTTGCGGACTCGGTAAGGTCTAAAAAATTATTGGAATCCACTACTTCGTTAAACGGCGGGGTATGGCACACGGGGTTGCTCTGGCGAGATGACAGACGTGTTCTTCCTGATAGCCGACCTATGGCGCTAGCTCGACTTCACGCCGTCGAGAGAAAAATGGACAGAGATCGGACTTATGGAGACGCTTATTGTCAGAAAATGGACAAGTACTTAGCAGAAGGTTACGCCGAAGAAGTAGACCCTTCCAAATTAGCCGGCCGAACTGAGATATGGTTTTTACCACACTTGGGTGTCTGTAGCGCCGCCAAAGGAAACAAGCTTAGGATCGTGCATGACGCTGCTGCTAGCGTAAAGGGAGTATCTCTAAATAGCTTACTGATAACGGGGCCAGACTATAATCAAAGCATAACAGGTATACTTTTAGGTTCCGCGAGCATCCGGTGGCTTTTACCGCCGATATTGGGGACATGTTCATGCGTATTAAGGTGATCGAGGACGATACCTATAGTCAGTTGTTCCTTTGGCGGGGATATCGGCGCGATATAGAACCTCGTATCCTAAAAATGTCCTCTTTAATATTCGGTTCTCGGTCATCCCCGACATCAGCCCTCTATATCCGAAATAAAAACGCTGAACGTTTCAAGAATCAGTACCCTCTAGCAGTGGAGGCTATCACAGACCATCACTTTATGGACGACCTTGCTTTCGGGTCTTCTTCAATAGAAGAAGCTCGTAACGTGATAAAAAACATAATTTACATCCATCAACAAGGGAATTTTTTCTTAAAGGGCTGGGCGTCTAATTATCAAAGCGTTTTGAACGAAATACCCGAAGAAAGGAAAGCTACCCATAATATTGCTCTGGAGAAAGGAGAGATAAGCTCTCAACGGCTTTTAGGGTTAGAATGGTTGCCAGAAAGTGACCAACTTACATTTAATTTCAGGTTAGAAAAACTCGATGACGCCTTAAAAACGGGCCAGAGAGTGCCAACGAAACGAGAGGCTCTTAAGGTAGTAATGTCAATTTATGACCCACTCGGGGTATTAAGCCCAATAACTATCCGAGCCAAAATTCTAATGCAAAAGGTGTGGACCAGCGGTGTAGCCTGGGATGAGGAGGTCACACAAGATATTTTCAAAGGTTGGGGTGAATGGATAAATGCCCTTCGCTCGGCGAAGGACGTAAGGATTTCACGCTATCACGGCGTAACAAAGAATCCCTCCGAAAATAGACAATTACACATATATTGTGACGCGTCTCAAGAGGCTATGTGCGCTGTCGCGTATATGAGAATAGCCAGACCAGGCGAAGAACCGACCACATCCTTTATCGCAAGTAAAACCAGAGTCGCGCCGTTAAAAAAAATGACAATACCGCGTTTAGAACTGACAGCAGCACTATTAGGCGCCGAACTAGCGAAAAAAATCACTAGCGAGTACAAAATTAAATTTCATGAAAAGATTTTATGGACAGACTCGATGAACGTACTTTGGTGGATACGTTCACGTAGCTCCGACCACCAACAATTTGTCTCTAACCGTCTGGGAGTATTGGACGAACTGACTACCCCGGAGGAGTGGAGATGGTTAAGCGGAAATAGTAATCCTGCAGATGAAGCTACGAGAGCGAAGTCAAAAATTGACCTCTCGCCCGAGAGCCGTTGGCTGAATGGTCCTGAATACCTTAGACAGCCACCAGAGGTATGGCCGGCAAAGGTTCCCCATCAACCCGGGGAAAAGGATAAGATATCCCTCGAGTATAAACCATTGGCGGTATTTGCGCTACACGCTGTACCTACGAGCACAATAGATGTCGCGAGATTCTCCCAACATCGCAGATTATTGCGCGTAGCCGCATACGTTAGGAAGTTTATTCAACTATGTAGAGGTGCCACGAATAACTGCATTTTAAACGGACAAGACATTGCCAGCGCTGAAATAATATTATTAAAGGAGTCGCAGAGTCGTTCTTTTAAGAAAGAAATAGAACGTATACGAGTGAAAGGGACTTTACCTAGGAATAGCCGTTTGATAGGTTTAAATGCGTACTTAGATGAGCGGGGCTTAATAAGAGTAGGCGGCCGCATCGCAAATGCGCCGGGTATACCACACGACACTAAGTATCCCATAATACTTGACGGCCGGGATCGCTATACACAACTACTGGTGGTAAGAACTCATGAGGAGATGGCTCATTCCGGGGTTGAAACGACATTGGCCAGCCTACGCCAGAGGTTCTGGCTAATTAGTCCCCGTCAAACGGTCAAAAAATTTATATACCAGTGTATGCTGTGCAAAATGAGAAGGGCAAAACCAGTCACAGCGTTGATGGGACAACTCCCGATGTCACGTTTGCAGCATCATACGAGGTGTTTTAACGCCGTAGGCGTAGACTACTTCGGGCCGGTTCAGGTGACTATACGAAGAAAAGTGGAGAAACGATATGGCGTGTTGTTCTCTTGTCTAACCACACGAGCGGTTCACATTGAATTAGCATATGATTTGTCTACTAATTCGACAATACAAGCGATAAGAAGATTCATAGCCCGGCGGGGCAAACCAAGGGTGATAATGTCAGATAATGGATCTAATCTAAAAGGTGCGAGTGCCGAATTGAAGAAGGTCGTTTCAGAGATTGACGATGAACGTATCCGTGAACGTTTAAGTAACGACCAGATTGACTGGAGGTTTATACCACCTGCTTCTCCCCATCATGGCGGCTGCTGGGAATCGATGGTTAAGTCAGCCAAAAGAGCTTTGTACGCCATATTGAAAGAAAGAGCGCCTTCTGTGGAAATGATGCAGACTTTATTGGCTGAAGTGGAGTCAATCCTTAATCAGCGGCCTATCTCGCACATTACTATAGACAGTCGAGACCAGGAGCCACTTACGCCGCAAAACTTTTTGTTAGGACACTCTAACAGCACCGCTATGGGTAAATTTACCATTGGAGATTTATGTAACCGTAAACAGTGGAGACAGACCCAAGCTCTAGCTGACGCTTTTTGGAATAGGTGGTCTAAAGAAGTACTACCTATGCTAGTCTCTCGACCTAAATGGAAGGAGGTACAACCTCCACTAAGGGTGGGGGAACTGGTGTTAATATTGGATCCCTCTCTAGAAAGAGGAAGATGGCCTCGCGCTATAGTAACGGAAGTCTACCCTGACAAAACAGGTGTTGTCAGGATAGTAGATGTAAAAATCGACGGAAAAATTTATCGCAGGTCAATAAGCAAACTAGTTAGATTAGAATTGTCCGCCCGAATAGAATAAGCCATAGATATAAATAACGTAGATTTAAGGTAAATAATTCGTAAAATAAGTTAATGGCACGTTGCCATGAGCGGGGAAATGTACGAATTATCACTTGCATTCTCTAATATGGGTAGCTGTTCGCGAGAGATCGATTCTTAGAAGCTTATATTCCTCTTTCACACGCTCGAGCCACCCCATAACAGACATAAATAACAGACACTGAAACAAAATACGGCTCATTCAAATATTAAAATCATCCGCAAGGAAGTCCTAACTAAATACGCAGGACAAAATTCCATGAAAGGTCCTGGTAATAATATATCGCCGTCTTTAAGGGCCGAAGACCCCTAATTAATTATCAGCCTGTCATTTCTCGCAGTGGATATATCGAGGGTGTCGACCGATAACAAAAAATCGTAAACGCGGCAAGCCGCTCGCGCAACCCTCTTATATTAAAACAAATGTGGTAATCTCAAAATAATCGCAATGTTTGAGGTAATTAGGAGGCTATTAATTATTCGACTGAAAGCTTGGATAAAATCAAATACTTATAATTTTGCTAGCTATTCGAAGGAATTTTAAGTACTAAATATGATGTATTGTTAATGTTTAATCTACATATTTTCGCTATAAACCTAATGATAATGTAGTAGTAATACATATTATAGAAAATTACCTTCAATTAAGGTGAGATTAATTTAAGTTAAAAATGTAAGCCTGATTGAATAATACATATGTACTCTCGCTAAGCCACACCCCTTAACCCTCAGTAGGCCGGTCTCTTACCGCCGCCATTGCCTTTTAACCAATCACGGGTTAGAGTGGCGGGGCTTTAGCGAGGCTAGTGAACGATTTTGGAAAATCGAACAGTCACAAAAATACCGAGGTCGAGAATGAACGACCCTTAAGCGGCGGGATAATAGTTGTACATACGGCAGCCCTTGGCTGGTCTCGTACTCGCGCGCATAATTTAAGTGTATACTGTAACTCACGAGTAAATTGAGGGACAATAAACGTTCTTTTGAAATAAACTCTTTCACTGTGTGATCATCTAATAGAGTGTGAACCAGATACGGGAGACTACTCGGCGGCCAGGAAGAACGAGAGAACGCGAAGGTAAATAACATTTACAGTCCACAAAAACCACCCTTCAGCAGTGGGAGAAACTCACAGGAAAATAACTGATGGATTTTATAACCAGTAACTTTGACGGAAACTTTGATAATACAAAAATGGTTAAGGATTTTCAAATAATATGTCTTATTATAGGCTTATTATATGTCCAGTAACTAAATATTATACTCCAAAGAGTCACATTTCATAGAAAAACAATATAAAATCGCACTCAAAATGTGGTAACGATGAGCGAAAAAACAAGTTGAATTGAGCAAAATATAGCCAATTTTGTGATTATATACGATGTAAATGAAATAATAGCTGTTTCATAAGCGAATTAAACCAATATTACGTCATAATTCGCGATATTTCGGCCGTTTTACAACAAAAACATACGGACATTTTCTGCAAGGCATGAGTTTGAACGAACTATTTTATTTTATTTTATTTTATTTTTCTTAAAAACATACAGCATAAAAAAATACGTATAAGCATAATATATATACCAGTAACAAAGCCAATGATGTTTTAAATTATTTGCTATATAAGGATTAAATATGCTAAACAATACAAAATAAATAAAACCAGAAAGAATTTAAAAGTAACAGTTAAAATCGCTAGGTGCGAGTGTATGGATATTAGTGTGTGTTTGTGTGATGGAGAGCGTGTATGTGTGAGTGTGTGTATGTGTGTATTTGTATATGTGTGTGCGTGTATATATGTGTGTGTGGGTGTGTGTATTTGTAGTGCGAATGTGCATGTGAGTGCTTGTGCATGCTAATTCAATCCGATCTGGTAATCAGCTTTTCACGTACCTCCTTAACAAAGGATCGACTATTCTGATGGTTAAATATGTCAATATCGTTAAAGCATACATTGTATGCATGCATAACGCGCGGCAATAACGAATTGGAACCATAGTTAGTGTTGAACCTTGGTACGTAAAAAGTTGAGTGAGCACGTGCAAGTCGGGAAGGCGCTCGTATGCTCACCCTACTCAGGAGGTATGAACTGTCCAACCCAGTATGAACAATTTTATGTAGAAACGACATATCTGATACTACTCGCCGGTCCTCTAGTGTCTCTAAACCGTAGCGTTGCAGACCTTCAGCGTACGACAAGCCGTTGGAAAATAAGCGGTAATTTAGATGACGTATAAATCGTTTTTGAATACGCTCAATCCTCAGCTTGTATGTAGCATACTGTGGAGACCAAATATTATAAGCAAATTCAAGCAGGCTGCGTACGTATGCAACATAAACCGTTGTCAAAGAATGAGTGTTTTTAAGAGGTCTACAAACTCTCATAATAAAACCGAGGGTGCTGTAAGCCCTGTTGACGACTGAATCAATGTGCTTATCCATTAAAAGCTTGCGATCTAAGATGACTCCTAGATCACGCACTCGATCTACTTCCAGAATTTCATCATTGCCAATTGTATATTTAAAGTTAATAATATTGACATTTCGCGAAAATGAGATTTTATGGCACTTAGCTACATTTAAAGAAAGTTTACGCTGTTCACAAAAACGAGTGAAACGATTCAGATCTTCCTGGATCAGTTGACAGTCGCCATGGTTCTTCACTCCCATGAAGATTTTCAAATCATCTTGCGCGATCATTCGTGAAAAAAAGCAGATGAGCTGTCCCAAATCAGAAATGCTCTTTCGTAAACCTTTTTAGAATGAAAATTACTCACGGTTTTGCAGGAAATCGCACAAAAAAAACCACAATAATCACAAAATCACAGAACCCCGAACGCGGCACGCCGGCGCGCGACGACGCGCCGGTCGCCCGGGTGAGACTGGTTTTTGTAAAATATTTATCGCCAAGACGCCGTCGATTAGAGTTTGACCGTTGCAAGTATTCAATATCGGATACTTTATACGAATATTATACGCATATTATATGCGGATAGGATCGCAATTCGAGTAATAAATCGCATTTTACGCAGCGCGGAGCGCCCTAACCAATATTGATTAGATACCATTTTAGGCATTTGTAAGCGTCTAACCAAGAATGGTTAGCTCAAATAGGAACGGGCTTTAGAAGGGGCGTTTGCTTAGGCAGACGACACCAGGCTAACTCTCACTCGTCAGAATTTTATTTCATATAAGACAATGTACTGTGCTTAAAGTCATATACATGTTTCTTCTTGTACATAAACGACGAATAATTTATTTTGGTCAATATGAATATAAAGCACAAAGTACGCTCTCGCATTTTATTTATAATATCATTTTGAATTTTTATTCAAAATCGATACATTCAAAACATTCAAAATCGAAATATTTAAAAAAACATAATATCAGCGTTGCCTACATACAATGCGCATTTTGAGAGACGGTACTGAGACATGTTCCTAGGCCCTAGATTATTTGGTCTTACTATTTTGACATTGCTGTGTTGCAATATAATTATTTTTCCTCATTATTAAGGGTCTACTCTTTTTTGCCAGACTGTAACTAGTTTTTAAACTACGGTTGACGTAATAAAGTATGTTTCCATAAACAATAATTATCTGATATAAGTTATAATGAACCTATTTTAATCAGGCGAGGATGTAGAGAGGTCAATTTGATCCTGTTTTTTTTTGTATTACACAGTATTTTGTTCAGCGGTCGTATGTATGCTGGCGAACTTCTCAATAGCTGGAGCTATTGAATTGAATTTTCCTTCCCTCTGCGAGCTATCACGCCGCCGCCTGCGAATGGAGATAGAAGAGCGCGAACGCAAAAAGGGTATTTATAACCCTTCTACAACCACGACGTAGCAATTTTGTGCCATTTTCAAGGCATTATTTAAAAAAAAAACAAAGTTTTTATGATGAATATATATGAATGTTTGCAAAAGGTGTGTCATTCGTACATTTGTCAAGAACAATTGCTCCGTTCTGTCAACCGTGAGGTGATTAATATCTCAAAATACTGAAATAGTAATTTTGTGATGAAAAATGATTGATCTGAAACAGTGCCTTATAAAAATAGTTTTTGAAATAGCTTGTTTTTTGTTGATTTTATAAAAATATGTAACGGAGAGTCCTGCTTCAGTTGATTATTCTTTAGACTTTTGTATGTTCAAAATAATGAAAGTTGCCTAGGCATAATGGTATTTTTTTTTAAATATTTATTTAGTAACACATTCGTAAGTTTCATTCCTGTCGTTTTTTAATACGTACCAAAAAATACTTGAAAAAAAATAACTAAATACAGGGTCAAAATGACCATCCACATTCTTAACGTACCGTTTTTGTACCACATCCTCGCTGGGTTAATAGTCGACTTAAGTGGTGTTTGGCAACACTATCTTAATCTGAAGAATTTTATAGGACGAGAAACATAATAACATAATATTGCATTTCTGAGGGTGCTGTAGACAGCCTCGGATCCACGATTTTTATGAACTGGGGCAACATTTTACCATTAGCGCCGCTTACCCTCCAGCATTTGAGATTAATGATTAATTTGCATTCGTTATTACCTATTTGCTAATAACTTTTCCTTATGTGTTTCATTAATATAGAATACATACAACCGGTATAGACAGCGCACAAGCCAAACTGTACACACACCTTCAATGCTTAGGTTCCAGCAAATTTTACTATGTAATCCTGATACAGGTTTACAAGTTGAGTGTTCCTTTCTGCGGAAGAATCTATTACCACTGACGAAATACGGGATTTGAAAAAGGGTTTGTCCATAAAGGCGACCGCGGCGGCGTTTCTAAGATGGGTGGGAATAACTCAACGTAAGAATCCATGAAAGCGAAACATTAGATAGGTAGCGAATGGTTTCCTGCAGCTTGGGGGGATATAATCCATTTTGTTCTCGGATCGGCTGAACTCACGATTCACCTCCTATTCAGAAGCCTTCACAAAGGCTACCCCGGGTAAGAATCTCGCTTCTCAGGCCTCACGGCTGGTGGGACCGGTTTCTACTGGCGTGATTGCATCCTGGCGCTACTGGACCATTTGCGCAACGATCGGCGACGCCAATCGGTTGTGCACTCTGGCTAATTGCTGAAGGAGTCTGGAGACCATGGAAATATACTGTCTCCTAAGCAGCGGGAGCGGACGTTAACCTGTTGCCATGCCACTCTTGAAATGACCTTGGGCCACCCGACGCCGTGTGTCACTACGGGCAAAGGACGCCCAGGTCTGCGATACATTCAAATTGAATTACCGCTGTAATACATCAGATAGAGGCCGCGTAAGCAACTTCGGAGGACAGAGGTATCCTAAAGGTTAACCGCAGACAGATATATCCTACCAAAACTGGTAGTTAGGGGGCGAGGCCGCTCGCTGTGTGCCTCGTTGTAAGGCATAGGCCTCTAATGTAAGGCATTGGCCCCAGTAGATTGTCTTGTCTTTAAATCATCTACTTTCATCTTACGGCTGAAAAAAATGATAACATATCGTTATACCAGCCTCGGGTGACGGGTTCGCCCGTTGTAGTCGACACCGTCCTACTATAGATTAGATACAACAAAGCCAAGCAAACGACCCCATATAAAAATCATTACATTGCTCGGTACTGCATTCTGCATTCTTGAACTGCATTCGTAAGATCATTGATTTTATAGCGTAATAGATTGCTCAAGGTCGTATTAGAATTGATATTTTTTGATATTTTTTGGGACTATGAATATGGCGGCATTCGTTGTATAACAGTAGTTTTTTAGCATCATACTATCTACATCGTCGCTCTAGACACGCCTAAGTGGTAAAAAATAATAATGTAAAAATAAACGAATTTTTAAATCATATAGACATAGATGACATTCTATCTCTCCGTATTATTTCCGTGGCGTATTCAGCCTATATAAGAAATGCGATAGATGGCACTAATAATTGAATGGTATTATTGTTATCATTGGTTTAATGATTGGGTTTTTATAATTAATCGGTCCTTTATAGGAAACCATTCATTAGCAATGTTATTGTAGATGGCCAAATATATTTCTATTAGTTTCACCGTCAAAGCTATTAGCGCCGCCTAAATTTTTTTTGGCGCAGGATTGCCAAATCGTGCTATGGATTTGACCAATCTAATACGCTATATAATCAATGGTAAGATATAAGAACTCGACTCACCTTGAACGGTTCTTTACTCTTAACTTCCTCCTCGGGACATTTGACATCGCCTTTCACATCCTCAGGCGCGTGTAAAGCCTTATTTCTAGATATCAGTTCCCTTTGTTTTGTTTGATAAGTGCTTCGTATGACGTATAATTTAGTGATGACTTGGCGACAATCTTCGCAGAGCAACTGCGGAAGACCATCGTATACATGAACCTGAAAAATTACATAATTAAAAAGGCCGCCCAAATAAATAAACTAAGTAGGTACGTGGTTTTCGTGCTTTGTTAACCGATTTCAAAAAAAGGAGGAGGTTATCAATTCGGTTGTATTTTTTTTTATGTTTGTTACCTCAGAACTCCGTCATTTATGAACCGATTTAGAAATTCTTTTTTTATTTGAAAGGATATAATTCCAAATTGAACCTATTTTATCAAAATCCCGTTCTGATGATGGGATCCATGAGGAATTAAGGGAACTCCTCAAATATTATGATATGAAATTGGAAATTGACATGTTGGTTTAGTTCCGATGACAATGCATATTTTATGGTAAGCATGACCTGATTCTACGCCCAGGGTTGGCTCCCAACGCACATCGGCCAAAATTATTTGACGGTTTATTAAAGTTCGGTAGTAAATTTTTTATAAAAATACATAGTTTTTCGTCATTGAAAAGCAATATTTATAATGAAAAACATTAATGATCAACCTCATGTATCAAAAGATTAATTGTCTTAGGAGAAAATGACTTAATTGATGTTTGTTTGTGCCTTTTCATACTGATTATTAGCAGGTCTGAACTTAATAGTCTATTATGTATATAATATGTCCGCGTTGCATTATTCTCTATAAAATATCCCGACACAATTCTGGCGGTGAGACCGCGGACAATGTATTTCAGGCTTCAACTGCCTTTTCTGAGAGTTGCCCTATGGGCAGGAAGGCATTTTTTATGATGGCTCCAACATGGATCAGGATTTTGTGCATGGTTGGAGTCATTCGATGCCACCCATACAACCCAACATATAGCTTTGCCGTATCTATGCAGCTAGCAGTAACGCGTATTGTTTCCTTGGGAGGATAACATTTTTTTTATTCGTTGCCCTTATTATTTTATAATGACGTTTAGTCAAATCTGCTTCTACAAACATAAAAAGCGCTTGCCGAAGAGTCAGGAAAGAAACATCTTCCTTTTTTTCGGATTCCCTTTTTTTTAATTCGCTTGCACTTTCTGGAGAATTTGTGATGTTTTAGAACTGGTGACGCACTTCTTTTTCCATCTTCTTGTAAAAATACTTAGGCAGCATGGAGTATCGTTCCTTCTTCTAAGACAGAACGAAGTTCCTCCGTCTTCCTCCTCTTACTTCTCTCGCTCGATTCACTAAATGATTTGCAGGTCCGACCTGGGCGATTTCGCGTCGTTATAGATATTTCAGATGTCCCTTCTAACCAAAAATCGTTGTTTTTTAAAAATTCCTTTTTCATATAATACGCTTTTGACCCTCTTTGTTTAATGTTGGTTTTAAAATATGAGAATTTATGCTACAGAAGATTTTTACTCTCTTCTGTGTCATCATAACTCGAGAGTAGATTATTTTCCAACAAATTTTCATTAATTGATGGCAGATTTTGCTCATATAACTGCTCAAAACAGATAGCTGCCAGTCACTTTGTTTACACATGATGTGCCTGATGTGTCTAAAAAAATATATTTCTTTTAATTGGCATTTTATTTCTAAAATAAATATTTTAAAAAGGTGGGCAAAGGGGGAGCCAAATTTTGAAATAGTATTAGCTAAAGCTTCAAATTAATTAACCATACTAAAAATACGGCCAGGGCGGACAGGGATACATAACAAAATGACGTTTTAAAATTAAAATTACTCCAAAAAATATACGGTAACGAGACTATTTTTAAGTACCTAGCAATATGGTTAATTGAAACAAGATTTTTTTAAATATTTATTTATCGATTAGGAGGTTATCTGAAGTACCAGAATCCATTTATATATTTTTGAAAAACCGGTTCTAACACACAAAAAAAATATGTGAAAACTTTGTTTACACTGAGAGAACCGAGATTAGATACATACATACATACACCACGAACGAACGTTCGAATTTCGACTACCTGTCATAGTCATAGTCATAGTTTATTAATTCCAAAAAGTATATACTGTGGAATGCGTCATTTTTCATTGTTGTACAATTATTAATATCTTTATTACATGTACATATACTTTATATAAAGGTACGAATGGTTCAATAATAAAAAAAAACACAAATAACAAAAAAAAACAATAATACTCAATATTTAAAAAAATAATAATATCAATAGGTTTTTCAAGAAAAATCAGTACTAGAGTACTACTATGATAACAAAATATAAAAACTAAATTACTCTAAAAGAAAATTTAAATAAAATACTGTAAAAGATATAAAAATATTCCATATCACAATATCACATAATTATTTATAAAAAAAAAAGTTTATTCAGCAATAAACATATAGATTACATTTTAAACTCAACCACAACCTTGTTAAATTCATCTAAGTTATAGAGAGCATGGTTAGTTAGGTTTCTTTTTATGCACTTTTTGAATGCCACCTCTTTGAGTTTTTTAATTTATGTTGGCAGCAGATTGAAAAATTTAAAGCCCAAATATAAAAAAAGATTTCTGGTATAAACCCAGCCGGACTTTTGAATAAACTAAACACTGGTAAATAAATTGACATTTTACAGTCAATATTTTTTTATTTTTAAAGATCGGAGTACAGTGCATGTTTTTGCCTGTAGCCGCTCTCCCGCGCAATACAAGGTATGGTAGGAATTAGGTATTTTTCTGGAACTGTCTGTTAGGGCAGGCAATGACTTGTTTTTCCTCCGGAAATATTATTGCAAATTCACTTATCGCCGCCTAAATCGGTCAAATTGACCTATGTGCGAAGAGGGGACCCTTAAAAAGCCAACAACCCAGATATTATGAAGTTTTGTATACGCATTCAGTTCTAAGTGTCACCATGACATATCTGCTGCACCCAGAGTTGGCTCCCGACGAAGGGACTTCTCAACGGTCAACAGCACACACATGAAATTTTGAATATGCATTCAATTACGACAGCTCGTTCTATGTTTCAACAAGACAGGACTGCGGCACCCAGGGTTGGCTTCCAAAAAGGGAACTCCTCAACGGTCAACAGCACAGATACGAAATTTTTACCGTTCTAAGTTTCACCGTGACACATGGCTGCTGCACTTATACAAACAATGGAGTAGATTTTTTTTGTTAAATTTGATTATTAAAGTTGGAAAAGGTGTATCCGGAAGAAACAGCCTAAACCATCTAATTAAACGCTACGATACACAGTGAGTGACCTTATTATTGGTTACACTTTGAATTTTAGTACTACAAGAAGATCGAAACAAACAAATTTTGCAATACCACTCAGGAGATCCGCTTTTGGCCTATCCAGTTTCTCTTATCTTGCCCCCAAATTTTATAATTGCCTACCGCCAAACATTAAAGACATTAAAATTTCATATAAATTTAAAAATAGTTTGTTAAACACCTTATAAAAAAAATCTTTATCATACAAACATAATAGTGCATATAAATTGATGATTTCTAAATGTGAGTTAATTGAAATTTTCGTGAATTGATTTTGTATATTATTAATACATATTAATACTTATATAAATATTGTGACATAGATAGTTGGGGGATACCTTTGGTGACCTATAGAATCTATAGTAACCTGTAGAAACTAGAATCACCTTAGTAAAAGTCACTTGTTTTTATTAGAATTCGATTTATTGGGATCTTAGTCCCACATACGAGAATATAACACTGATCATTTAGGTTACCATTACTAGAATACAATAAATGTAAAATGCGAGATTACTTCACTAGAATCATTAAAAGTAGAGCAAAAGACGTGCGATCCTCATCCAGGGTCGGCTTACAAAGTATTGGATTTTAAAAGAATTATTGGATTGAAGCACGTGGGGACACGGGAATGTAGGAGGTGACGATCTTCGACGGAGTCGCGTTTCTCTTCGGCTGGCCGATCCCCGTTCTTCCTCTTCCCGGTCTACGCCTTGCTTTCCTACGGGAAACGGCGGGTGATGTACATGCGACGGGCGGCACTCTCGTACGTGCGATGATGTTCACGTTGGCCGCGGTCGACCGTCTTGCGACGCGGTAGGTAGATCGGCGGGAGAATGGTCCAACGGAGAAGATTAATCCGATAGGAGAATCCCTGTAATTACACAGGAGCAATAAGTGGGAGGGAAGGAAAATGAGGAGTCAGTTTGCCCAATCCTAGGGAGTCGGCTCACTCTTCAATCCATCCCCTCCCACCCGAACGGATAAGGATTCATCTTGTATTTAAATATTGAACAACCGCTTCAAAACTCACCGGGTTAATTTATCCAATTACGTGCACCACGGGATTCTCAATTAATATCGACCGCACCAGCTGAATTGCGAATTCGAAAAAGAAGAGCCGGAAACATGGCCGTCTAATTATACCGCTTCCATACTGATTGCTTACTCGACTCGTTTAGGCTTCCGGTCGCCTAATTTACATTTATTTTATTAATTTGAATAATTGTTACAGTATTTTTATAAAATACTAGATTTAATTTCTAGTTAAGCGGATCTGATTTAATGTGGCTAAGTGTCCGCGTTTTTACGTACGGAATTTAATTACCAATGTTAATCATGATTTTGTGTATTAATTGTATAATACCCAAATAAATTATTGTATTAATTTTCCTAGCATCCTGGTTTATAATTTGATCTTTCTTTATTTTTACCGACTTAATTAAAATTATTCTTTTTCCTAAAATCCATTTTCATAACTGAATACAAGATTTACATGTGGCAATCGACTAGCCGACAATGGATTCGGTGTCAAGTGTACGCTTGTAGATACTACGATAGTCGTATGTCGTATATGACCGTCCTAGCTTGCAAAGCTTGTGAATTGCATCAAGATGGCGCTGCATGCATCTTATGCGTGCGTGTATTGTTGTTTAATTAAAGTGCAATGCGAATTTATCGGGGAAAACAGCAATCGTGTCACAATATATATTACAATATATATACAATATATATAAATTTTTATCATGTTTTAAAATAAAATAATGTCCAAAATTTTCATGACATTTTCTTACGAATTTTTATTAGATAATAAGGATATTTCTGTTACATTAAGTATGATTTTGTTTATTTATATAAATATAATATTATAGATTTTTTAGGATAATTAAAATAAATTGTCTACCTTGGAACAGGCGGCCCAGCCTAGTTAGGTTAAGACTTTTGTATATTGAATGTACTCATAATTTAAACTCAATAAATGATTTGAAATTTGAAATTTGCACGTTTCAAATATCTAAAGGCCTCGCCAAACAGAACGCGTACCTAACGCTGGCGTCGCGTTTTTTAACGTCGCGTACTTTGGATGTCGCACTGAAATCAACTAGGTAGATTGACGAACACAGAGCGTACCGCAGATCGATAACAGTCTTTGGAAAGTTTCTTTGTTGTTGAGATGTCAAGTGATTCAAGTGATTCAGATGTGGAAGAATTATTACTTTTGTTCGCTTTATCACGATCGCATATAAAAAGAGTAAGTATGGGTAGACGACATTAATAAAAGGAGAAAGGAATTAAGAGAATATCACCGTTTGTGTCCGGAGCTTTCATCTCATGAAGATCGTTTTTTATATACTTTCGTATGTCGCAAGATTTATTCGAAGAATTACATGAAATTCGTGAAAAATTGTAACTTATTTTAATAATCAATAAACAGATTGATAAGTTACTTACTAATCATATTCATTTTTTTTCCAATTTCTTCCCACAATTTCGATTTTATCGCCTTGTTTTTATATGAATTATTTATTTATTTATTTATTTATTTTAAGGAAAACCAACAGCCATATAAAATATTAAATAACAACTTAAATAATAAATGATAGCCAATAACAGGTTCTCACATATAGAAACAGTTTAGAGAATATGGAATTGCCAGCAAAAACGCTTGGCAGGGTCCGGTACTATAAATTTACAAAACGCAAATAAAAATTAAACAAAAGGGACAAGAAGGCAAAAAAACAATATCGAGAAATCGAATACAAAACAATAATAACAATAAAGAAAAGCAGAAGAGTAGGTACTAAAAGAAATTGTTGCTGAGGATACGTCTCGCTGATACAACACTAGTGCTAAATAGATCGATATCAACGTCGCCGCAAATCAGTTTATTGAAGTTGTTACTCGCACGCCACATATAGGTGTTTTGCATGTAATTAGATGTAACAACAGGTAGCCGAATTGGGATGGTGTGTCTCATGGATTTAACCGGGGCATTAAAAGATAGGTATGATAAAAGTTCGGTACAATCTAAAGAACCTTGGGCAATTTTTTGCAAAAAAGTGAGGTCACCGATTTCTCGCCGTTTTGCCAGTGGAAGCAGGTGGTGTTTTTTACATAATTTGACATAGTCGTCTGAACTGTATTTGTCTTTGGTACGGAAACATAAGTATTTAAGGAACTTCCTTTGGATGCCCTCGATGCGATTGGAGTATTTAAAGTACATAGGGTTCCATATTTGAGATGCATATTCCAGGTTGCTACGTACCAGAGTACAGTAAAGAATTATCATTCGTATTATATGCAGGGGTCTCCGAAAACATTCTATCAGTTTTTCAGTCATAATGCTTGTTTTTTCAGGCGTACGTCAGACGCTTTCGATGAAATTTGTAAACAAATACAACGCCCGGCGCCAAAGCGTTCTAGCGCGACGTCAGAGCGCCGCGTACAGCCAGCGCCCGCGCTCTGTTTGACAGTATATTACCGTCACAGTACAACACAACTCGGCGCTATAGCGCCGCGTCAGGATTTACGCTGTAGCGCTCTGACGCGCGCTAAATACGCGTCCTGTTTGGCGAGGCCTTAAACCTCCTTGGTCGTGTTTTATCCTGTGGGATTTGGTGGAGGTGGTATTATAACAACAGTCCACATCTTGTGGACTGTAAGTGTTATAATACCTTCGCGTTTTCTCGCCTTTTCCCGGTCGCCGTAGTGTATTCGCCGTATCTGGTTTACCTTCGTTTAGATGGTCACACAGTGAAAGAGTTTTCTTTTAAATAAATTTTTATTGTTCCCCAACTTAAAGGTGAGTTACAAAAAATAACTTAAATGTATGCGCGCGAGTATAGTCTACGAAATATTATTTGACAAAAGTGTCGTTAAAATGTCATAAAATAAACAGTGATTCCCAACAAGTTGTAACCGTTTATTTTACTATGGAGATCGATTCTACCTGCGTGGAAGGAATAACTGCAGTATAGGAACCTCTCACCAAAAAAAAAAAAAAAAATATACACTAATAGATTGTAGCATTTTAATGCTAAATCTGGAAGAAAATTGTGTCGGTCGCTATAAATAAGCGAGATATAGGCATTCAAACTTTAAATTTTATATGTAAACAAATAGCCTAAAATGGCCCAAAATAAAATTCACCCCGCTATATTCACCACGCTGATTCCGAATCTTCCATAATTTTTATTCGATCTCAATAAATAAGCGAGATATAGGCGTTCAAATTTGTTATCCCAATGTCAACAAAGTTGCGGCCATTTTGTTTGTACTTACCGTGTTGACACTTTCGAGTATATCGTAATATCGATAACAATTAGCGATATTACAGAAATTATGACAATTTGGAGAGTTTTAAGATTAATTGAAATATGTTGAACAAAACCGATTGGAAAAATACATATTTTCGCGAAAATTAAAAAAGGGCACTATTTTCGATGTCTTTTCAATGATTTTGCGTATTGATGACAGAAGATATTCTGAAATGTCGTTTGTTTCAGGTTACCTTTAGTCATCAATACAACAAATTTCAAATTTTCGTAAAATCTACGAAAATTGTCCAATTGTTTTAGATGATCGCTAACACATGGTGTTAATTTGATATTGAAGAAATTTAGTTTGTTTCAGTTTACCTTTTATCATTCTTATGTTAATATCAATAGCGCCGCAGGCAAAATTTTTTTTTCGAATTTCTTTTGTCTGCGGTGTTAATTTGATATTGAAGACATTTCGTTTGTTTAAGGTTACCTTTTGTCATTATCACCAAAGTCATTTAGTAAAAACCTTGGAGAAAAACGAAATATCGCTAACACATTGTCATGTTAACTTCAATAGCGCCGCAGGCAAAAATTTTTTTTCGAATTTCGCGCGAAATTCGAAAAAAAATTTTTGCTTGCGGGGATATTCAGATATTTAGGAATTTTCTATTGTCATGTTAACTTCAATAGCGCCGCAGGCAAAAATTTTTTTTCGAATTTCGCGCGAAATTCGAAAAAAAATTTTTGCTTGCGGGGATATTCAGATATTTAGGAATTTTCTATTGTTTCAGGATACCTTTTGTTATCAAAACGCAAAGTCATTGAAAAAACCCTCGAAAATAGACTATTATTTTTTAATATCGCACATGTTTTTTCACGACCATGCCATCATTTTTCTAAAATCGCGAATTGTTATCGATATTAGAGAACTCGCGGTATATCGACTAAGTATATTCCGACACTACTTCTGAAGCAATATGGCTGTCTTTTTGACGTTTAGTATGCAAATTTTAAATGCCTATATCTCGCTTATTTATTGAGAGCGACAAAAGATTATTGCAGATTCGGAATCTGCGTGGCGAATATAGTCCGGTGACGTTTAAAAATCAAAAATCCAGGAGAGGTTCCTATACTGCAGTTATACCCAGACGGATATATTAAAATACGCACTAAATACTGATGATTTCGAAATCGAACTGTTACTGTTACACTAATTAATAGTCTTAATCGGTTAGCTACTTACCATGTTAAATTCGGTGATTACCGATTTCGATTTTGCAATTATAACAATAATTGTAAAATGTGTACTTCATACAGATATATTAAAATTCATACTAATTACTAATGATTTCGAAATCGATAGGGTTTCACTAATTAAACGCCTAGCGTCCTAATAATTTTGTTACTTTTTACTACAATAAAAATTTTTCCTAAATTAATTCTATTGCTTATTCAGCTGTCATTGAAAGATTTGAAAGAAAATGTTATTATTAGTGTTTTTGCTTGAAAATTGATACGTATAAATAATTCATATTATTAAGCGATCAATGCGATTTAGTCTAACCATATCAAGCCATTAGGCATTCGACGATACGTGTGAAAAAGGTACCAATGTGCTAACGACACTTTTGTCAAATAGTATTCGTTGACTATACGTATCCAGCAAACGAGCTGCCGTAATTACTGCTATTGTCCCACCGCTTTAGGGGTCGCCCGACGGCGCCCTCGGTAATTTTTAGACTCGACAATTTTCCAAAATCGTTCATTTAGATTCGCTGAAGCCACACCACTTCAAAATCAAAATCAAACCACGTTTATTTTCAAAAAACCTGTTTTGGGTGTAGAAAATACAGATATCAAATAAACAATTCTAATGCAACAATTACATAAAATAAAATAACATAAATTCCTCTAGAATATCAAGCATGCTTGTCAAGCATCGCGTCGCGGACTGGAAAGAAATCGTAAACCGCAGGAAATATGTATTTTTATATTTACCAAAAATGTCTAATTTTGTAGTTTATACCAGAGAATCACGTCATTCATCAATCAATTACGTCTAATTAACCTGACTCCCTGGTATACAACTACAAAATTATACATTTTTGGTAAATATTAAAAAAATATATTTGCATATATCCTGAGGTTTACGATCCCCTCCCAGCCCGCGACGCAATGCTTAAAAAGCATGCTTGATCGTCTAGAGAGCCCCTTATGGGCTCTCCAGACGATCAAGCATGCTTGTCAAGCATCACGCTGGCTGGGAGGGTATCGTAAACCGCAGGAAATTACAAATATTTTTTTTTAATATTTTCTAAAAATGCCTAATTTTGTAGTTTTATACCACGGAGTCACGTCATTCAACAATCAATTGCGTGACTCCCTGGTAATCAGGCATTTTTGGTAAATATTTTAAATATATATTGGCATAATTCCTATGGTTAACGATCCCCTCCCAGCCCGCGACGCGATGCTTGACAAGCGTGCTTGATTGTCTAGAGAGCCCCTTAGGAAACATGACTTCAAGCTTCTTCGTATACAAGTTCTTAGAAGAATTTTTACCTTGCGAACGCCTCCCCCCCCCCCCCCCCCCCCCCGGGACGAACACCAAAATTCTTTTTGCTGCTTAAACTTATTTATTGAGTTGTGTCGTTGCGTACATAAATAATAAAATCATTTTAGCTATCAAAATTACAATAAGTGGATCTTCCCGCGTACAACACTACAATTGCGAATTTGACAATGAAATTATGTTTTCTGACATCTCGAGGAGAATAAATGGTGAGATCAGTTTATCATAACCAAGATATCAATTATCTATGAAAATGTTCATTATATTTAGTAGTGAATTAGTACAAGCAGGTAAGCAACTTTTGTTTTATTTTTTGAGAAAAACACAATCATATTTTTTTATTTGTCTGTTTTTAATTGGTATTTTAAGGATAAAAAGCGTTGTGTTGCGGAAAGAAAAGATGATGTTGCGGGCGGAAATGATGATGATAAACATCACAACAAAAATTGTTTCGACACGCCTAAAATTCTAAGGCATCGACTCCCAAACAAACATATTTATTTATGGCAGTATGTGCACTAGGCAAATAATATCCTTGCACCCGGATTAGTTTCGCTAAAAGGGTACGCTAATGGATAATTTCACCACACGTGAAAAGTTTACAAGCAATACGCTAAAATTTCGAAATAACATGCAGACTCGTAAACAACGGGCTATTATAATTAAATGCTATACCTACAGAATTTCGTGTTTGTGCTGTTGACCCTTGATGAGTCCCCTCGTCGGGAGCTAATCCTGGGTGCTGCAGCCATGTCAAGGTGAAACTTAGAACGGGCTATCATAATTGAATACGTAAACAGAATTTCGTGACTTTGCTGTTGACCGTTGAGGAGTCCCCTCGTCAGGAGCCAACCCCGGGCTCAGCAACCATGTCATGATAAAACAGAATGGGCTATCATAATGCGTATACACAATTTCGTTTCTGTGCTGTTGACCGTTGAGGAGTCCCCTCGTCGGGAGCCAATCATGGGCAGAATCAGGTCAGCATAAAAATTCATTGTCATCGGAACTGAACCAACGTGTAAAATTTCAACTTCATAGGATAAGAGGAAGTGGTTCTAATTCTATTTGCAAGATTCGACCTAAACAAACATACTGACAAACATTGCAAGGTAAATAAAAGCTTGTAAAAAATACATGCCAGTTAATAGTTAGGCATATAGTTAACTAAACTGCATATATTTCAAAATTTCGACAGTTACACTCTAAAAATGTTAGTTTTACGATACTTTTCGTCAAAAACGCGGAGTCTTTAAAAAACCTCGCAAGAACACGCTTTTGTAACCGTATTTTGGTATTTAAATTACTCAAATTCAAATTCAAATTATTTATTGAGTTAAAATTATGAGTACATTCAATATACAAAAGTCTTAACCTAACTAGGCTGCCGCCTGTTCCAAGGTAGGCAATTTATTTTAGTTATCCTAAGAAATCTATAATATTATATTTATATAAATAATCAAAATCATACTTAATGTAACAGAAATATCTTAATTACCTAATAAAAATTCGTAAGAAAATGTCATGAAAATTGTCAATATTAAATATTATTTTAAAACATGATAAAAATTAATATATATTTATATATGTATTAAATAATATGTATTAATAATATACAAAATAAATTCACAAAAATTAAAATAAAATTACGTTTAGAAATCATCAATTTATATTACTACATATACTATTATGTTTTTATTATAAAGATTATAGAGATTCAAAATATCGTTAATTTCAAATATTCGGCCTAATTTTCTTTTGGACTTATATTGATCATTATATTGATCGAATTAGGGTAATTTAATTTTATAAGCAGCAATATTCAAAACGCCTGTTGAATTGTCAGGGGCGGACCGTGCGTTTGTGGGGCCCTGGGCTAACTATTACTTGGGGGCCTGTCTAATTAATCATCTAATTGCCATTTTGTCAAAAAACTATTTGTGATAATGATGTCTAGGTTAGTAGGTACACAATATAGGAAAGAAAGAGGACAATACAATATTTTATTTGATTAATATGACAACTCTATTTTATATACCTACTATCATATTATATGTATGAATTTATATATAATATTAGTATACATATGTTATATGATATATATATAATATATAATATATATTATATTAATATATATCTATATATGGTATATATCATATTTATATGTGTTTATATCTAATATATAAAAAATAATTATTATTCCATATAACTTAGTAGATTGTCATAAATTTTAATTTAGTTTATAATTTTATTGATGTTTTTAAATTTAACTTTAAATTTTAAATTGTAGTCAAGTATTAGATAAGACTTGCCCTCTCGTCTCAAAAGAATTCATCGATGTTAGTACCACCTCAACACAGGTTCATACCTAGTGAGGTGGTAAACCGTTATGTCAAAAGATGAATTTCCTTTCTAAGCTAGGTATAATATATACACTTATTATAAACTGTTTTTTTTGTTAGAATAAGGATTTTCTTTGTAATTTGTAACTTGAATTATGGAAATAAAAATTAAATTAAATTAAATACACAACTGTAAGACATTTAACCTTTCATTAAAAATAGACAAATCGATTAGTGTAAGAAAACGTTGCTACTAAACAACATTAATACTAATGCTATTGCTACTAAACAACATTAATACTAATTGTAATAATATCTTAATAAGTAGCTTCAGACCCTCGGCATTGTGTGTAATGGAAAGTACTCATGACTACAAAACAAACGACTATCTTAGCATTTTGTATCAGGGAGTTCCAGTGGCAATCTTTCGGCTCTATCTTCAGACCCTTATCATCGAGTGTAATATAAAATATTTTTCTAGGTTAGAAATTTTTAAGCGAGTATTGATATTAATTGTAAAGCTAGTGTTATGTTCTGCCGTGATGGAAAGTCCTTGACGATTGTAGATTCCTTTATTGTATTATACATATACAGTGATTGATTACTTGACGTGAGATATACTGGTAATCGAATGATGCTAGGATCCGTCCCGCCGGTCTTTTTATTCTAAACTAATCTATAGATTTATCTCGGGTCGCGAGACGGTCGAGGTTCATGTGGACATTTAGGTCTTAATTATACAATTCAAGTACTTAGGGCTAAAAATAATATTGAGATTATAATAAAGCGTTGCTAGCCTATAAATGATTTATATGGGGTGTACGAAAAGGTCGTTATCTATAACACTAGTTAATATAAGTAAAATCTAAACAAACATCCATTAAAAGTTACCTATTGAGAAGGCACTAGCCTTGGTAGGAACTCGGTTCACAATATTGTCCATTGTTTCCAATGGAGGCTGGGGCCCTTTATATCCACGGGGCCCTGGGCTGCAGCCCAAAAAGCCCTTATATAGATCCGCCCAAGACTCACCTCAAAAAGCACTACTTTTTCAAGAAGTTACCAGCTCTTCCCATTAACCCGCTTTTCTTTCCTCGGGCATTCTTAGTTTTAAATAAATAGTAGTTTATATTTTATGGCGACATTTTTTTTGTTGTTTTAAATAATATTTATTTCCACAAATCGCGATGTACTCTACACTGTGATTAGGATAGGTTAGTTGCTAGTTGCCTTTTAGAATTTTAATCTTTTCAAATAAAGAGTTTGTTATCATTGGGCTCGATTGCGTTTCTTCGTGAACTAAAATCGGAAATTAGTCCGTGTGAACGAGACAGGGCAATACGCTAGAGCAGAGTGTGAGATGACCGGTTGTCACGTTTTCGCATTAAAACTGCCGCCAAGGTCAAATCTTACACCGCACGAAATATGCTCGAATTTATTCGGACGAGTATAAGTTCGGCAGATAGTGGGTCCGATTGCGTTTCTTTGAACTAAAACTAAAATTAGTCCAAGCGAACGAAACAGGGCAATACGTTAGAGCGTTATATGAAACGAACGATCGTCGATAAATACTACCTGCGGTTTTTATACTCGCCCGAATAAATTCGAGCATATTTCGTGCGGTGTAAGATTTGACCTTGGCGGGCAGTTTTAATGCGAAAAAGTGACAACCGGTCTCTCACACTCCGCTCTAGCGTATTGCCCTGTCTCGTTCACCCGTCTAATTTCAGATTTTAGTTCACGAAGAAACGCAATCGAGCCCAGTATTTATCGACGATCGTTCGTTTCATATTCCGTTCTAACGTATTGCTCTGTATCGTTCGCTTGGACTAATTGTAGTTTTAGTTCACAAAGAAACGCAATCGGGCCTTTGTTACTCTTACAATATACTATTGACCTAAACTGCATATATTCCTAAATAATTATATAAATTACGTGACAGACGGTCAAATATGAAATCAAAGCTCTACGGATATATCAAGTAATTATGGATACTCATGGATGAATAATTATGGATACTTATTAATGGATATAAAACTCTACTTACGGATATATCGAATAATTCCTTTATTTGTTTCTGTATTTTCGGCAGGATTTGATAACTTCCAGGTTTAGAGACACAAAGGCGGCATGCCGAGAAGAATGTCGGGTCTATTTTGCCTTCGGATCCATTCATCAAATCCATGATGTCCACTTTTACGTTATCCCCACTAAAATCAATTAAAAACACTGTTTTGAAACAAACGCACTTCGAAAATCAAAACAAAACAAAAAATGTCACGGCGACCGGCGATATCATCTGTCAAATTCAACTGTGAAAACAAAACGGAAGTCGTATGCAATTTAATTTCTGCCGCATGCGAAGTATACCGACCTATTTGAATTAGATCCTTGTATCACTAAGACATTGAGTATAAAGTACCTAAATAACTTCGAAACGACGCGATAGAAAACGATGTGTAAAGACAAGACAACACTAACCTTATAAAACTAATTTAAAATCGTATAATTTTTATTTGATATAATACAATACGTAAATTCGTTCAGCGGAGCGCGAGAACTCGAACAACACACTCAACGGCCGACATTTAAAACCAAACTGCTCCAAAAATTTATCCGGGCGGGCGGCGACGGCTGGAGCGTCCTTTCACCCTCCCGCCAGCCAGCTCGATAGCCCGTTTACCTCGCTTCGTCTCTTTCGCACCAAAAGGGGGCGAGGGGAAAATAACAAAGCAAAATAGATATGGCAACGGCGCTTTGGCCTCGCTTTGTCTCGCTCGTTCAAGGCATCAGAATTGAATGCGTATTACAATAGAAAGGGAAGAAACAATATAATAGGTCCTCTCTAGCCTTTGTTATAATTACCTGCGCTCGCCGAACCACCAGGGTTATACCATAGTAATAAAAGCAGGACATTTCCTTAGCATCGATTTTGCACTCATTCAAGCGAGCGCTGTTCGTACGCTACGACTACGTAGATTATCACCGGCCTCGCTGGTCGGTCGGTTAGTAAATCGAGCGGTCGGTCGGTTGGCCAATCGTTAGGTCGGTTAGTCGATCGGTCGGTCGGTCGGCTGGTCGGCCGGTCAGTAGGTTGTTGCGTCGGACCGACCGACCGACCGGACGACCGGACGATCGACCGACTAATTGACCGACTGAGCGACCGACCGATTGACCGACCGATTGACCGACCGACCGACGGACCGACCGACCGACCGACTGAATGCCGACCGACCGATCGAACGTCTGACCGGTCAGCTGGTCAGTCGGTTGTTACGTCGGACCGACCGACCGACCAGACGATCGACCGACTGATTAACCGATTGATCGACCGACCTACCAACCGACTGAACGTCCGACCGACCGACCGATCGACCGTACTTTCGATAGACCGACCGACTGAGCGACCGACCGATTGACCGGCTGAACGCCGACAGACCGATCGAACGTCTGACTGACCGACCGACCGATCGAACGTCAGACCGACCGACGGAACGTTCGACTGACCGACAGATGTCCGGCCGGTCGACCAACCCAACGGCCGACCGGCCGAACTTCCGACCGATCGACCGACCTACCTCCTTACCCAAATCTAGCGACTGCACACAAGCGTGCGAGAGCGTGTAGCACCCCCTGACTTTCGCCACCTTTCGCTTAGAGAGACACGTGAGAATCTAAATAGTGGTAGTGTACGGACAGCGCGCGCTTGTATGAGTGCAAAATCGGTGCCGTTTAGTGTGAAGATTACCGACTTTTCTATTCAATATGGCAGTACCGTGTGAAATCGATAGCATTTCGACATGAATTGCTGATTGCAATCACGCCGCGGCAGCGGCCGAGCGCGATAGTTTCTGCGCTCGTCGGTTCCGCTCGGGTAAAGATTATTTTACAAACATTTCATATACATAGCTTTTTTTCTACGGACTACAGTTTTCTAATTACAGAGCATCGAAAACACGATAATTTGGGAAAAATACAATAAACTCGCATTTTACATGAAAAATGTATGCGGGTAGCATACATGTCACCTTACTATGGTCACTCCCCCACCACCGGTGGAATGCAGTCTAAAACCACACCATCTCAGTTCTTAGTCTGCCTGCTCTACTCAGCAATAAAGAAGAAGTTTACGCATTACCAAAAAGCAAAACTAAGTTTTTTTTTTTAATCAAATGTCCGTTGTAGAATCTGGCCAATGTTTCATATGCCGTAATACTTAAGATGGCGGTAAAGTTATAGTACCTAATTAAAGAAAAGGGTATAGTTACCCTGACTACTGCAAGTGTTAAACGTGGACTTAACAAAAATGTTTCTTTCCTAAAAGGTTTGTAGGTATACTTTTTTTTATTTATTAGGGGCACTGATTTTGCGGTGATTTCTAAAGGCAAAGGCTATGGTTAAAGTTTCTCAACTGAAAATTTTGACTGAGATTTCAATTATAATATCCCAATTCAATTATAAAATTAAAATAACATAATTAATGATCAAATTCAATAAAAAGGAAAAGTCTCCTCTAGGCCTGGATCTATACATTTCTGAGATCGTTATATTTAGGTAAGAATCAGGTGTACGTCCATGACAATTGCCGAAAGAAATACAATGAGGAAAAGATGATTTCAGCTTCTGTTCGTCGTGGCGGTGATTGTGGTACACATTCCCTAAAACAATACGCTAGTAAATATAATATTAGCTAAACTAAAAAAACATGTTACGCGATTTCGTTGCCACGGATCTCGCGTAACCCAGATACGATAGGGACGCCGACAACGAAACCCCAAGGTAGCGGACGCACTGCGGGAAAGCTACAGAACGCCCTCCGACCCGGATCAGTGATATCCGCTGAAACTCGGCAGCATTTAATATTTACGCGGCGACAGGCGAGGGTTGAAAACCCCGCCCACCACCCGGGCAGTTCTAACGACGTGGGTCGTTTTATCTGCCCAGGATGTCATGCAACGACAACCTCACGCGTGCCGGAAGGGTAGCGCGTGAGGGGTGTGCGAACGGAGACCTTAGGAAGGATTCTCCGGGCTTCAGTCCCCGCCGGCACCCCGTAAACCGTTTATTTAAACTTCAAAATGTTTACAATTATTACTTAATTACTAAACTAAACTAGGCGACTAAGCGGTAACATATTTCATTATACATATATATATATATATATATATATATATATATATATATATATATATATATATATATATATATATATATATATATATATATATATATATATATATATATATATATATATATATATATATATATATATATATATATAGTATAGTATAATATATTATTTTTATTACAATGATGAGGCGGTGGAAGTTATGCTCCATGCGGCGTGTCGAAAAAAATAAATAAAAACGGGCAGCAAACGGCAGGGGCGCCGTCGGAGACGTCGACGACCGGGATCCTGTGAAAGGGCACGCACCCACAAGGGCGATTAGGGACGATACAGTCCGGGCGACATCGGATGATGAAGCAGTCCCCGGCTCGCACCGCTAAGAGTGGGGGGGGGGCTTCCCCGGAGGAGGATAGCCCCTCTGCCTCAGATCCTACCAGAGGGACACCCAGTGATCCACAAACTCGCGAAACGCAGTAAAGCAACCCCTACTCGGCAGCACTTCGGTACCGTGGAAAGACACGATCAAGTGCCTCGGGGTGCACATCGTCACCTTAACTTCTCGCACCATACGAAAGCGACGGTCGCCGCTTCGAAATCCACCTTCTATGCGCTGCTGCCAATGCTTCGCTGAACCTCGACCCCGGCAAAGACACGACTGCTGATGCTGAAGATGTACGTGAGGACAAAACTCACGTACGCGTCATCGGCCTAGTGCCACCTCATCTCAACATCGCAGCAAATGAACATAAAACGGGTGCTAAACGTCGGATTGATAAAAAAAAGTCGGGAACCTTATGGTAAGGCCGAAGTGCGACTCTGAAAAGCGATTTTAGCGAAACAGAGTCCGTGAAGTATTACGTTTAGCACCCCACGTGCACCATGTACCGTAAAGCCGACACCTCGCCTCACGAGCACATCCGTCAGTTTGCTCTGCTGCACACCATACGCCCAAAAGCCGTACACGCGCTATCCGCTAAATTAGCAGTCCGCCAGTGCGAGTATCGCAGTTTAGCAGTCTTCGCCACAGTAGACCTGTCGACTGAAATACTGAGGAATTTGGGGGCACTCAGTCTTAAACTCTGAGCCCGTCTCAGCCTCATCGGTCCTGTGCAAAACCAGTATTCCCACACGTCGTGTTTACGCGGAGAGTTTATATCAGCATCCGTAACTCATGTCGCAGATGTTGAAAATTACGCTAGTAACGCTTTGTCGTGTCGTATCAAGGCGCTATCGGGTAACATCCATTGGTACTGTATACCTGCCTCGTTACCTTTAGGTATCACAGGCCTATGCCCTGACAATCGGTTAGAAAAAATAAATATGTGTTACTTTCTAAAGGAATACCTGTATTTTGAATAGTCGAGATTAATCGCCGAGTAGATACAATGGTCCGATCGAGGAATTTGGTTCACTAGAGCTTACAGCTGTAACTTCGGAGTACGCGAAAATAAGTAAATTAAAATAGTAAAATAAATTCTGTGTAAGTCAAGTAACGATTTAGAAACGAGCGTATGCTCAGAGTAAACATAAACCTATACGATAAAACTGTAAATACTTATCTTGTAAAGCGGCCTACTCTTGTCGTAGACACCTCTTGATACTTCTTGGGTCTTAACCTAGCCTGGCTTGCTGATTGATTTTGGTTTTATATTATTTTATTACCGAGCTTGATCATATATGGCGTTGTTTGACAAGCATAAAAATACAGAAATTCGAAAATCAAGATGGCGGCTCGTCTCGAAAGCTGACACTTGACAGTTAAGTTGAATTTTATGAATTTTTCATAGCGTTTTCGTGATTCTGAAAGTAAATCAACTGAATTAACTGAATATGTGTAATGTGCGTAATTCGTGAATGTTTTTCCAGGTTTTGCAAATATTTTTCACAATTATGCACTTGCGCAGACCGTTTCATCTCAGCAAAGTGACCGCTGGACTAATCACTGACTGTTTGTGGAATGAATTTGGAAAATCCATGCTTCACGCACGGGCAATTATACGTCGCCTGTTCGCGAGTGGGAAAACCGTAATCTCTCCATGCATTTACGCCAGAAAACAAAACGAAAAACATTGTGTATCATAGAGCACCGCATTAAAATGGAATGTCAATCGATTTAAAACAAATTCACTTTGTTTCAGCTAGAATGTAAAAAAAAAGAAATCAATGGGGAGTCAAACAAACTCGTACTGTTTACACACTTTTCTCTTCCATTTCGAACACAACGAGCACAACGAATCCACACATGGCAATTGATGAAACTGCTCTTTTGGTGAGACTAAAATAAAATCACATTGGAATCACGATCGATATTTTGAATTTGTAATAATGATGCTGCGTATACTGCTTCCAACGAAGAATTTAAAAATACAATGCAAATGTCAAACAACTCTAAATGAAAATTATCTAAGTTAACGCCATCTACTGCCAAACGAACAATTCGGGTTCCGCCAGTAACTAATAAAACAAGAGCTAAACCTGCATTTCATTATCATTTCCGGTGTTCAGCACCTTTGAAAACATAAAGATGAACCATTTACATCGACATTACAGAAAGAAAGTTGAATTTTGTTGGCTAGTGTTATTGTTACCTACTTCTTCATTTACTATATTGTTACCTATGACATATTATATTTATTTACATAGTTGAGGAGCCAGCGACAAAAGTGCAAGAATTTTGTAAAAACTGATACTTACAGATCTAACAGTATTTTGACCATATACAGTATCTGACCATGACAGTATCTGACAGTAATTTCAACTGACAATATTTTGCCTGGGTATTTTTTTTTTTTATATTTGTTGTGTGGGGCTTTTCTAGGGTCTTTTTAAGCCTTGTAACACTGCGACCATTGCTGACCTATTGTGTTCGCCACCTATTATAGTTCTGCGCTAAGCCTCGTATAAGTTAAGAACCGCAACAGGCTTTTGGCGCCAGATTGTTTTACCTCCTCAGGTTGGAGGTAATGACCACCCAAGTGGGTGTATTTTTTACGCATCAGCGGGCCACACTCGCACATGAGGTGCAGGGGAGTTTCCTCGGCCCCTTGGCAGAACCTGCACGTTTATGTGTCTCGGAGCTTGAGGTTGTATGTACATGTGTTTGTTAAGGCCGCAATGCCCCGTGAGCGCCCTCACCAGTATGCGTAGATTGTTCCTATTTAGCGATAGGGCCTCATTATGACAGCGTGTATCTCAATTACTGTGATATGGTTAAATATAAATATAATATAAGACGAAATAGTTAACAATGAATCAGTTTTATGCTTTTCCTGAAAAATATCTAATTTTGACTTATACGGTACTTTTGTTTAAGCGACGATATTCGGCGTGGATTATTGTAGTGCCAATTGGCGCCAACCGGTGTCTTTAGCTAATATATTTACTGTGCCGGTGTTCTGCGTTAAATACCTATTTAGCGTCCGTGAATTATGGTCTGCGCTGTTTTAACATCACAGCGGCAATGAGCAACAAAAAAAAACACAAAATCAAAATCATAAATATAATCTTTATACGAAAACCCCACTCGAAATGTTCCTTTACAAAACAAGTGAGTAATTGCATTCACTTGCCTGTAATACTTGACTGAATTTCTAGGTAATTTAATAATATTGTCGTATATTGAATATCTCGTGAGGAATGAGATGACCTTCTCAAAAACGGTTAGGAATGAGATGACGCACGGTGTGTCAAAACGGCACTTTAGCAGACTTAGGAATCAACTTTGTTTTATCACTGTTTTCTTTACGGCAATGGATAGACCTTATTATTCTCAACAATAGTCCACCTTTGTGTTTTTTCCCTAAACTTTATACTTTGGGCATAACAAAATATTTTCAGATTTTTTGTATGGGTCGGATCAAAAAACCTGAATGTCTGCTTTGTCCTGATACATCTCTCTTCGAAACCTTTTTTATCTTAATTTTTGTGTCCTCTACTATCATTCCGTAATCCAAAAATACAAAAATGCCATCTTGTCAGATGAATGGCTCGGAAAAATGACAAAAAACATTATATTTCTTTATTATCTTAGGTTATTGAAAGCCAAATTTTACACGGAATAGTAAGTTAAACCACTTAATAAGGCAAATAATAACCTAAAACGAACAAACTACTAGGATTATATTATATAAAAAGTATTCTTAGATGATAAATATTAACCACTACATTATTATTAACAAACTTAATCAATATCACTATGACAATCTTGTAAATTATCTATATCAATATATCGAACTCCGATTCTGTCGGAAAATACAGCAGAAGCTCTCTGGCTCTTGGAGAAAGAACCATAATGTTCTGTTTTACCATTCGAGGTCTAAGACCCGTGATCTTCGGATCAGACGACAAAAGAAAATTATGTGCAAGTCTTTAAGAAAACAAGTGCAATACATAGATTATTAACGAATCACATAATAAAAAATATGTAATCCAGGGAACATTGGTAGGTGTACGGGCTTTTATCTGCACACGGTTTTTGTACGGTCCGCTTGTAAGGGCGGGTGTACGTTTTCCTCCGAAAAAATATGTCAGCCTGTAACGAAGGGGAACCGGCTTTGTAAGAGCCTTTCGTTCCACGGTATTTCTCTAACGGAATCCGCAAGTGTTGTGGTTCATGTCGCTTGCCAGGTTGTAAGGCTGGCGACAGGTCGACGACGCAAGACTAGATGTTATTGGCGTAGGTTGAATGCTCTAAGGTTCGTAAAATCTCAGAGATTTTCGTCGTCGCAGCGGTCAATTCGCGTATCAAAACTTAGCCGTGAAGACGAAGGACAGGATTATCAGATGACAGTAAGCGCTTACCGGAAATGAGCTCAGTACGCAGTCGAGAAAGGCGCTCGAAGTGTTAGCAACGACGTCGGGTAGGTGGTGTTCCAATCGGCTCGGGTCTTCAAGTGTCTTCTCTTCAAGTGTCTTCTTCGGTTGCGCGTTCGAATTGTTCTGATCTGATACCTTGTTACCGCACTTTGAACCAGGGTTGTGGTGAATAAAACAACGACTGTCGACACTTGTAGTTAAAGTTATATTTATATTTTAAAGACTCTATATTACATTTACCGATAAGATTAATGCGGAGGGTACTGCTTATACTTCGGCTGGCTAAAACACACTCACACAATCAATCAAATATCTGTCGACGGGCCTTGCTAGAGGCCCGTGACATCTTCCACTAGGCATTTTGCCTTTACGTGGGATTTCGCGTGAGCCGGGCCTATTGGCCCGGCTTTCGGTATATGGCGTCACGGGGCTTTGCGCCCTGCGGCAAGTCTCATTGTTAGGTGCTTAGGCACCTTATCGTGAAGGATTGAGACGGGAGTGGGTACATGGCATCTTCTGTGGCAAGACTGCTGTGCTGCGATACCCGCGCTGGTGGTCCCCTAATCAAGCAGACTGCGCGGGTACGGCTTCCGGACATCTGGTGGCCTGGTGTGCAGCGGAGCGAGCTGGCGAATGTGCTCGTGAGGCGAGTTGTCGGCCCTGCGGTACATAGCGCGCGCGAGGCGCTTTACGTGTTCCTCCACGGACTCTGTTTCGCTAATCGCGTTCCAGAGTCGCGTTTCGGACGTACCAAGGGGCTCCCGACACTTCTCCCGCAGCTTGTCTCGCAGTCGTTGCGGGAGGCGGGGACGTGTCGCTTTCGCCTCTATCGTCGAGGAGCTGTCTTCCAGCGCGGTCTTGATGGACCCCTGAAGGTTAGACACCCGGCTTTCAATATCTCCGGCGGTGACCGGCGTCTTATAGTCTAGTATCGCCTTATCAAACAGCTTTTCGTATCTTAACCAGTCAATACGGCGGCGGTCTCTATAGTGACTCGCTGTAGCAACGTCGGTCTGTAGCTCTAGGAGAACCGGCAGGTGATCCGACTGGAGCTCATAAATGACTTTTTGCACATAGGGAAATGTCACGTTGTGCAGGAGGGCGACATCGAGTACCTCTGACAAGTGGGTTAGCGTGCTCGGAAGAGCAGCGGTTCGCGGCTCTGCTTGTGGAGGGGCAGCAGCCGCCGCTCGCGGAGCACCTTGCTGCTGCCTCGTTGTCCTGCGGATTTCTGCCATGAACGCAGGGTACCTCCTGTTGATTGCAGGGTGATCCGCCCCGCAGTTGACGCATGTTGCTTTGACTGTCTTCGGTCTCGGACAGTTTTTGGCTGCGTGCTCCTCGCCGCAGCAGACACAGACTTGCGGCCGGTGACAGTTATGACTGCTGTGGCGGAATCGCTGGCAGCGGTGGCACTGTTTGGGACACTCACACATCGCGGGGGCTTATCGTGGAGTGGGGGTATGGTCGGAATTTGACGCGCAAGAAAGGCGTGATTCTGGTACGGGTCGTTTCGCTATCCTTCGTAAGATGGCGATACATGTTTTTAAAGTGACATAAAAATAGTGAAAATGTTACAATTACCCGATTTGCTTAATGTTATATTATGCTATGCTATTGTCTAGCTTAATTAAGGATTAGTTTACTATTTTACAATTAAAATATAGATGTTATTTTAATGTTATACATTTTTTTAATCTAACTTGCTTATCTTATATTGAAAAATCTACTACGTTATGTCAAAATGGGGCTATTAAAATTGAAGTCTTATTTTCTAACTTAATTTAGTGTTTATTACAAGATTTATGACCCATTTTCATGTTAGAGACTACGAAACAAATATATTTTTAAATATGTTGTTTTCATGTGTCATGTCGTAACGATCCTTTGTTTCGCGTTGTACACCTGGCTATAACGGTAATTAGCGCATGTATTAGAAAGGCTAATAGACCTCTATTAGAAAGGCTGATTATTACCGCCGTCGGAAAGCACTTAAATATGTCAATATCGCAGTCAAATTTATTGTTAATCTCTGGTTTTGAGCGCGCTTAATTGAGTATGTCATTAAATTTTCGAAATATTTCATTAGTTAGGCCGGAATTATTATTTATTTGGCGCAGCTGGCCATTCCGGATTAGCGGTAAATAGCTACGCATATTGAGAAATGTGAAATTCTTGATTACAATTTAGGAACGGAGAAGTTTTAAATATTTCATTTGATTTGCAATATTTCCCGCCACTGTAGGTGTAATTACTAAGGTATAATTAAGGTATATATAAGGGTAAATAAAGGTAATTTACTAATTATTTGTCTAAATTCAATATTTACTGTCAGTTTTTAAGTAGTTGTTTGTCTTATTACGTAGTTTTACTTACTATTCCGCTTAAAATTTGGCTGTCAATAACCTAAGATAATAATAAATATGCTTTGAAATATGTGACATTTTTGTTTTTTTTTTAAATATGCTGAATGATAGAAGAGGTGACAAGGATAAATATAAAAAGGTTTCAAAGCGGGATGTATCAGGACAAAGCAGACATTCAGTGTTTTTGATCCGTCCAATACAATATATATATATATATATATATATATATATATATATATATATATATATATATATATATATATATATATATATATATATATATATATATATATATATATATATATATATATATATATATATATATATATATATATATATATATATATATATATATATATATATATATATATATATATATATTTTTATGCCCAAAGTATAAAGTTTAGGAAAAAAGCACACAGGTCGACTATTGTTGAGAATAATAAGGTCTATCCATAGCCATAAATAAAACAGTGAAAAAACAAAGTCGATTCCCGAATCCGCCACCGCGCTGGTTGTACGTAACGTCAGCGAGACGAACTATAGTTACAAAATGGGTTTTAAATAATATCGACATCGATCCGAAATTCCGTATTAGACTGTTGTGAAATCCTAGGCAGCGCGCTAATGGGCAAATTACCGGCAATGTAATTATCGATAAAGTCATTAGGCATTGGAAAGCGGTGTAATATATTTATTACATCATTTATAGTTTGGTATTAGGCATTAAATCTTAATTAGGACTTATTTTCTGAAGGTAATACAGCAATTACAATTTTGCAAATATAATAAAACGGTAATCTAAGCACAGCATAAACTGTTTTCACAAACATTTTATTCCGGAGTTTACCCATTGATTATATATGTTATTAGATTGCCTAACTCCATAGTATATATTGGCAACCTTCCTGCGCCCTCGAAATGCAAGTGGAACCAATAATATTGACGGCGAAACTCATCGCAATTTGTTTGGTCATCTATAATAACATCGATAATTTTTTTTTAACACGCTTTTATTAGGTCGACCTGTATGTAACTATGTAATAGAATCTAAGGTAACTAATTTAACCATCTTCCAAGGATCGTGGCGTCATGAAAATTGGCAGCTGTATGTAGTTCTGATGACAATACAATAATATGGTACTGTCGAACTGATCTGATGATGGAGTCGGAAGATATGAACTGGAACTTCATGATAGAACATCGTATCATAGCTGTATTTGGACTTGTTAGAAAAGTCTTGGAATGAACTTTGACCACGATTAAGTTTCAAGGTCTGATGATGTGGTTTTTACGTGCATTTATAAAAGCGTGTTTTTAGTGTTTTTTTTTAAACTATTAATTTATTATTATTTATAAAGGACTGATTATATATACTGATAGGGAACGGTTTCGCGCAGCTTGGGCCACAAGAGCCACTTTATTCTCGGATCGGCTCAACTAACGATTCAGCTCCTATTCAGAAGCCTCCTCGTGCGGAAGGCTACCCCGGGTAGGACTCTCGCGGCTCAGGCCACACGGCTGGTGGACCGGTTCCTATTGGTGGGATTGCATCTCGGCGCTACTGGACGGTTTGCGCACCGTTCGGCGACGCCTATCTGTTGTGCACTCTGACTAATTGCTGAAGGAGTCTGGTGACAGCAGCAGCGGGGTGGATGTTGCCCTGTCGTTAACAACTCTTGAAATGACCATTAGGCTACCTGATCCTGAATTCAGAGCCAGGAAAAGATGCCTTTGGTCCGCGATAGATTCAAACCGAATTACCGCTGAGCATACGGCAGGTAGAGGTCGCGTTAAGGAACTTCGAACCTGTGACCAGTCGGGAAATTGGAGGTATCCTGAAGGTTAATTCGAGAAGGAGATATCCTTCCTAAACTGGTAGTCAGGAGACGAGGCTGCCCGCTGGTTACTTTTTCTGGTGCCTCGACTGAGGCGTTGGCCTCTGTCGGGCAGGTGGCGTAACTAGACAATGGATTGTATTTCGTCCCAAGTCTTTTGCACTCACTCACGGGAGACAGAACGATCCAATATCGTTAAAACTTCTCGAGGCGACGGTTCGCCCGTTGTAGCTGACAGCTCTAGTTGATTGTATATAAAAACCCAATAATTTAAGCAATGATAACAATATTTATCGTATAATAAACCTATAAGTAGGATGTGTCGGGCGTTTGATATGAACTGCCAAAGAAACGACATATTCAATGATACATTTGCGAACATCAAAAAGTCCATACACTCTAAAACATTAGTGTAATGTAAAAATAAAAATATATATAATATGTAAAAATAAAAATATGTGTAGATATGTATGTGTGTGTATATGTATATATGTATGTGTGTGTATGTATATGTATATGTGGATATGTGTGTATATATTTATGTATGTATGTGTGTATGTATATGTATATGTGTATGTATATATATATATATATATATATATATATATATATATATATATATATATATATATATATATATATATATATATATATATATATATATA
Source organism: Micropterix aruncella (assembly GCA_944548615.1). Lineage (NCBI taxonomy): Eukaryota > Metazoa > Arthropoda > Insecta > Lepidoptera > Micropterigidae > Micropterix > Micropterix aruncella. The sequence continues at coordinate 26,340,279 of OX155968.1, forward strand.
TATATATATATATATATATATATATATATATATATATATATATATATATATATATATATATATATATACATATATATATATAGATGATGTTTTTATTTAAAATAAAATTAGTAAAAGCTACTTAAAAAGTAGCGAAGGAAATCCCAGCTTGTATTGGGAAATGCTTATGTTTGAATGAGATATACTTACGGATGAGCACGAATTTCGACGGTGCAATGTAATGTAATGTAATTAAATAAGCTAAATGTACGCTTTTATATATCGTTAGATCTGATATAAAGTGGGGTATTTTTCGTGTGAAATTATACATTTTGTACTTTGCGACTGTGAAAGACAAAGTTTTCCATACATTGATAATTTGCAACGTGTGAAAGACTAGTTTAAAAATGATAATATTATCTTTGGACACTATTAGTCATCAGGTGATTAGACAGTTGTGCCGGATAAATTACGTCAAACGAGTCTCGGAATTAGAAATGTCTTTCGATTTTAATATTACATTGATCATCATCATGGGTCTCTACAAATGTAATTAAAGTGTAAAAAAACAATAATTACCCATTTACAGTATAATTTATTGGCCAAACGATCTACAATGTCGTCATAGTTTATGGTTTCCATAGTCTCTGCCTCTATACCATAAACATAACTAACATAGGATAGGAGTATTACTGACGCAATAGAGACTGAAAGCATTTTCCCAAATGAGTTTTAACATTTAATAGATAGAAAACTTTATACACATGTGATTTGCTTATATATATCGTTAATAATCGCTATACTAAAGCGAGCGCCCACTGAAATCTGTTGTCTTTAGGCCGCTTGTTACTCCCGGGCGAATGGAAACTCTTCAAAGCGTTGATTTATTTATTATTTATAAAGAAATTACAGAATACTAGACGTGAGTTTGCTTATCAATCCAATGATTCAGATAAAGCGTCCGTACGCTCTTATATACTCATAAAAGCTGTTGATTTATGGTTTTATCAGACTGGACTTCTGATCGGACATCGAGTCAACGTTTGCATATTTATCTTAATTATACAATTCAATATACTAGCAAACTACGAATGGAATATAATATCGGTTGCTATGCTAGGATAATTAATATTATGGTTAAGAGGGGTCTACATTTATAACACGCTTCCTATCCGGCCTATTGACAAAGCCAGCCCTGCTCCTATTTATTTATTTATTTATTTAGAATAATAATTACGCAAACACTACTCTAATAATACACGGTGATCTCTAACATTTTTATATTCTTACTAAATATAGTATAATATTTCATGCGTACTCCGAATGCTTAATTAATATTTGCGTATGCCCCGTTTATCTCATGATTTACAAAAGTATCAGTAGAAAAATTAATATCCATAAAAATTATCACAAAAAAAATTAGAAATAAGTTTACAGTAAATTCTGAAAAACAATTAAATGCAAAAAAAATGATATCAAATATTGTCTGGAATAAATAATAAAAACATAGGTACGGTAAATTATGAATTTGTTTCATAATACGCTATGTATAATGGACTTAACTGCTAATGGTCCCAGGTTAAAGAAGTCAATGTTATCGGTTATAGTGTTGTATAACCGGCATGTACGTGAGATAGGACTGTGGAAAGATTGATTTGTCTGCGAAGTGGGAAGGTGAAATGTTGGGTGCTTCCTCAGTCGCATGGATGGTACGTTGAAATTTAACGCTTCTAATAAATCTGGTGAGTCTATCCCGCCGCTAAGAAGTTTGTGCAGAAACATTAGGCTTCCGCTCTCTCTCCTCTTTCAAAGAGTAAATATCTTAAAATAATTTAAACGCTCTTCATAAGAGTAGAGAGTGTGTGATAGGCCGGTTTTATAGGTTAACGTAGGTACGCATATACTTTCTCTGCACATACTCTATCGCTTCCTACGTAAACTAAGTATGTTAAGAAACTAAATTGAAACTAAGAAACTAAATTGTTAAAACATTGTGAATTAATGGCTTTTCGTATTGATTGCCTTTGTTAATAGTTTCTTAAAATTGAATATCATAAATATGATATTTTAGATATTTTAGAAAATTCAGATTTTAGTTGTTTTGTCATCAGTAGTTTTTATTGGTCATAAGTAGTTTTTATTTGTCATAAGTAGTTTTTATTTGTACATTATGTGGGCCCTTTCTTAAGCAATAAACTAATATTAGCTATTACGAAACAGTGTGAGTAAGTCGATTTTATGTTGATAATCAAATGCTGTTTAATCATTAATCTTCCTAAAAACGATATTTACCCGAGGACGAACCGAAGAGCGCGGAAACTGCCGCGCTCGACCGCCGCCGCGACGCGACTGTATTCTGCATGCAATTCGTGTCGCTAAATATTGAAGTCGATTTCACTCGGTATGGCGCAATCAATTCAGATGCCAGCTTTGTGCGAGCGAGACAGATACAGCGACGCTGATGCGCTGTTGCCATATTTATTACGCTTGGGTTTTCTTATCGGTGCGAGTGAGATGGAGCGAGGTGAACATCCTGTCGACCGTCGGGAGGGGGAAGGGACCCGCTAGCCGTCCGCCGCCCGCCCGCCGGCGCCCGCAAGCATTTCTTATCAGTTGGGTTTTAAATGTCGGCAGTTGAGTGTGTTGTCCGAGTGGTCGCGCCCCGATAATTTCAATAACGTATTTATGATTACGCGATTTTGTTATTTTTTAAAAGGAGGTACCTACTTTATCCGCAACGTCGTAGTGATACAAGGATCTAATCTAAATAGGTTAGTTCATCGCATGCGAAATTGCATACGGCTTCCGTTTTCGTTTAATAATTAAATTTGACAGAGGAAGGCGCCGGTTGCCATGACATTTTTTTTGTGTTGTTTGATTTTTCGACGTGCCTTTGTTCAAAATAGTGTTTTTGACTTGTTTTTAGTGGGCAAAACTAAAAGTGGATATCATGGATTCGATGGATAGATCCGATGGCAAAATAGACCCGACATTCTTCTCGACATGCCGCCTCTGTGTCTCTAAACCTGGAAGTTATCAAATCCTGCCGCACATACAGAAACAAATCAAGGATCTCTTCGATATATCCGTAAGTACGATCTTGGATTTCATATTCACCGCGCGATTCGTAGATTTGTTTGGGAACAATGTGTTTTAGTTATTTATTTGGGTATATCTACAGTTGGCATGTCTATAGTATAATATAAAGGGTTAGGAAAAGAACGATCATTGTCAACTTATTATTTTTTTTGGTATTTCCGTTTTAAAAAAAATCTAACCTAAACTCTGACCGATTCGCCAGGGTTTACTTGAGTGAGAAAAACATATATTTTCTCTGTAAACCAAATAGTTCAGTTTCTAAAAAAATACATTTTAATTAAAATTATACCTCAAAAAGTACATTAAAAAAATGAAATTGACGTTGATCGTTCTCTCCCGTAAACACATTATGTTTTCAAAAATCTCGTACTTTTAACTCGACCATTTTAATGCTAAATCCAAAAGAAGATTAGGCTGCATAGTATTTAAAATGAGCGATAACGGCCCGTGTTTATAAAGGGCACAATGAAAGTACAGGGGAACAGGACCAAGATTCGATATTTTTTTGTTTCTAAAGATCAACTGTTAAAATTTTGCACAAATATAAAGTAGTATACCATTTTAATACCACGGAAACACTACAAACATACTATAAATGTAGTAGATTTGCTGCTATAATCAATCACCTATGCCCCTCAAAATAGTCGAAATATTCTTCTTCTTCCATGGGTTCCTATCCCGCCTTATCTAGAATGCTATAACTTTGAAGAAATTACACCAAGTACTCTTTATAAAAGGATGTAGGTAATCAAGAGTGCTTTAATAAACACCAAGTGCTTAACGGTTCTCTAGTGGATCAAGCATGCTTGTCAAGCTTCGCGTCGCGGGCTAGGAAGAGATCGTAAACCGCAGGAAATATGCAAATATATAATTTTTATATTTACCAAAAATGTCTAATTTTGTAGTTTATACCAGGGAATCATGTTATTCATCAATCAATTACGTCTAATTAACCTGACTCCCTGGTAGGTATACAATTACAAAATACGGCATTTCTGGTAAATATTAAAATATATGTTTGCATATATCCTGCGGTTTACGATCCCCTCCCAGTCCGCGACGCGATGCTTGACAAACATGCTTGATCGTCTAGAGAGCCCCTTTAGGGATCTCTAGAGGATCAAGCATGCTTGTCAAGCTTCGCGTCACGGGCTGGGCAGGGATCGTCAACCGAAGGAAATATGCATTTTTTTATATTTACCAAAAATGTCTAGTTTTGACGTTTTATACCAGGGAGTCACGTAACTGAGACGTAATTGATTGGTTGATAATTGATTGAGTGGTGATTGGATTTATTGATGATTTACGTCATGTGACTTGATACATGACGTCACGTGAAGATGCCATCTATGATATTATGTATATATTTTTTTTAATGTATATTTCCTGCGGTTTCCGATCCCCTCCCAGGCGGCGACGCGAAGCTTGACAAGCATGCTCGATCGTCTAGAGAGCCGCTTACGATGGAAAAGTGGTTTGCGGGGAGGGGGGCTGGGGAAAGGAGGGTTTGTTTGGGGGGGGGGGGGGGTTAGGAGGGAGGGAAAGGGGGGCATTGCGTTGGAGGAGGGGTAGAGTTTAGGGTGGAGGGTGGTTGGGGGGAGGGATTTAGGGGTCTGGCGCGCAGGGGCTGGTGGTATCTGCTTGTCAGGAAATTTTGGGGTGATCCAACCGATTTTTTTTATACAGGACTGATTATATGTAAAACCCGTTATTTAACCAATGATAACAATAATAACATTATAATACCATCTGACCATTTGAACAATAAAGCGCCTAATTATTATCATTTGACAACTATATAGCAAATTAAAATGGAGGTACTAATATTAAAATAATAAGTTATGATAATTGTTTGCGCTTTACGGCGAGGCTCCGGGAAAGGTACCCAGCGGGCAATCTCGCCCCCTGACTACCAGTTTGGGAGGATATCTCCTTCTGGAATTAACCATCAGGATACCTCCTACCTCCTAACTGGTTACAAGAGGTACATAGAGGTCGCTTGCGCGTCCTCTCCCTTATGTAGCGGTGAGACGCTGTCTACCGAATCTACCGCGGACCACCGCATCCTTTGCCCGGCTCTTAGCCCGGTATCGGGTAGCCTAATGGTCGTTTCAAGAGCAGTTGCCTTAAGGTTAACAACTACCCTCGCTTTATAGGAAACAATACTGTTTCCATACTCCCCCGGCTGTTAGTCGGAATGCACAATCGATTGGCTGACGCCGCACGGTGCGCGAACCAAATAGAGTTGTCAACTACAACGGGCGAACCCGTCACCTCAGGAAGTTTTAACGAAATGTAACGTTCTGTTTCCCGTGAGGTGAGCGCAGAAGACTTAGGATAAAACAATCCACCGTCAAGCTCCGCCACCTGCGAGTCAGAAGCCAACGCCTTGCGGCGAGGCACCGGGAAAGGTACCCAGCGACAGCCTCGCCCCCTGACTACCAGTTTTAGCAGGATATCTCCGTCTGCAATTAACCTTCAGGATACCTCCTTCCTCCCGACTGGTTACGGGTCCGAAGTCGCTTACACTCTACCTGTTAGTGTTACAGTTTGAATTTATCGCGGACCTGGGCGTTCTTTGCCCGTAGCGCCACACGGGATCGAGTGGCCCAAGGTCATTTCAAGAGGGGAATGATAACAGGTCAAAATCCACCCCCGCTGCTTAGGAAGCAGTATATTACCATAGTCTTCAGACCCCTTCAGAAATTAGTCAGAAGGCACAGCTGATTAGCTTCGCCGACCGGTGCGCAAACCGTCCAGTGGCGCCGGGATGCGATCCCGCCTGGAGAAACCGGTCCAGCTCTGAAGCCTGAGACACGGGTCTTACCCGGGATAGCCTTCCACTCTAGGAGGCTTCTGAATAGGAGTTGAATCGTGAGTTGAGCCGATCCGAGAACAAAATGGATCTTGTGGCCCAAGCTGCACGAAACCGTTCACCACCAAACCGCGCGAACCGTCCACTAGCGCCCGAAGATTGACTCCTAGGGGAGACTGACCCGCAGGCCATAGTCCTACCCGGGCTCGCACTTCTGCGTGGTGGCCGCCGGATGGGTGTTGACCCGTGCGTTTGACCGACCCTATATACCTACTATATTCGTACATGAGCATTAATGGCCAAACTGTTACATGGCCCATTAGCTCCCTATCGTAGCATCTAAAAAGATGGTTAAGGCTGATGTTTTTTCCGTATTCCAACTTAAAGAAACAACATAAACCACATATTTAGCTTGTTTATTTGTACGGCCTGTTTAATTATATATTATATATTTTCAGGTTCACGTATACGACGGTCTTCCGCAGTTGCTCTGCGAAGAATGTCGCATAGTCGTCGCTAAAGTACACGCCTTACGAAGCACTTATCAAACGAAACAAAAGGAACTCATATCTAGAAATAGAGTTTTACACAAGCCTGAAGATGTCGACGGCGATGTCAAATGTCCCAAAGAGGAAGACGAGAGTAAAGGACCGGTTAAGGTGAGTCGAGTTCTTAGTTCTTACCATTGATCATATAGCGTATTAGATTGCTTAAATCCATAGCACGATTTGGCATTCCTCCTGCGCCGGCGAAATGCAGGTGGCGTTTATAGCATTGACGGCGAAATTATTTGATCTTCTATAATAACATTGATAATATATATTTTTTTATGGAGGACCGATTGGTTATAAAAACTAAATATTTAATCAGCAATACTAACATTTAATATTCAATTATTAGTGCCATCTATACAAATACCTGGGTGTCATAGTCAACGACAAAGGAGACCACAGTGTCGAAATGAAATGCCGAATTGAGCAGGCCCGTAGCGCCTTTCGAAAAATAGAGAAATTCCTTTGCACGCGTAATAGCAAAATGCTACGTGTTCTCCGTCCTCCTATATAATAATTAAATGCTTTATTTGCTCACAAAAGCGAGCTTATTGCCTAAAAGCAATATCTTACAGCTAACCTTAACCTAAGGGAACAACATGTCATGCGGTAAAAATAAGATAAAGTAATAAATTAAATTTATAAACATTTAAATTTAGCAGAAAAAAACAATAAATTTAAGATAGAGAAACAAACAATAAACATATAATGACGCAAGGGACCCAATAGGGAGCGAGCGTGTTTATTGAGCCTGCGTTTGAAGCAAAACAAACTCGGTGCTATCCTTATACGTGCGGGTAAAGCATTCCATAGACGGGCTCTACTTACGGAGAAGGAGTGCGAGAAGAAATCACTACTGTGACTATACTATCCGCATTACAAAGTGGCGAGTCAGGTCATTTATCATCGAAATCGTGCTATCTCTTTCGCACTTGTACGGCCTTATGGAACGGCTTTCGCAACCGTAGTGCAGGTAGTTTTACGCATACAAAAGGAATGTCGATAAATTAATAAAACGAGGGAAATGATGATTCGGAACATTGGATATCGGCTTTGCTGGTTAACATCACCTCTTAACTTGGTCAAATTGGTTTTGTAAAAAAAATCACAAAAAGAGTTCGTGTAACGAATGAGTTATGCTCTTTGACATTAAGCCTTTTATAACAGAAAATTTTGTTATCAGTAATGCCTAATGACCTACATAATACGTACAATGTAGACGAAAACTAATTTGACAACAGTGTCGTTAAAATGTCTTAAAATGTCGAAATCGAACTGTTACGGTTACCACAATTAATAGTCCTAATCGGTTAGCTACTTACCACCTATTACGGTATTTACTTTTGCTTTTGGCTAAATCTAGGAATTTTATGTATCTATCTAATTTTAGCAGGTAAATTATTATATAAAAAATATTTTATCAACATGGTACCATCCCTACGGTAACTGTCTCTAATTGCCCGACTCGCCACTTTGTACTGCGGATAGTATAGGAATCGAGAGCAGTAGGTTGTCTTCAGATTTCAGAGGGCGCCCTTGAGAAGATAGAGGTTTGAACCTACTTATACGATAGTTCGGAGCGGCCCCTCTCGGGATTCTGAAGAGCAAACCTTGGACTCTCGTATCTCTCTTTTCTCGGGTCGTCAGCCAGTGAAGTCTCCTTCTGTACTCCGTAATATGGTTAAACTTTCTTAGGTAATAAATGAATCGAATGCAGACATTTTGCAGCCTTTCTACCCACCCTGGTGGCTAGATCTTCCTTGATGTCGAGAAACACGACATCTGGATAATCAAGGAGAGCGAGGAGAATAGATTGCCAGATTGTGATTTTGCTTTCCTCGTGGAGAAAATTCTTTAATTTCTTTATTTCATGAAAGCGACCAAAGAGTTTACGTCTCATCTCCTATATGTGTGGCCGCCACGAAAGATTTTGGTCGAGGTACCCTATATACACCAAAATTTTTAACCTGGAAGCTGATTGGAACCTTATCCGCACCTATGCCAGTCAATTTCAATTTTTTTCCGAAAAAAATCTTAACAGATTGTAGAAACTTAATATCTAGGTACATTTAAATTACAGTCTATTAGTCCATTTTTACAATATATAAATTTATCACCACGTACATACAGTTCAAACGTACTTCATTATTGCTTTTAGGACATTAAAATCATTTTTAAGATGTATTTACTAAAACGACAAATTAAAATAATCAATAAAAATAATCAAGAAATTAAAATCATAAAAAGTTAGAATAATTAAAAAATGCTACTTAAAATTGTCAAAAAAATGGCCAAAAATTTTAAAAATCATTTAAAATTAACAAACTCTGGCCGGTGTATTTGTTAATCATTTAAAATTAACAAAAACTCCGGGCGATATTATTTTAACAGGCTACCGGAAAGTTTAAAAACAATTCAAGTGGAAAGCTTATTCAAAAATTACTTAAAGAATTCCTATTAGACAAAGCTTTTTATTCGATCGATCGATCGATCGGGCTTACACTCACGCCCTCACTTCCAATTGCGACCAGATTACTCCGGTCTAGTTACGAGTTCGAGGTCGGTTGTGCGGTCCTATCCCTTACGAAGCGGTGAAACGGTGTAAACCGAATCTATCGCGGACCACGGCATCCTTTGCCCGGCTGTTCACCCAGGATCGGGTAGCCGATGGTCGTTTCAAAAGCAGTCGCCGTAAGATACGCAACCACCCCCGCTATAGGAAACAGTACTGCTTCCAGACTCCCCGACTGTTAGTCAGAGTTCACAATCGATTGGCTTACGCCGCACTGATTGAAAGTGATAGTCGGCGACGAGCGCGAATAATGAGAATGCAAAGCATCAAACACGTTAGATTAAATCGTTTACGCAAATAAACTAACCAGCAAACAATCAGTGTGATTTCGTTGAAATTCCTCGGACCCTCAATTTCAGAATCGAGGGTGCGTGGAATTTGGGCAACTAGAGCTGTCGACCACAACTCCACTTTGGGAGCTAATGGGCCCATGATGAGGTGGCCACAATGACCCATGTGTTCAGGGTCGGTCACACTCACGGGTCAACACCCATCCGATGGCCTCCACGCATGGGGTGCGAGCCTGGGTAGGACACTGGGTCAACCAGTCTCCCCTGGGAATCAATCCTCTGGCGCTCCTGGACGGTCTGCGCACCGAGCGGCGCAAGCCAATCGATTGTGCTCTCCGACTAACAATCGGGGGAGTCTGGGAACTGTATTGTTTCCTATAGAGCGGGGGTAGTTGTCTACCTTACGGCGACTGCTCTTGAAATGACCATTGGCCATCCGATCCCGGTTCAGAGTCGGGCAAAGGACGCCTTGGTCCGCGACAGATTCGGTGCACTCCGTTTCACCGCTTCGTAAGGGAGAGGACTGTATATATATATATATATATATATATATATATATATATATATATATATATATATATATATATATATATATATATATATATATATATATATATATATATATATATATATATATATATATATATATATATATATATATATATATATATATATATATATATATATATATATATATATATATATATTTTTATGCCCAAAGTATAAAGTTTAGGAAAAAAGCACACAGGTCGACTATTGTTGAGAATAATAAGGTCTATCCATAGCCATAAATAAAACAGTGAAAAAACAAAGTCGATTCCCGAATCCGCCACCGCGCTGGTTGTACGTAACGTCAGCGAGACGAACTATAGTTACAAAATGGGTTTTAAATAATATCGACATCGATCCGAAATTCCGTATTAGACTGTTGTGAAATCCTAGGCAGCGCGCTAATGGGCAAATTACCGGCAATGTAATTATCGATAAAGTCATTAGGCATTGGAAAGCGGTGTAATATATTTATTACATCATTTATAGTTTGGTATTAGGCATTAAATCTTAATTAGGACTTATTTTCTGAAGGTAATACAGCAATTACAATTTTGCAAATATAATAAAACGGTAATCTAAGCACAGCATAAACTGTTTTCACAAACATTTTATTCCGGAGTTTACCCATTGATTATATATGTTATTAGATTGCCTAACTCCATAGTATATATTGGCAACCTTCCTGCGCCCTCGAAATGCAAGTGGAACCAATAATATTGACGGCGAAACTCATCGCAATTTGTTTGGTCATCTATAATAACATCGATAATTTTTTTTTAACACGCTTTTATTAGGTCGACCTGTATGTAACTATGTAATAGAATCTAAGGTAACTAATTTAACCATCTTCCAAGGATCGTGGCGTCATGAAAATTGGCAGCTGTATGTAGTTCTGATGACAATACAATAATATGGTACTGTCGAACTGATCTGATGATGGAGTCGGAAGATATGAACTGGAACTTCATGATAGAACATCGTATCATAGCTGTATTTGGACTTGTTAGAAAAGTCTTGGAATGAACTTTGACCACGATTAAGTTTCAAGGTCTGATGATGTGGTTTTTACGTGCATTTATAAAAGCGTGTTTTTAGTGTTTTTTTTTAAACTATTAATTTATTATTATTTATAAAGGACTGATTATATATACTGATAGGGAACGGTTTCGCGCAGCTTGGGCCACAAGAGCCACTTTATTCTCGGATCGGCTCAACTAACGATTCAGCTCCTATTCAGAAGCCTCCTCGTGCGGAAGGCTACCCCGGGTAGGACTCTCGCGGCTCAGGCCACACGGCTGGTGGACCGGTTCCTATTGGTGGGATTGCATCTCGGCGCTACTGGACGGTTTGCGCACCGTTCGGCGACGCCTATCTGTTGTGCACTCTGACTAATTGCTGAAGGAGTCTGGTGACAGCAGCAGCGGGGTGGATGTTGCCCTGTCGTTAACAACTCTTGAAATGACCATTAGGCTACCTGATCCTGAATTCAGAGCCAGGAAAAGATGCCTTTGGTCCGCGATAGATTCAAACCGAATTACCGCTGAGCATACGGCAGGTAGAGGTCGCGTTAAGGAACTTCGAACCTGTGACCAGTCGGGAAATTGGAGGTATCCTGAAGGTTAATTCGAGAAGGAGATATCCTTCCTAAACTGGTAGTCAGGAGACGAGGCTGCCCGCTGGTTACTTTTTCTGGTGCCTCGACTGAGGCGTTGGCCTCTGTCGGGCAGGTGGCGTAACTAGACAATGGATTGTATTTCGTCCCAAGTCTTTTGCACTCACTCACGGGAGACAGAACGATCCAATATCGTTAAAACTTCTCGAGGCGACGGTTCGCCCGTTGTAGCTGACAGCTCTAGTTGATTGTATATAAAAACCCAATAATTTAAGCAATGATAACAATATTTATCGTATAATAAACCTATAAGTAGGATGTGTCGGGCGTTTGATATGAACTGCCAAAGAAACGACATATTCAATGATACATTTGCGAACATCAAAAAGTCCATACACTCTAAAACATTAGTGTAATGTAAAAATAAAAATATATATAATATGTAAAAATAAAAATATGTGTAGATATGTATGTGTGTGTATATGTATATATGTATGTGTGTGTATGTATATGTATATGTGGATATGTGTGTATATATTTATGTATGTATGTGTGTATGTATATGTATATGTGTATGTATATATATATATATATATATATATATATATATATATATATATATATATATATATATATATATATATATATATATATATATATATATATATATATATATATATATATATATATATATATATATATATATATATATATATATATATATATATATATACATATATATATATAGATGATGTTTTTATTTAAAATAAAATTAGTAAAAGCTACTTAAAAAGTAGCGAAGGAAATCCCAGCTTGTATTGGGAAATGCTTATGTTTGAATGAGATATACTTACGGATGAGCACGAATTTCGACGGTGCAATGTAATGTAATGTAATTAAATAAGCTAAATGTACGCTTTTATATATCGTTAGATCTGATATAAAGTGGGGTATTTTTCGTGTGAAATTATACATTTTGTACTTTGCGACTGTGAAAGACAAAGTTTTCCATACATTGATAATTTGCAACGTGTGAAAGACTAGTTTAAAAATGATAATATTATCTTTGGACACTATTAGTCATCAGGTGATTAGACAGTTGTGCCGGATAAATTACGTCAAACGAGTCTCGGAATTAGAAATGTCTTTCGATTTTAATATTACATTGATCATCATCATGGGTCTCTACAAATGTAATTAAAGTGTAAAAAAACAATAATTACCCATTTACAGTATAATTTATTGGCCAAACGATCTACAATGTCGTCATAGTTTATGGTTTCCATAGTCTCTGCCTCTATACCATAAACATAACTAACATAGGATAGGAGTATTACTGACGCAATAGAGACTGAAAGCATTTTCCCAAATGAGTTTTAACATTTAATAGATAGAAAACTTTATACACATGTGATTTGCTTATATATATCGTTAATAATCGCTATACTAAAGCGAGCGCCCACTGAAATCTGTTGTCTTTAGGCCGCTTGTTACTCCCGGGCGAATGGAAACTCTTCAAAGCGTTGATTTATTTATTATTTATAAAGAAATTACAGAATACTAGACGTGAGTTTGCTTATCAATCCAATGATTCAGATAAAGCGTCCGTACGCTCTTATATACTCATAAAAGCTGTTGATTTATGGTTTTATCAGACTGGACTTCTGATCGGACATCGAGTCAACGTTTGCATATTTATCTTAATTATACAATTCAATATACTAGCAAACTACGAATGGAATATAATATCGGTTGCTATGCTAGGATAATTAATATTATGGTTAAGAGGGGTCTACATTTATAACACGCTTCCTATCCGGCCTATTGACAAAGCCAGCCCTGCTCCTATTTATTTATTTATTTATTTAGAATAATAATTACGCAAACACTACTCTAATAATACACGGTGATCTCTAACATTTTTATATTCTTACTAAATATAGTATAATATTTCATGCGTACTCCGAATGCTTAATTAATATTTGCGTATGCCCCGTTTATCTCATGATTTACAAAAGTATCAGTAGAAAAATTAATATCCATAAAAATTATCACAAAAAAAATTAGAAATAAGTTTACAGTAAATTCTGAAAAACAATTAAATGCAAAAAAAATGATATCAAATATTGTCTGGAATAAATAATAAAAACATAGGTACGGTAAATTATGAATTTGTTTCATAATACGCTATGTATAATGGACTTAACTGCTAATGGTCCCAGGTTAAAGAAGTCAATGTTATCGGTTATAGTGTTGTATAACCGGCATGTACGTGAGATAGGACTGTGGAAAGATTGATTTGTCTGCGAAGTGGGAAGGTGAAATGTTGGGTGCTTCCTCAGTCGCATGGATGGTACGTTGAAATTTAACGCTTCTAATAAATCTGGTGAGTCTATCCCGCCGCTAAGAAGTTTGTGCAGAAACATTAGGCTTCCGCTCTCTCTCCTCTTTCAAAGAGTAAATATCTTAAAATAATTTAAACGCTCTTCATAAGAGTAGAGAGTGTGTGATAGGCCGGTTTTATAGGTTAACGTAGGTACGCATATACTTTCTCTGCACATACTCTATCGCTTCCTACGTAAACTAAGTATGTTAAGAAACTAAATTGAAACTAAGAAACTAAATTGTTAAAACATTGTGAATTAATGGCTTTTCGTATTGATTGCCTTTGTTAATAGTTTCTTAAAATTGAATATCATAAATATGATATTTTAGATATTTTAGAAAATTCAGATTTTAGTTGTTTTGTCATCAGTAGTTTTTATTGGTCATAAGTAGTTTTTATTTGTCATAAGTAGTTTTTATTTGTACATTATGTGGGCCCTTTCTTAAGCAATAAACTAATATTAGCTATTACGAAACAGTGTGAGTAAGTCGATTTTATGTTGATAATCAAATGCTGTTTAATCATTAATCTTCCTAAAAACGATATTTACCCGAGGACGAACCGAAGAGCGCGGAAACTGCCGCGCTCGACCGCCGCCGCGACGCGACTGTATTCTGCATGCAATTCGTGTCGCTAAATATTGAAGTCGATTTCACTCGGTATGGCGCAATCAATTCAGATGCCAGCTTTGTGCGAGCGAGACAGATACAGCGACGCTGATGCGCTGTTGCCATATTTATTACGCTTGGGTTTTCTTATCGGTGCGAGTGAGATGGAGCGAGGTGAACATCCTGTCGACCGTCGGGAGGGGGAAGGGACCCGCTAGCCGTCCGCCGCCCGCCCGCCGGCGCCCGCAAGCATTTCTTATCAGTTGGGTTTTAAATGTCGGCAGTTGAGTGTGTTGTCCGAGTGGTCGCGCCCCGATAATTTCAATAACGTATTTATGATTACGCGATTTTGTTATTTTTTAAAAGGAGGTACCTACTTTATCCGCAACGTCGTAGTGATACAAGGATCTAATCTAAATAGGTTAGTTCATCGCATGCGAAATTGCATACGGCTTCCGTTTTCGTTTAATAATTAAATTTGACAGAGGAAGGCGCCGGTTGCCATGACATTTTTTTTGTGTTGTTTGATTTTTCGACGTGCCTTTGTTCAAAATAGTGTTTTTGACTTGTTTTTAGTGGGCAAAACTAAAAGTGGATATCATGGATTCGATGGATAGATCCGATGGCAAAATAGACCCGACATTCTTCTCGACATGCCGCCTCTGTGTCTCTAAACCTGGAAGTTATCAAATCCTGCCGCACATACAGAAACAAATCAAGGATCTCTTCGATATATCCGTAAGTACGATCTTGGATTTCATATTCACCGCGCGATTCGTAGATTTGTTTGGGAACAATGTGTTTTAGTTATTTATTTGGGTATATCTACAGTTGGCATGTCTATAGTATAATATAAAGGGTTAGGAAAAGAACGATCATTGTCAACTTATTATTTTTTTTGGTATTTCCGTTTTAAAAAAAATCTAACCTAAACTCTGACCGATTCGCCAGGGTTTACTTGAGTGAGAAAAACATATATTTTCTCTGTAAACCAAATAGTTCAGTTTCTAAAAAAATACATTTTAATTAAAATTATACCTCAAAAAGTACATTAAAAAAATGAAATTGACGTTGATCGTTCTCTCCCGTAAACACATTATGTTTTCAAAAATCTCGTACTTTTAACTCGACCATTTTAATGCTAAATCCAAAAGAAGATTAGGCTGCATAGTATTTAAAATGAGCGATAACGGCCCGTGTTTATAAAGGGCACAATGAAAGTACAGGGGAACAGGACCAAGATTCGATATTTTTTTGTTTCTAAAGATCAACTGTTAAAATTTTGCACAAATATAAAGTAGTATACCATTTTAATACCACGGAAACACTACAAACATACTATAAATGTAGTAGATTTGCTGCTATAATCAATCACCTATGCCCCTCAAAATAGTCGAAATATTCTTCTTCTTCCATGGGTTCCTATCCCGCCTTATCTAGAATGCTATAACTTTGAAGAAATTACACCAAGTACTCTTTATAAAAGGATGTAGGTAATCAAGAGTGCTTTAATAAACACCAAGTGCTTAACGGTTCTCTAGTGGATCAAGCATGCTTGTCAAGCTTCGCGTCGCGGGCTAGGAAGAGATCGTAAACCGCAGGAAATATGCAAATATATAATTTTTATATTTACCAAAAATGTCTAATTTTGTAGTTTATACCAGGGAATCATGTTATTCATCAATCAATTACGTCTAATTAACCTGACTCCCTGGTAGGTATACAATTACAAAATACGGCATTTCTGGTAAATATTAAAATATATGTTTGCATATATCCTGCGGTTTACGATCCCCTCCCAGTCCGCGACGCGATGCTTGACAAACATGCTTGATCGTCTAGAGAGCCCCTTTAGGGATCTCTAGAGGATCAAGCATGCTTGTCAAGCTTCGCGTCACGGGCTGGGCAGGGATCGTCAACCGAAGGAAATATGCATTTTTTTATATTTACCAAAAATGTCTAGTTTTGACGTTTTATACCAGGGAGTCACGTAACTGAGACGTAATTGATTGGTTGATAATTGATTGAGTGGTGATTGGATTTATTGATGATTTACGTCATGTGACTTGATACATGACGTCACGTGAAGATGCCATCTATGATATTATGTATATATTTTTTTTAATGTATATTTCCTGCGGTTTCCGATCCCCTCCCAGGCGGCGACGCGAAGCTTGACAAGCATGCTCGATCGTCTAGAGAGCCGCTTACGATGGAAAAGTGGTTTGCGGGGAGGGGGGCTGGGGAAAGGAGGGTTTGTTTGGGGGGGGGGGGGGGTTAGGAGGGAGGGAAAGGGGGGCATTGCGTTGGAGGAGGGGTAGAGTTTAGGGTGGAGGGTGGTTGGGGGGAGGGATTTAGGGGTCTGGCGCGCAGGGGCTGGTGGTATCTGCTTGTCAGGAAATTTTGGGGTGATCCAACCGATTTTTTTTATACAGGACTGATTATATGTAAAACCCGTTATTTAACCAATGATAACAATAATAACATTATAATACCATCTGACCATTTGAACAATAAAGCGCCTAATTATTATCATTTGACAACTATATAGCAAATTAAAATGGAGGTACTAATATTAAAATAATAAGTTATGATAATTGTTTGCGCTTTACGGCGAGGCTCCGGGAAAGGTACCCAGCGGGCAATCTCGCCCCCTGACTACCAGTTTGGGAGGATATCTCCTTCTGGAATTAACCATCAGGATACCTCCTACCTCCTAACTGGTTACAAGAGGTACATAGAGGTCGCTTGCGCGTCCTCTCCCTTATGTAGCGGTGAGACGCTGTCTACCGAATCTACCGCGGACCACCGCATCCTTTGCCCGGCTCTTAGCCCGGTATCGGGTAGCCTAATGGTCGTTTCAAGAGCAGTTGCCTTAAGGTTAACAACTACCCTCGCTTTATAGGAAACAATACTGTTTCCATACTCCCCCGGCTGTTAGTCGGAATGCACAATCGATTGGCTGACGCCGCACGGTGCGCGAACCAAATAGAGTTGTCAACTACAACGGGCGAACCCGTCACCTCAGGAAGTTTTAACGAAATGTAACGTTCTGTTTCCCGTGAGGTGAGCGCAGAAGACTTAGGATAAAACAATCCACCGTCAAGCTCCGCCACCTGCGAGTCAGAAGCCAACGCCTTGCGGCGAGGCACCGGGAAAGGTACCCAGCGACAGCCTCGCCCCCTGACTACCAGTTTTAGCAGGATATCTCCGTCTGCAATTAACCTTCAGGATACCTCCTTCCTCCCGACTGGTTACGGGTCCGAAGTCGCTTACACTCTACCTGTTAGTGTTACAGTTTGAATTTATCGCGGACCTGGGCGTTCTTTGCCCGTAGCGCCACACGGGATCGAGTGGCCCAAGGTCATTTCAAGAGGGGAATGATAACAGGTCAAAATCCACCCCCGCTGCTTAGGAAGCAGTATATTACCATAGTCTTCAGACCCCTTCAGAAATTAGTCAGAAGGCACAGCTGATTAGCTTCGCCGACCGGTGCGCAAACCGTCCAGTGGCGCCGGGATGCGATCCCGCCTGGAGAAACCGGTCCAGCTCTGAAGCCTGAGACACGGGTCTTACCCGGGATAGCCTTCCACTCTAGGAGGCTTCTGAATAGGAGTTGAATCGTGAGTTGAGCCGATCCGAGAACAAAATGGATCTTGTGGCCCAAGCTGCACGAAACCGTTCACCACCAAACCGCGCGAACCGTCCACTAGCGCCCGAAGATTGACTCCTAGGGGAGACTGACCCGCAGGCCATAGTCCTACCCGGGCTCGCACTTCTGCGTGGTGGCCGCCGGATGGGTGTTGACCC
This sequence comes from Micropterix aruncella, assembly GCA_944548615.1. Lineage (NCBI taxonomy): Eukaryota > Metazoa > Arthropoda > Insecta > Lepidoptera > Micropterigidae > Micropterix > Micropterix aruncella. The sequence goes on from OX155968.1 coordinate 26,358,553, forward strand.
GTGCGTTTGACCGACCCTATATACCTACTATATTCGTACATGAGCATTAATGGCCAAACTGTTACATGGCCCATTAGCTCCCTATCGTAGCATCTAAAAAGATGGTTAAGGCTGATGTTTTTTCCGTATTCCAACTTAAAGAAACAACATAAACCACATATTTAGCTTGTTTATTTGTACGGCCTGTTTAATTATATATTATATATTTTCAGGTTCACGTATACGACGGTCTTCCGCAGTTGCTCTGCGAAGAATGTCGCATAGTCGTCGCTAAAGTACACGCCTTACGAAGCACTTATCAAACGAAACAAAAGGAACTCATATCTAGAAATAGAGTTTTACACAAGCCTGAAGATGTCGACGGCGATGTCAAATGTCCCAAAGAGGAAGACGAGAGTAAAGGACCGGTTAAGGTGAGTCGAGTTCTTAGTTCTTACCATTGATCATATAGCGTATTAGATTGCTTAAATCCATAGCACGATTTGGCATTCCTCCTGCGCCGGCGAAATGCAGGTGGCGTTTATAGCATTGACGGCGAAATTATTTGATCTTCTATAATAACATTGATAATATATATTTTTTTATGGAGGACCGATTGGTTATAAAAACTAAATATTTAATCAGCAATACTAACATTTAATATTCAATTATTAGTGCCATCTATACAAATACCTGGGTGTCATAGTCAACGACAAAGGAGACCACAGTGTCGAAATGAAATGCCGAATTGAGCAGGCCCGTAGCGCCTTTCGAAAAATAGAGAAATTCCTTTGCACGCGTAATAGCAAAATGCTACGTGTTCTCCGTCCTCCTATATAATAATTAAATGCTTTATTTGCTCACAAAAGCGAGCTTATTGCCTAAAAGCAATATCTTACAGCTAACCTTAACCTAAGGGAACAACATGTCATGCGGTAAAAATAAGATAAAGTAATAAATTAAATTTATAAACATTTAAATTTAGCAGAAAAAAACAATAAATTTAAGATAGAGAAACAAACAATAAACATATAATGACGCAAGGGACCCAATAGGGAGCGAGCGTGTTTATTGAGCCTGCGTTTGAAGCAAAACAAACTCGGTGCTATCCTTATACGTGCGGGTAAAGCATTCCATAGACGGGCTCTACTTACGGAGAAGGAGTGCGAGAAGAAATCACTACTGTGACTATACTATCCGCATTACAAAGTGGCGAGTCAGGTCATTTATCATCGAAATCGTGCTATCTCTTTCGCACTTGTACGGCCTTATGGAACGGCTTTCGCAACCGTAGTGCAGGTAGTTTTACGCATACAAAAGGAATGTCGATAAATTAATAAAACGAGGGAAATGATGATTCGGAACATTGGATATCGGCTTTGCTGGTTAACATCACCTCTTAACTTGGTCAAATTGGTTTTGTAAAAAAAATCACAAAAAGAGTTCGTGTAACGAATGAGTTATGCTCTTTGACATTAAGCCTTTTATAACAGAAAATTTTGTTATCAGTAATGCCTAATGACCTACATAATACGTACAATGTAGACGAAAACTAATTTGACAACAGTGTCGTTAAAATGTCTTAAAATGTCGAAATCGAACTGTTACGGTTACCACAATTAATAGTCCTAATCGGTTAGCTACTTACCACCTATTACGGTATTTACTTTTGCTTTTGGCTAAATCTAGGAATTTTATGTATCTATCTAATTTTAGCAGGTAAATTATTATATAAAAAATATTTTATCAACATGGTACCATCCCTACGGTAACTGTCTCTAATTGCCCGACTCGCCACTTTGTACTGCGGATAGTATAGGAATCGAGAGCAGTAGGTTGTCTTCAGATTTCAGAGGGCGCCCTTGAGAAGATAGAGGTTTGAACCTACTTATACGATAGTTCGGAGCGGCCCCTCTCGGGATTCTGAAGAGCAAACCTTGGACTCTCGTATCTCTCTTTTCTCGGGTCGTCAGCCAGTGAAGTCTCCTTCTGTACTCCGTAATATGGTTAAACTTTCTTAGGTAATAAATGAATCGAATGCAGACATTTTGCAGCCTTTCTACCCACCCTGGTGGCTAGATCTTCCTTGATGTCGAGAAACACGACATCTGGATAATCAAGGAGAGCGAGGAGAATAGATTGCCAGATTGTGATTTTGCTTTCCTCGTGGAGAAAATTCTTTAATTTCTTTATTTCATGAAAGCGACCAAAGAGTTTACGTCTCATCTCCTATATGTGTGGCCGCCACGAAAGATTTTGGTCGAGGTACCCTATATACACCAAAATTTTTAACCTGGAAGCTGATTGGAACCTTATCCGCACCTATGCCAGTCAATTTCAATTTTTTTCCGAAAAAAATCTTAACAGATTGTAGAAACTTAATATCTAGGTACATTTAAATTACAGTCTATTAGTCCATTTTTACAATATATAAATTTATCACCACGTACATACAGTTCAAACGTACTTCATTATTGCTTTTAGGACATTAAAATCATTTTTAAGATGTATTTACTAAAACGACAAATTAAAATAATCAATAAAAATAATCAAGAAATTAAAATCATAAAAAGTTAGAATAATTAAAAAATGCTACTTAAAATTGTCAAAAAAATGGCCAAAAATTTTAAAAATCATTTAAAATTAACAAACTCTGGCCGGTGTATTTGTTAATCATTTAAAATTAACAAAAACTCCGGGCGATATTATTTTAACAGGCTACCGGAAAGTTTAAAAACAATTCAAGTGGAAAGCTTATTCAAAAATTACTTAAAGAATTCCTATTAGACAAAGCTTTTTATTCGATCGATCGATCGATCGGGCTTACACTCACGCCCTCACTTCCAATTGCGACCAGATTACTCCGGTCTAGTTACGAGTTCGAGGTCGGTTGTGCGGTCCTATCCCTTACGAAGCGGTGAAACGGTGTAAACCGAATCTATCGCGGACCACGGCATCCTTTGCCCGGCTGTTCACCCAGGATCGGGTAGCCGATGGTCGTTTCAAAAGCAGTCGCCGTAAGATACGCAACCACCCCCGCTATAGGAAACAGTACTGCTTCCAGACTCCCCGACTGTTAGTCAGAGTTCACAATCGATTGGCTTACGCCGCACTGATTGAAAGTGATAGTCGGCGACGAGCGCGAATAATGAGAATGCAAAGCATCAAACACGTTAGATTAAATCGTTTACGCAAATAAACTAACCAGCAAACAATCAGTGTGATTTCGTTGAAATTCCTCGGACCCTCAATTTCAGAATCGAGGGTGCGTGGAATTTGGGCAACTAGAGCTGTCGACCACAACTCCACTTTGGGAGCTAATGGGCCCATGATGAGGTGGCCACAATGACCCATGTGTTCAGGGTCGGTCACACTCACGGGTCAACACCCATCCGATGGCCTCCACGCATGGGGTGCGAGCCTGGGTAGGACACTGGGTCAACCAGTCTCCCCTGGGAATCAATCCTCTGGCGCTCCTGGACGGTCTGCGCACCGAGCGGCGCAAGCCAATCGATTGTGCTCTCCGACTAACAATCGGGGGAGTCTGGGAACTGTATTGTTTCCTATAGAGCGGGGGTAGTTGTCTACCTTACGGCGACTGCTCTTGAAATGACCATTGGCCATCCGATCCCGGTTCAGAGTCGGGCAAAGGACGCCTTGGTCCGCGACAGATTCGGTGCACTCCGTTTCACCGCTTCGTAAGGGAGAGGACCGCGCAAGCGACCTCGAACTCGGAACCAGAGACCGGAGAAATCTGGTCACAATTGGAAGTGAGGGCGCGAGTATCTCGAGCCCGCCGGGTTTATTCCTGGCTCACTCGCGGTAAGGCGTTGGACTCTCACGGGTTGTGACGTAGCTGGACGTAGGATTGTACTGTCCAAAGTCTTCTACGTTCACTGCAGGGCGACAGAACGACTAATCGTTAAAACGTCCTGTGGTGACGGGCTCGCCCGTTGTAGTGACACCGCAAGATTTTAGTCAGAGTTCACAATCGATTGGCTTACGCCGCACGGTGCGCAGACCTTCCAGGAGCGCCAGAAGGTTGACTCCTAGGGGAAACTAGCCCTAAGGCCAGAGTCCTGCCCGGGCTCGCACTTCGTGCATGGAGGCTGCCGGATAGGTGTTAACCCGTGAACAAAATGGGTCTTCGTGGCCAACTCAGCAAGGGCCCATTAGCTCCCTACGCCAAGCATGGTTCGGGTCCGTATAACGTTCCCTTTGCTCCCGACTTATCGAGTTCGTCGACTTTTTCATTTCCCTCGATTCCTGCATGGCCGGGAACCCATCTTAGAATTACCCTGTTGTTTTCGGCCAGGGAATTCAGTAGTGATACGCAGTTTTGTAACTATCGTTTGCAATTTTTGTCAGGTTCCGCAATCATTCCGTTTTCGCTTCACTCTGGCCCAGGTATTAGCGTTTTGTAAGAAGCTAATGGCTCCATTAGCGTTTTGTAAAAACCTAATAGCTTTATAACAACCGAATGTCGAAAACCGTTAGTTAGTGCCTGAACTTATTAGGAAATACCTCGCGTTTAGGTAGCTGTCGGCGATAGATTCGACTACCTGATGGCGAAATGTACCAGTTTTGGCTTCGAAAATGTTTTGATTTCTTTATCTGCACCTAGAACCACTTTATTTATTATTTTATAAAGCTATTGCATAGCTTTTATCGCGGGCTAGGCCAGCGCGGCGACCGAATGAAGAAATTTCTTAACGAAAATTAATGATTTTAAACTGATAATTACGTCTAAACGAGTACTGCTTACGGTTCGAAAAAAATATATGTTAAACAAGAACATTTTCCTAATATTCTTAGCTTTGAATATTTTAGATTTTGTTTATATTACATAGTGTAATTAATTTGTGAAATTAGGTCTAACCGAACACAAAAACGACTACTACGCAAATACTGTCTGGCGTATTATTATGAAACTTGCACCGTTTTAAAGATAATTTAATTATCTATCTTTTTATCTACGAATTTTTTCGAATAGTCAAAGAATAATATCCGTTTTTTTTGCTTTATCAAATAAAATTCGTGCGCGGCGATCTGTCGGAAGACTTTTAAATTATTCTGAATCATTTGCTTCCGCAGCCGCAAATGATTCGGAATAATTTCAACGTTTTCCGATAGAGCGCAGTTATCTGACATCAGAAAAAATAAAATAAATAAATAATTCTAATTGCATAAGTTGTTAAAAATGCTATGCAATAGCTTTACCGCGGCAGTCCCTGAGTGCCACACGTATTTTATTTTATTTTTTTATTTAATTTTTGTTAAATTCATACCGCATAAATAAATAACGTATAAGCATAATATATAACAGTAGTGAAGCCAATGATGTTTTAAATTATTTGCTATATAAGGATTACAAAATATGCTAAACAATACAATACAAAGAAAACCAAAAAGAATTTAAAACCAACAGTTAAAATCGCTATGTGCGAGTGTATGGATGTTGGTGTGTGTTTGTGTGATGGAGAGCGTGTATGTGTGTGTGTGTGTGTTTGTATGTGTGTGTGCGTGTATGTATGGGTGTGTGGGTGTGTGTATCTGTAGTGCGAATTTGCTTGTAAGTGCTTGTATGTGTATTCTAATTCAATCCGATCTGATAAGCAGCTCTTCACGTACCTCCTTAACAAAGGATCGACTATTTTGATAGTTAAATATGTCAATATCGTTAAAGCATACATTGTATGCGTGCATAACGCGCGGCAATAGCGAATTGGAACTATTGGGGGCTGGGTTGTCATTAGTTCCCCCAATGTTGTTTATTCTTCAATATTGATCGTTGAGTAAAAGATATGTTCCTCTGACTCGTTTATTATTTCTTCTCGCGATATACAGGATCGATACGGATCTTCTCTTATGCTAACGCCGTATGTAATGATCTACTCGTAAGGCGGCGTAATGACGAAGTGTTGTTTTAATGACAATTGTATGGGCTTATATACAAATTTAGCGTGTGAACGGTTTACAAATGTGTTCCCATGATTAATGTCTAGATCGAGTACAATGAAAATGTCACGTATGTCACGTAATGTGTCGCTAAAAATGGTATGCGAATGATTCTGGCAAACACCTATGAGATCATCATTTTGCTACTTTTCAAATGCATAATTAATTCAAATGATATTCTTATATCTGCTACAGAACCATAGTTAGTGTTGAACCTTGGTACGTAAAATGTTGAGTGAGCGCGTGCGAGTCGGGAAGGCGCTCGTATGCTCACCCTACTCAGGAGGTATGGACTGTCCAACCCAGTAAATGACCGAGGATTACATTTTGAGTCCAACGGTGTTGTAATAAGTACCGTGATTTCTTGTTTGGTTTCCTACCTGTTTCGACATGTAGAGGCCAGATCTTTGTATCAATAAGGTCATGCGTTTTATTTTTGCGGCTTACCAACCGACCAGCAGGAAAAGTATTGTGAACGTGGAAAAATGTTTTTCCAGATGAAAACGGAAATATCCATGTTGATCTTCCCTGAGACGATAAGACCATTTCAGATAGAAGTCTGTGTGTCTGTCTCTGGGACTTCCGTTTTCTCGTGAACTAAATAGGAACCGAGGTCAACCGAACGAGACAGAGCGATACGTTAGAGCGGAAAATGGAATGTAGGTTGTCGACTACAGCGTAGCGTAGGGTTGTCGACTACAGCGGGCGAGCCCGTCACCTCAGGAAGTTTTAACGATTAGTCGTTCTATTCTAGCCAGGAGTGTTACGCAGCGGGCTTACACTCACGCCCTTACTTCCAATTGTGACCAGATTACTCCAGTCTCTCGATTGGTTACGAGTTCGAGGTCTGTTGCGCGGTCCTCTCCCTTACGAAACGGTGTATACCGAATCTATCGCGGACCACAGCGTCCTTTGCCCTGCATGTTCACCCAGGATCGGGTAGCCGATGGTCGTTTCAAGAGCAGTCGCAGTAAGGTCCGCAACCACCCCCGCTCTATAGGAAGCAGTACAGCTTCCAGACTCCCCCGACTGTTAGTCAGAGTGCGCAATCGATTGGCTTATGCCGCACGGTGCGCAGACCGTCCAGGACCGCCAGAAGGTTGATTCCTAGGGGAAACTAGCCCTAAGGCCAGAGTCCCGTCCGGGCTCGCACTTCATGCGTGGAGGCCGCCGGATGGGTGTTGATCCGTGAGTGTGACCAACCCTGAACATAATAGGTCTTCCGTGGCCAACTCAGCAAGGGCCCATTAGCTCCCAAAGTGGAGTTGTGGTCGACAGCTCTAGTTGCCCAAATTCCACGCACCCTCGATTCTGAAATTGAGGGTCCGAGGAATTTCAACGAAATCACACTGATTGTCTGCTGGTTAGTTTATTTGCGTAAACGATTTAATCTAACGTGTTTGATGCTTTGCATTCTCATTATTCGCGCTCGTCGCCGACTATCACTTTCAATCAGGTCAACTTCCTTCACGAAGAGATATTATGCTCAAAATTCTGCCATAAACCCTTGGCTACTTGCCGGGAAAGTCTTAGGGTGACACAATCGATTTTTGAGCTGAACCGGGCGATTATACTATGGCCTTAGAGCGTTACCATGATTCGTCACCTGTTACTAGGTTTCACGTCAAATTTGACGCCCCTTATTGAAGCTGTCAAGTGATGGGTCCCATTTTTGAGTCTTAATCAAATTGAATGGGATCCACCGCGAGCACAGCGTTCTCACAGACAAATAATTGTGTACCTATGATTAATTGTACCTGACATGCCTATGCCCGAATCTCATAACAGGTCACACATTTGCCTGTTTCGATCATACGACGCATAGCATTGATGTTTTTATTGCAATTGGAAGTAAGGGCGTGAGTGTAAGCCCGCTGGGTAACACTCCTGGCTATCTCGCGGTAAGGCGTTGGCCTCTTACCGGTTTGTGGCGGAGCTAGACGGTGGACTGCTTTGTCCAAGTCTTCTGCGCTCACTCCAGGGAGATAGAACGACTAATCGTGACGACTAAAACTTCCTGAGGTGACGGGCTCGCCCGCTGTAGTCGACAACCCTAGTTGTATACAGCAAACAAATAGTCAGTGGATGAATAACTTATTATATTTTAATGATAAACTGGTGGGCGTTCGCGGCCGGCCTATTCTAAGAAATTGTTTCGAATCGTTTCCTGCGCAGATGGGGCGAAATCTTATAATCATTCCTCCAGAATAGGCGGTGAATTTTTGGAGCAGTTACTTAAGCATAAAAAAGGGGTCAACCTCGGAATGAGAGATAAGCTGGAAACACGTATACACTTCATTTTGGCGTTTTAATAGTTGTTTCAAAATGCTCATAAAATCTCGTGTCTGCGTCGTAAGTTATTCAAGGTCAAAGGTCACAAAAATAGTTTTTTTCGTGATTATCTAGGTTTTTATATCCCAATGATGTTAACATCTATCAAAATTATAGGGTAAAAAATTTGCGACAAATCCACATGGACTATCGTTTATAGTCGAATAAATGCATGACTGTCAATAGTGAAAACATGGCTAGACTTAAATTTACGTTAAAGTATAAACAAAATGTATCCCCTTCAGCATTGACAAAAGAGGTCAACCTGGTCAAATGCCTCATATCCATATCCACGACTGTGACAATAAGGGTTTAATTTTATTTGCAAGCCAATAGAACCAGTGAAAGAAATTAAATACTTATATTTAAATAACAAGGTTATGATTTAAAATTTCGTTTGTTTTAATATTATTACTCTATTTCGGGATAGGATACTGTATAGGCGTGTTTAGAGCGCCATTGATAATGCGCCGCCATAATGCAATACTATGAACGCCGCCATATTGAACATAAGAGAAGATTATTGAATATTTGGGACTATGAATGCCATCTCCTTGTTGCGTTTCGTAGTAAAATGCTAACTTCCACATCGTAGTACTGCCTTGAGCAATCTAATAGGCCATATAATCAATGGTTGGTGTCGTGGTTTACACCCGAAACGGGCACACTCAGTTGACTTTTCCAGATCTTTTGATTGCCTTCGAATTCAAGTAATGCACAATCGCCGTTAGACGTATGTTATCTTAACCCTTAAATGCATGATTATTTGTTTTGAATTAAATAAAATCGTTTATTATATGCAAATAGTCATAGGTTACGTAAAAAATAATTTAAAAAATCAGGTAATATGATGTACACTTTTATGTAGACTTTCAGCAATCAATAACTACTAGTATTGTTTTTGTATGTTTATGTCCAAGAAAGAACTTCGAAAAAAAAACTCTTTGTTCCAATTAATTCGCACGATACTGTAGACATTTTGCCACATACAGTATTTCCCAAAAACATTGCTTGTATTTAATAGGATTTTCAATTACAACATCAACCATTCATAGCTTACCTGACAATAGATGAGAAGTTTTTTTTTACAATTAGATAAATCACTCCTTTATAGGGAACTCGATAATAGAAACTATCTCTTCAAGTAACACACTGAACTTCATCACCCACCACATTCAAATGTCAAAAAACGATATAACTTACCCGCCAAAAGCAATGTCAACTTTTTTCTTTCACACATGATTTATTGTCTATGGCTATCAACGTGCGTTCGGAAATTGACACACTAAGGATTTTGAATAAAATTAAGTAAAAATGTATGTAGACAATTGGCAACAACATGCATTTATGGGTTAACTAACTTAGTTGCTACTTAACTAACTGAATTACTTATTATACCTTAAATAGCCTAATTATAACTAAACTATCCCCCTATAATGTGTAACGTCCCTTCCGGGATGCAAAATGTACGGCCGAGTTTTTACTTCACAAGTTTAGGGGGTATAACTTAACTATCTTAAAGTTACAAAAAAAACAGTATTTTGTGACTGAACTAATCAGCAACCAAATACTGCATGCAATTAGAAAGCGCCCCTCTTTCTTGGGGCTCCCAAAAACGGCATTACACCGAATGGGTCGTTGGATCATAAAATCCGCGGACCTCCACTATTTTTCACTATCAAAATAACCTACATTTTCGTTCACGTCCTCGATAAGTGGTATTAATTGATTTTATTGCCGTCTGTGATTTTTAATTGAAACTAATTTCATATATTTGTTTGCGAATTAGAATTTGACTTAATCTTTGAAATATATACTGGAGCATGCAGCCCTTAACTGATTTTAACGCCATATATACTTTCTCGAGAATACTATTACACACAATTTGATGGCGCGCTTGCGCACACGCTTCCTAGAGGGCAGTAAATTGTAAATTATTACATATTTCAATTTTAGATATTACGCGATTACAGAGTTGGCTCAACATTACAGAGTTGGCTGTATTTCCACGACAGTTGGATTGAGAAAACAGACATCAGAGGAACTTTAATAGATTCCGAATTCTTACCCATCTCCTCTAATATTGCAGGAGCTGTGCCACTTCTTTGTCAGTCAGGGTCCACGATTGAAATTGTTGCTCTCCCGGAACGCCTAATCTTTGGCCCGCAGAGGGTTGTCAACGACAATCAAGAAAAGACATCTCTACGCTTTTATTTATTACCATGTTTATAGTTTTGTAATAACTTTGTGATACATATAATTAAAAACGGTTAAAACATTCATAATTGCTTTCCATTTTCCTAATATTTACCCTCTTCCTAAAGCCACAGTATACAGAGCTAAAACTGTAAGCGCACTCTCGGGTGGCAAGGCACGGCGAAGACAGGGTGCGAGGGAAGTGAGCAGAGGGATACTTACCGACATACGCCTAAGGTTGTCGTTACTCGGGTGGGGGTTGTCAAATTTCTCCAACTTTTGAATATCTGTGTCGTTCGACGTGCGCTCGAATAACTAAGTAGCTGCCATTTGTCGACACGCTTGAGCGCTTCTGCTTCTACGTATTTAGCTCAACGGCACAAATAACAACTTAAAAATACTAATCAGATTCATCAATCAGCTTTAGCGGCATGACTAAAAAAATATACGTCACTGAAAATTATGAATAGAACTAGAACATGCTACGTCTTAGTGAGATGACATAGAAACAAGCTAGTAATACTTCTATATTGACACTGCAGCTTTCTACTGCAGGCTCTGAATAATGTTGGACAACTATATATTTTGTGAATATTAATTGGTCCCGATATTCGCACTATTTATGCGCGAATACCTCGATTATCACTATTTTTCGCAGCAACCCCAGTAGACACGTTGGTGGACTATATTTCGATAGTTTTATTTCTTACCGGGGTTCAGTTCCATAGATGGCAACGCCAAAACCGCTGCTCGACTGCCGACGAATCTAATGTTTAGCACTAATAGTCCGCCGATGAAATTCGCGTCAATTCGTCACTGAGGAACGTAAATTTTAGTTTAAGGCGACGTACTACTTAAAAAATAAACCGTATCTGAGTTTTTAAGCCCCGCCTACTTACCCCCTCCCCTCGCGACGGGGCAGGTGTTTATTATGTTGACTCATCTCGCAGCGATATTCACTCGCTATCGATGTCTGGACTAAACACACTAGGTATACACTATTGCAATGGGATTTATATTTTGGGATTATGCAAGTGTCATGTACCTACGCTGGTGAAGAAGGCTACGCTTTATCATCATCTAAACTTGAACATTATATTACTTTCCCGGCTGCCACTGGTAGGGAAGGTGTTGTGATCGTGCGGAAAAAAATGTTTAGATAACGATAGAGATGTCCATTTTGAGGTCCACCAAGATGATTAAGACCATTTTCAGAGAAATGTATGTCTGTTTGCCTGTATGTAATCTCTCACGATAACTGCCGAGCCGTTGAACCGATTGAGTTGAAATTTGGAACATAGGGATAGTATCACCCTGGAATGCGCCCATTAGATTTTGGCTGTCAACTGTTAAACCAAACTATCACTGTCAAAAATTGACAGAAGCCATATCTTACAGAATTTCATTTGCGATATGTCATTTGAAATCCCCTGAAAAACTGTATTAAGAAGAGTCACCTGTCACTAATTAATTTTCGACATTTTAAAATGATTTTAAATGGTGATAGATGACAATTGGAGAAATGCCGTTAACTGTTTTGGATACAGTTTTCCAAGGGCTTTTAAATGACATAAATCGCAATTCATGTTCCGTGAGATACAGCTTTAGTATTTTTTTGATAGTTGTAGTGACAGTTTTTGATAGTATTTTTTGGCAGAAAAAACATTTAGAATCGAATTAAAAAACAACATTGTGTATCGAACTATTTATTCGCGGTATAATAGTTCTTTGAGGAGGACATAACGACACCCATCGCCTTGTACATTATCATTAAAAAATTATTTAATTAAAAAGTAATATAATTTATTTTTAGATACTGTAAGCACATCATTGTAAACTTTAAAGAAATACACATCATTAAAAATAAATAATTATTAATTAAAATATAAAATCATTAAGACAAAAAATCATGAAGACATTTCTGGTTGGCAAAGTAGTCTGTTATTTCTGAGTAGATACATACATATTAAATGTAAAGAGACGAATAAATACATTTAAAATTGCGCAGTACATTTGAGACTTCCTTTTTGTAGCCTTGACAGTGTCGCTTTGTAGTGGTGCGCCGACTTTTGTAATTAAAATTCATCAAATGATAATACATTTTCAAAAGCCTGTTCATCATTATTAATTAGATCTGTACTCAGCACAGATTTGGAATATCGTGTACTTTTCGGTGGCTCTATATTGCTTGTGCTTTGCTTTGGAGTGTTATTGGCAAGTACATTCTCTGTGAGTTCTTTGCTCACTTTGTGATGGAATCACTGAAAACTAACTACCGCTTAAGCGTTGGACAAGGGAGAGGAACCGATTTCTTTCGTTTTATCGTGTCGTTTCTTTTATTTGCTTCTTTCAAAGTGTATTCAGGCTCCCTTAAATCCATATTCCTTCATACTCCTGGATCGATAATTTCAGGTAATACACAGTCCATATAAAAACAAACAAGTTTTTTCCATGACATTTGTCCAAATCAAATCATTCGTCTGTATATATTCGGTTTTGAGGAGATCGTTTTTACCAGACCAAAATGTAAATAGGCACACTTCCTTTCCAGTTATATGTATCGTTCCAGTTACAGTTTCTTTCCAGCACACTTTCTTTAAAGTTATCCACAATACCACAGATAGTTCATACCTTGTTGAAAACTTACGTTTTTTCGTTCCTCAGCGATTAATTCGCAATTCACGCACGTTTGAGGTATCTCGTGCCAATACCAACTACGGGAAATATTCCATCGCTTATGGGCTGATATGCACGTACGACTCTTGTTTCTCCACCATCGACATTTTCAACCTCAACCAACCGACGTTCGTTAAAGAATTATTCAAATCAATTGCACCTAACGAGCTTGTTAATACCTATAGTAATTAGATAGATACTTTCTATACAACAAAATAAAATTCGAAATTTAAATTCTAAGTGTCAACATATTTTAAAATTTTCTCCCCTCTAAATAATAATTAAATAATAAATTTTAGTGATTATAGTGCAATTCTATAGTCTGGATTAACTCGCGGTTAACACGGGACGCGTCCCGAAGGATCTGATCGGTCTGAGCTGTTCACTTTAAATATTCGACCAGCGTGTCTATGGAAAAGTCGACCATCGAAAACAAGCGAGCTGTAGTTACTGGCTGAAGGCAGATCGACTTTGCTGAAGATACATCGGAGGACTTACTGAAGGTGGTGGTGGATTTGATTGACCAGCCACCTTTCGAAGACTATATGCAAAGACTCTCAGAAGGAGGTTACCGCAAGGTATAAGGACGATCAATTGTGCGCTGGCAGCTTAGAAGGATTACGAGACTCTTGTGGAGGCGATAGTGGTGGACCTCTGCAAGTGGCGATAGCTGACAACCAATGCCTTTTCAACATAATCACCGTTACCAGTATTGGAAAGAGCCCTTGCGGAAGTGCCAAGGGACCTGGCATATACACTGCCGTGAAGAGTCATGTGAAATAAATGGCGTTTTAGGAGTATGTCTACCGGCGAAAAATTGTCCAAAAACTGAGGGGGATTTGCCAAAAGGGAAACTATCACAATTTTGTATAATGTCGGAACAAGAGACTGTATGCTGTATTCAACACAGCCCCATGAGCAACAACACGAGATTCAGAAAACCAGGATAAATCCAATAATGCATCTTCTATATCACCGCCTACTACAACAACTACCAATAAGTCACCGGTCATCTCTACAATAGCTCCAGAAAAAACTCAAACATCACCACAAGCCATAACTACCAATTTCATAAATGACAGTGTGAAAAACGAACTAAATCCGAAAAAATAGCTCTGCAATATTGAGTAAAAATTTAACAATGACAGTCATTGCTGCGTTAGCGATTAATTGATTTATTTTATTTTATCTGCATCCAAACTTTTCTCTGGTCGTAACGGTCTCCGTTCCATCGGGTTCAGAAGAGGGAGGAAGAGAGAGTGCACCCGTGGTCGCGCGCCCACCTGTGCACTATAATATAGCCTGCGCACTTGACTGCTTCCGAACAGTGGACTCTGAGAAGACTAAAGAAGTCACTAGAATCTACAATGCAGTCGCTGTGGCCGAACACGGCTAGAAGGATATATATACAACATATCAGTAGCTACCACAAATATTTATAAATAACTATAAATATTTATTATATATCTATAAATACCTATAAACATCAATAAATATCTGTATTTATATATCCACTATACGACCTATCTATATCTTTATTTATATCTATATACATATACACATACCATCGTCTAACTCCTTCTTCCTAATCACTTCCAATTCCCTACCTCTCCCATCGGTTTTCTATATATTTTTTATATTTAATATGAACTTTGTTTATTTTATAATTAATTTTTAAGTGTAATATGCTGAAATCCAAATGTGTAATAAACGATTATAGGCGTAATGTTTTTCTTTTTTTTCTACATTTATGCACACGTATGTATATTGTATGCGCTGTATTTTTCCAGAAATAAAATAAAAAATAAATAAATAAAAAGAAATTATATATGGACCTGTCCTTGAACTTGAACGTACCAGTGATGTTTGATGCTGATTTCAAGTTTTCCATCTTTCTGTTTCCAAAATGTCACTTTTCTTTTTCTTGTCGCTTCCGTTAACCAGATTCTATGCGCTGTAATGGGAAATTTGACTTCAAAAATATAATCATCAGATATTCCATCTGGAGAAGCTCCCAAAAATGGAAATTTAGGGTCAATGAATAATCCACATTGCTGAATTTCCACTTTTTCTAGACATATTTTTCATTCTAGTGCAGTTGTTTCATTTTCTTTTCCATGGCAAATTGATGCTACGTTGCTCAAATCCCATTTTCAGTCATGGATTTAACTAAATTGGCGCATTTTGTGTGTTGTTAACTATTGACAATTTTGCCAAAGTTAGACGCAGTTACCATTTTTCTTCGTAATTCCAACCACTCGCTGCTTTCACCTTGAATAACCGTAAGTTTTTCAATTCGCAATCGATCATTTTTCTATTTTCCAATTCTTGAAATAACAGAGCTTTGCTTTTTTCGAATATTTCTGATGGAACATCGGGTTGGTTGCAATGTTCTCCATAATGCGAATTATTGTTTTTTTTTTCAAAAAAACTTTCTGCTTTTATTTCTTTTATAAAGAATGGATTTACTTAAATGCCTCTGTCTTCTTTATTCCACTTTTGATATCCTGCCAGAGGGACTTTTGCCTATATATTTTTTATGTAATCTTGAGAGTGGCTGTTTTGTATTAAATGATATAACTGCCGCATTACATCGCGCTTGGTAAGACTGCTTTTGGATGTAATTTGTCCTCTTACCACCAATAAATTTTGCAATGATGCCGTTAAACCTTTCGAGAACATTACTATCTACATCATGAATTAGGCTTCTTGCATGTATTGCTACCTACGTTTTAAGTTATGTAACGTATTCTTTCCCAAATAATGTCACCCATCAAACAACTCATTGCATCCAGTGTTTCATTTTCCGACAAACAATTTTAAAAACTTCTACATTTATCATGGTTTCCAAATGCATCTATCGGGGCGTTCAAAATGTCATTATACAGGCAATCAATTTTCTCATCAATTGAAAAGTTTTGACATTTATTATAAGCTAATGCTGATGTAATATTTCTTCGCATTTTTAGTTTTTTTTTTCACAGACATTACAAGTTGAATAAAAGCTTTTAAAAAGTAGATACCTACGTTTTGTTTTTTAAATTACAATTCTGCCTATCTGACGGTTTTCTATATTAGAACGGTCAGAATCGTAGCCTAATAGTATATTATATTTATACATGGTGTATAGCTCTGTCATATGGCTCTAACGCAAATGTATTGGCATTATTTACTGTCCCCTTATATATGACACATTTTGACTCGCGGGAAGCAAGCTGAAGTGGCGCACTTGTTTTAAACTCGCATAAGATCACACCGGTCGTAGGTTCAAAACCTACCGATATGCATATTTTTTTTTTGTTTTTATACATAAAGAAACATTGTTATCAAATAAATGAACACTTTTTATTAAAAAAAAGTAATATTGTAAATTTAAAAAAAAAAAAATAAATATTAAATATTATTTTACTTATTATTGTTTCTATTTTTCAACATATGATTTATCATGTTTTTAAACCTCTTTCATTTACACGGTGAAATAGCCATCTAAAACCGATATTTTTTTACTTTCATATCTCCGATCCATCGAAATGTCAATTTGGTAATAATAAGTCATGAAACAGAGCGTCGCGAACGCAACCGCATATGTCGGCCTTCGAAGCCGAAATGAACCACGTTTCTAAGAGCCAATAACATTTCACTATAAAAGGTTGGCTGTTATGCCATTTGAATCAGTAATTGATCCCCACATAAGAACCATATTGACCCAATGTCGCTTGCGGCATTTTGAATGCCAGCGCGTCGTCGCGAGAAGAGCGCGCTCATCTCATTGTATGACAAAAATAATATAAACGGGCTCTGCAAAATATTATTTTTAAAATATACTGATATTTTATTTGAAAAAAATAATCGTCAGTACTACAAGTTTATTGTACATAGTTTATGTAAAAAAAAACAAACTTGAAAAAAAACACACAGTAATAAGTAATATTTAACAGTGAATATGGATGAAAGTTATACTTTTTATATATTTTTTTTTAACAAGAAAAACTTATTTTTTTTAATTTATGCCAAAGCAACCCTCTTTACAACTATTGTTAAAATGCCGTAGTATTTTTTTTGAGTTTCTTGATCGTGCAGTTTAGTGTGAGGCACGTTTCAAAAAATGCTCTAAAATGAAAATTTCCTGTATAGCTCCCAGATTTAATTATTTTCCTCAATTTTCCAATACTTTAAAAAAAATCTGAAATAGCTATCTACTTAAGAAAGGTACCGTGAGTTACGATAATTTTTTTTTGTTGGCTAACATCATCAGTTATTTCAGTATGACTGTTCAAAAATTGCCAAAAAATGTAATTTTCGAAATTTACCTACATCGTCCCCTTAAGGACGTTTATTGCGTTACTTAAAAACGAGTCTTTTTACACTATAATCCGCCCGAAACATAACACTATTATAACGGAGGGAATCCTCGCCGCCAAGGGAGCGACCGGTGCGAGTGTAACTCTTTTAACCACTGTCAAATATTTTTCAAATAATATTTTACGAAGGGTCACCATTTCAAAGCTCAGCCAACCATTAAAAGAAACAAAATTCCTCAACCGAATTCGGCCTCCCACGGTCAGTAGGCGATGGCGATTTATAACAAGCGTTCTCCAGGGTCTATTATATTACTTCTCGGTGCGCGATTTTCTAGAGAATTCTTGTCCCCTAAACTTATGCCTAAAAAAGTAATTTTTAGCTAACAGAATGTCCGTTTCGGAGAGTTTCAGAAACGAGTCGTTTTCAACGGCGAACCAATTCTCTGAACTCTTCAACAAGACCTCCAACGTCGCTTATTATATTATCCATTAATTACGTGAATAAAAAATAATCAAAACAAAAAATTAAATCTGCTTTAAGTGTCCATTTGTCTACTGTTAGTTTTAATATTAAGAGTGAAAACTTCTGAAAGGGACTATAGTGCAGGGTGATTTTATAACTTAAGCGTTTATTCTTGGCTTCGCTTTCACGCGGATTTAGCGAGCTATAACTGGCGGCCGATTTTATAACTTCTTTTTGGTATCGAAATGACGTCGTTACGCTCTTCTAATAGGAAACGAATCGAACGAGCGAACTGTCAATTTTTATGAATGAGTTTGACATTTGTCCTCTGTGATCTCTGCGTTGAAGCCGTTTTGAAACTTTTTCCCGAGACTTCCTTGGTATCTTTTTATATAACTTGGTATCTAACTTTTCGGCAGCTTTAGAGGGATCAAAAACTTTGGTAGCTTTCAAATTTGACTGGTTAAACATAACAAGTATTAACAATTATGTGTTTTGTGACAAAAGCTTTTACGAAAAATAATACATTAAAAAATATATATATATTTTTCCAGACATGGATCTATATTTTAGGTTAAGAGCCCTATCACATTTTTTTTCCAGAAAGGCAAGAAAAGTGGATTTTTGGCGTTCTAATTCCAAGAAATGAAGAGATTTCTACAAACTTTAATTACTGAATTACCTGGACCATTTCTTGATGTTGACCATAGCGGCCTTTAATTTTAGATATAACGAATATTATTTACTTATTCAGCCCATTTTCCGAAAGTCGTTATTCGTAAAACGCTCGGAAGGCAAACTTTGAGCTCCTTAATACAGTAATATCACTACAACGAAAACCGTGTACTATTTTTTTTTATGTCCGTCATGTATTCTTGATGTACACTACGGCTTTATTTTTTCGTTTTTTGACCACATATCCAAGGTATACATTACTTACAATTACACAAAATTAAAAAAAAATCTTCCTGTATCATTCTAATTTTCTCAGAAATAAAATAAGATTCTTATATAATACTTATACTATATTAAAGTTCACTCTTTTAGCAATACGACATAATATAAATTATTGTCATTAGAAAGGAGAAAACACTGCTAAAAACAATTAGAAATTGTGTATATATTTGCTTGCGCAAGAGAAGAGCGCTCAGTGCCGCGGTTTTCTCCCAGGGTTGAATAGTTATTTATTTATTTATTTATTTATTTATCGTATCTTTTATAGTTACATCCAAAAAAAAAATGCGTTCATTTTTTCAACTCATTTTAAAAGAATACCTACGCTATTTTGTAATACGGCTCTTAAAAGTATCGTTTCAACGCCGTTTAAACGTTTGACAGCCAGCCCGTGCGCGCATGCGTAATAGTTCATGCATGCGCGCATATTGCTTGAGTAACCAATGTTGCCAATTCTTTATCGCTAATAGTAAAAATTGAGCGAAGCGAAATGTGTTTGTTCGCTCGCTACAAGATATTATGTTTCATTTCTCAAAAATCGTTTTCGAAGCGTAACTCTTTGGTTTGTTTGGAGTTTCAAGCGAAAGGGTATATAAATTCACCCTGCAGGAGAGTACAGCGAACTAGAAGAGTATATTAAAAATGGCGCTAAGTGAATTGAAGTGATTTATTAAACGCTCGGATTGAAAATATCCTCCTTTACCTTATACTATGTTGGCGGGGTGGCGTCTGCGACAAGGGAGGATGCAATTTATGTAGTAGGTATAGATTAAGCATAAAAAACTGCACGTGTGAACTACACCGAACAAAGAAATCATAGAAAATTCATTCAAATGGCGATCGAAACGGGGGAAAAACTAAATTATGCGAAATTACACAAAAAGTAGAATAGTTCATCTTTACACTACCTTACAATGTTTACTGTAAATGGATCTGATCCTTGATCAGAAATTAATGAACGAATGAGCGTTCTACAAGAGAGTCCATTGTTTTTTGCAGGGCTCGTTATTGGAAGTGGGTAAGTCCTCGGCTGGAACAGCCGCATCTTCTCCGGAGCCTGGATCAGATAAAAGTTCCGCACTACCCATGAAAAGATCACCTGAACCTCAAATAACGGACTGCCATTCCGTTACCGGACCGAAGTCTGAGGAGAAATCAGAGGTAAAGCTAAAGTTAATACGGTCGGCAAAATCTCGATGGGTGCAAAGGTACGCCTGCAGATTCTGCGATCAGCAGTTCCGGCAGTTTAAGTCGCTCGTCTACCATCTGCAAACGCATTCGGCGCTCGTCGAAGCCCAATCGGAATTTAAAGTGCGACACTGTTTCGTCAGCCTACCTCGGTGCGAGCCGCCGAACTGCGTACCCGGTCGCGCGCAGAAACTCGCCGACGAAACGGTTTGCACCGCGCCCGGCGAGCAAGTTGAAAATGTATTCGCTAATTATTTCATCAGAACGCAGCGTCATTTAACGGAGGAGATCTACAAACTTAGTTGCGACGAGAGGCTGCGACCACAGAGAAAACACCATTACGACCTCGATCCAGATGATCACTGTATATCGGAAAAGAAACGAAAAAAGTCTAAAATAATAAGAGCCGTTAATAAAGCAACCGTCGAATACGAAGCGAAAGATAGAAACGATGAACGAATCGAAGCAATGGGTAGAGCTACTGACCCTGATAAGAATGTCATTGAATCTTCAATCAAAATAATCACACCCGATCAATACGAACACTTTAAACCAGACAATAAACGGGAAAAGGCTAAAATAATAAGAGCCGCTGATAAAGCAACCATCGAAACTAAACCGAAAGAAAGAAACGTAGAACGAGTCGGGGAAATCGATGGAGCTACTGTCCCCGTTAAGAATATCATTGAATATTTACCCAAAATAATAGATAACTGGACAAAAGAAGAATGTAGGGTTACCAACGACCATGCACTTATCGTCGATAATAGGTTATCCAATGAATCGGACCGAATCCCAGTCGAAGTAAGCAAAAAGCAATACATATGCAGCGACAGCATCAACCCAGCCCAAGAAACCGAGAAAGCAACGCAACGCCCCTTTATAAAATGCATACCGACCGCATCCCTCTCCACGGCCGAAACCGCCGCCGTCGCCGCGACCCCGTCACCGTTGAACATCGTCATGATCAGGCTACAATTCGAAAACTTCTTACTGACCGACGACCTAAAAAGTATCGCCGCTCTGAAAGACTTCAGAGCGCTTGCGATTTACGACTTGTACCTGACCGCTTACTCGCCGAAGATGGTGATTTCGCTATTCGTCTGCGCGCATCGCAGCAACTTCTTTTGCATCAACGCGGTCGACGCTCGCGGGCGTCTCTCCATTGCCAACGAGCCGCCCGCGCACCAGTTGAAAATTCTTCAATCGTTGCTCAAGAGCTACGTCATCAATACGATCCGGAGCATGGCCATACAAGTTTCGCAGGACGTTCACGATAATACCATGATGTTTTTGGCCGCAATTAAATATATACTAGAAAATCATGTAATCGCTCTGTACGGCCAATGACAAATTCATTCATAGTATTATTTCTCGTCTTTAAAAGAGCTTTATATTATACAACTAAAATACATTTAATAAGAATTAAAAAGAACGAAATCGAAATACAGGTACCCAAAACGACATGAATATAATGTTGCTTAGGCAGGCTTTGCTCCAGTCATATGAGGTTCCTAAAAAGCTCCGGCCGCACGGGAAGTTGCGAGGTGAAATCCGGCAACACCGCTGTGCGCGGCTGTTCTCCCACTCTCGACTCCGCCGGTCGCGTTCCGCTGCGCCGCACCGCTCAGTCTTGGCTCAGCAGCCGTCCGAGATGGAGATGCCAATTGTTGCTCCCGCCGAGTGCGAGATTCGTTCAGGTATCGCTTTTTGCACGCCAAAGCTTTTTCCCTTAGTACTGTAAGAAATCCGAGCAACAACTGTTTTGAATCACTTTGCGTTAGACCATCTCGATAATCGCCTCCGAAACTGACGGTCTTCCACTCTGTTCTGATTTCGCCTTGCACTTTCTCGTGCGGCTGGAGCTCTTTGGTAACCTTACTTGCGAATCAACCCTCGTAAAATATAATCTTTTTCATAGTATGGTTGGATGTAATAGATTGTCGTAAGATAATAAACCAGTTTTTTTGGGAAATTTCACAAAAAGAGTAGGAACAAACAAAACGCACAAAGCTATGAATGATAAAAACTTTTCGAATGCCTTCTCGAAAGGCACCACCTACATGTCGCCGTCGCAGAAGGGTTGCTAAAGCATATTATGAAATTGATCAATCTAGTACCTTATATAATCATTGTTATTTGGTTTCAAAATTAATTCAAAGTTTTGTTACTGCAATATTCTAAGCATTATGATGTCATATTCGAACCACCCAATTATAGTAGATTGGTATTACGAAAAGCCATGCAAGTTTTTTTCGCCTGAACGGGTTTATTTGATGATTTATTTCTGGAGTTACGTCCTCTGATTTTGACATTTATAAAGTGCAATCCCGGAGAATAAATATTGCATTTATTTTGAAACATAATATATTTTATTTTATATTTATACGAGGTACTCCGACGGGAAAACAAGCAATATTTTTTTTTTAATGTTTTTTTCAAATTTATTTCGTGTCCCAATTAAGTTTCACGAAACAAAATATATACTACATAATTAGCATTATAAACAACTTATCATTCTAAACTATTTGAGTTTTTTTTAAGATCAGTGTAATACATCCTTTAGTCCGCTGGCTATATTTGGCGACTATAAAGAACTTTTCACACTCAGTGTCATTCACAACAAATGCATTTTTTAGAGTTATGTCCTGTCCCAACTAAGTTTCCTGAATCAAAAAAATATACATTATAATTAGCATTATAAACCACTTATCATTCTAAACTCGTTCAGTAATTTCTATTAAAAAAATATAAAAAAACAGTGTAATACATCCTATAGTTCGCTGGTTATATTTGGTAAATATAAAGAACTTTTCACACTGCGTGTCATTCACAAGAAATGTATTTTTCAAAGTTATATCGTGACCCAACTAAGTTTCCTGAAACAAAAAATATACATTATAATTAGCATGATAAAAAACTTATCATTTTGAACTATTACAGTTCATTTTGAACGAACTATTACAGTTAAGCTATTGCATAGCTTTTATCGCGGGCCTAGGCCAGCGCGGCGACCGAATGAAGAAATTTCTTAACGAAAAATAATGATTTTAAACTGATAATTACGTCTAAACGAGTACTGCTTAGAATTCGAAAAAAATATATGTTAAACAAGAACATTTTCCTAATATTCTTAGCTTTGAATATTTTAGATTTTATTTATATTACATAGTGTAATTAATTTGTGAAATTAGGTCTAACCGAACACAAAAACGACTACTACGCAAATACTATCTGACGTATTATTATGAAACCTGCACCATTTTAAAGATAATTTAATTATCTATCTTTTTATCTACGATTTTTTTCGAATAGTAGTTTTTTCGAATAATATACGGTTTTTTTGCTTTATCGAATAAAAAATTCGTGCGCGGCGCTCTATCGGAAGACGTTTAAATTATTTCGAATCATTTGTTTCCGCAGCCGCAAATGATTCGGAATAATTTTAACGTTTTCCGATAGAGCGCAGTTGTCTGATATCAGAAAAAATTAAATAAATAAATAATTATAATTGCATAAGTTGGTAAAAAATGCTATGCAATAGCTTTACCGCGGCAGTCCCCGAGTGCCGCACGTATTTTTTTATTTAATGTTTTTTCAAAAGATCAATGTATTTTATCTTTTAGTGCGCCGGTTTATATTTGGCGAATACAAAGAACTTTTCACACTAGGCTCGATTGCGTTTTTTCGTGAACTATTATCAAAAAAATATTTCATGCGAACGAGACTGAACAGTACGTTAGAGCAGAATGTAAAATGAACTATCGTATCTATTCCCGCACAAAAACTACCTGCCGCACATTAAAACCTCAATTAATTAAAAAATATTTCGTCTGGTATTACATTATGTTCAGTTGGTAGTTTTATGCTGGAAAAGTGTCAATCATCAATTTCATATTCTGCTCTAACGTATTGGCCTGTCTCGCTCGCGTGTACTAATTCCGATTTTAGTTTGCTAGGAAATTAACGCAATACGAAATAATCGATACCAGAGGAATTACTATAGTTGACGTTTAAGATCTATCTTATCAATTATATTTAGGTCAGAAGCCATAGGTCATATCAACACATTATACAGATAAAGCTGTTATGTTAGGGAGATATGGCAAGCAGAGAAAAGCAGACTGATGATATCGGTCATGCATCGTATCATTCGGCTGTAGGTCTATTTATATTATACGATAACGAGATAACACAAATTTATTTAACAATTGTTTTTTTTTAATACACGGAAATACACGTTCATTAAATTCCTTCCCATGTCAAGGGCTCTTCAGGAAAATATAATCTCTTCAACATTGCTTGTTTCCTTGCTGAAGCCCTTATGTTTAAAAAAAAAATACGTGTGGCACTCGGGGACTGCCGCGGTAAAGCTATTGCATAGCATTTTCAACAACTTATGCAATTATAATTATTTATTTATTTTATTTTTTCTGATATCAGATAACTGCGCTCTATCAGAAAACGAAATTATTCCGAATCATTTGCGGCTGCGGAAGCAAATGATTCGGAATAATTTCAACGCCTTCCGATAGAGCGCCGCGCACGAATTTTTTATTCGATGAAGCAAAAAACAGGATTATTCGAAAAAAATCTTAGATAAAAAGATAGATAATTAAATTATCTTTAAAGTGGTGCAGGTTTCATAATAATACGCCAGATAGTATTTGCGTAGTAGTCGTTTTTGTGTTCGGTTTGACCTAATCTCACAAATTAATTACACTGTGTAATATAAACAAAATCTAAAATATTCAAAGCTAAGAATATTAGGAAAATGTTCTTGTTTAACATACATATATTTTTTTCGAATCGTAAGCAGTACTCGTTTAGTCGTAATTATCAGTTTAAAATCATTAATTTTCATTAAGAAATTTCTTCATTCGGTCGCCGCGCTGGCTTAGGCCCGCTATAAAAGCTATGCAATAGCTTAAAAACAAAGATATAACAAATAGTATACAACGTGGCTGTTTATTTACCGTTCCGAAGATGCAATTTCAAGTTCCTGTTAGGTATACAAGCTATATCGTTTAAGTAAATATTAAGTTACTGAAAGGACTAAAATCTCAGAGTAGTTACATTTCTACTTTGTATGTGTTATTCCGTCCATATTTAGAAGGTTCTGAGATTATTTAAAATTGACTACATCACATTCGAGGAGTCTTCTAAATATTAAAACAAGGTACTCTAACAATTTCCTAATTTTCAGTTTTGTCGCTGAATTGAAAAACTACTGATCTGATTGAAGAATAGTTTTTGTAACATTATTAATTTTGTTTTTTTTTTAATACTTAAATAGTTTTTTAACAATTTTAATGATATTATAGTTTAATATTCGACTATGTTGTAATTTAAGGCTTGGTTTAAGTTTTTACTTTAGCGGTCTACATTTCAAATGATTATAGTTAAAAGGACTAGACTTAAAACCGTAGACTATGCTTAGTCTTAGAAGCTATGTATTTTTTCCAGCAATAAAACCTTACTGTTGTAAAAAATAGTATCTAATATGTATTAAAATTTTATTTTTTAAGTCGCTTTGTTTTTATTTCATCCCCTAATATTTGACGTGAAGATTAGTGATTGTTCATTTTCGATGCTGGCAAAGCTGGCCTTACTAAATTTATTATTTATTTCACCTTCCGTAACTCCTACTGCAGAGTTTCCCATTTAGTGGTACGCGTACCCCCAGTGATACACAGAGTTGCATCAAGGGGTACGCGTGGCAATCTCTTGACTATGTGGTTTCAGAGATGTTGCAAAGAAAATCGTGCACATTTGTCACATTAAACTGATTTTCACCGTCATCGCC
Source organism: Micropterix aruncella (assembly GCA_944548615.1). Lineage (NCBI taxonomy): Eukaryota > Metazoa > Arthropoda > Insecta > Lepidoptera > Micropterigidae > Micropterix > Micropterix aruncella. The sequence continues at coordinate 26,384,405 of OX155968.1, forward strand.
TAAATTTTGATGGTACTAAATGTTAAAAAAAATACGTGTGGCACTCGGGGACTGCCGCGGTAAAGCTATTGCATAGCATTTTTAACAACTTATGCAATTATAATTATTTATTTATTTTATTTATTTGATTTTTTCTGATATCAGATAACTGCGCTCTATCGGAAAACGTTGAAATTATTCCGAATCATTTGCGGCTGCGGTAGCAAATGATTCGGAATAATTTAAACGTCTTCCGATAGAGCGCCGAGCACGATTTTTTTATTCGATAAAGCAAAAAAACCGGATTATTCGAAAAATTCGTAGATAAAAAGATAGATAATTAAATTATCTTTAAAATGGTGTAGGTTTCATAATCATACGCCAGATAGTATTTGCGTAGTAGTCGTTTTTGTGTTCGGTTAGACCTAATTTCACAAATTAATTACACTATTTTATATAAACAAAATCTAAAATATTCAAATCTAAGAATATTAGGAAAATGTTTTTGTTTAACATATATTTTTTTCGAATCGTAAGCAGTACTCGTTTAGACGCAATTATCAGTTTAAAATCATTAATTTTCGTTAAGAAATTTCTTCATTCGGTCGCCGCGCTGGCCTAGGCCCGCGATAATAGCTATGCAATAGCTTAAAAACTGATTCCTTTTTTTATTTATCATTCCTGCAATAAGGGGTACGCGAGTTCAAGGTTTTCTTAAAGTGGTACTGCTGAAAAAACTAATTGGAAACCACTGCCCTACTGCATCCGTTATCAGTACCTACACCGCAACATCGTACTCCAAATAAATTATTTAAAAAAAAAAAACACTAAAAACACGCTTTTATAAATGCACGTAAAAACCAAAAAAATATTCCATCATGGAATGCCAGTTCCTGTCTTCCGGCTTGATCATCAGACCTTGAAATTTAATCGTGGTCAAAGTTCATTATAAGACCTTTCTAACAAGTCCAAACACGGCTATGATACGATATTCCATCATGGAATGCCAGTGCCTATCTTTCGGCTTCATCATCAAACCTTGAATCCTAATCATGGTCAAAGTTCATTCCAAGACTTTTCTAACAGGTCTAAACACAGCTATGATACGATGTTCCATCATGAAGTTCCAGTTCATATCTTCCGACTCTATCATCAGATCAGTTCGACAGTACCATATTATTGTATTGTCATCAGAACTACATACAGCTGCCAATTTTCATGACGCTACGATCCTTGGAAGACGGTTAAATTAGATTCCATTACATAGTTAGTTACATACAGGTCCACCTAATAAAGGCGTGTTAAAAACAACTCTGATCAGTTGGATGTAGTCCTACTAGCAGACGGTGCTACCAGGCCGTCCAAAAATATGGATAATTTAGCTAAGATGTTGGATTCAAAGTACGAACAATTCAAAAAGGATATCATTTTAATTTTCGAAAGGCGACTTACAGAACAGGATTTAGAAATTGACGTGCTAATGAAACGGAATGATGAATTAGAAAAAAATGCGGAATTTCTTTCCAAGCAACACGACTTAATAAGCCGACTTAATAGACCCTGGAAGAGAAAAATATATATTTAAAAAATTTAGAACATAATTTAAATCATTTAATAAATTATAAAATGGAGGCTGTTGAACAGCATCAGAGGAGGAGCAATGTTGAAATCCGCGAAGTTCCCGAAACAGTAGGAGAAAATATACGGGACGTCATGTACAAAATAGGTATTTTTTTCCGGATCAACATAACGAGGGAAGACATCGCTACTACAAGAAGGGGCAGGAATGATAAGATCCGACTCCAAACCCAGGCCAATAATAAATTCGTTTAATTCATTATATTTTAAGAATACTAATTTTATTACAGACATCAAGGAGCATAACAAAAAAATTACAAATCCCAGCAAGAAATTAAATTCCACTGATATAGGTTTTTGTGGTTCCCCTGAATTTATCTTCGTATCCGATGGTCTTACTCAAAAGAATCGGAAGTCATGAAGGCAAAAACATTAGCTAGAGAAAATGACGTAAAGTATGTTTGGGTAAATACTAGACGTGTTTTCATGAAAAAATACATGTGGCACTCGGGGACTGCGGTGGTAAAGCTATTGCATAGCATTTTCAACAACTTATGCAATTATAATTATTTATTTATTTTATTTTTATTATATATAAAAATAAAATATATTATTTTATTTATTTTATTTTATTTATTCCGAATCATTTGCGGCTGCGGTAGCAAATGATTCGGAATAATTTAAACGTCTTCCGATAGAGCGCCGCGCACGAATTTTTTATTCGATAAAGCAAAAACAAAAACGGATTATTCGAAAAAAGTCGTAGATAAAAAGATAGATAATTAAATAATCTTTAAAATGGTGCAGGTTTTATAATAATACGCCAGATAGTATTTGCGTAGTAGTCGTTTTTGTGTTCGGTTAGACCTAATTTCACAAATTAATTACACTATGTAATATAAACAAAATCTAAAATATTCAAAGCTAAGAGTATTAGGAAAATGTTCTTGTTTAACATATATTTTTTTCGAATCGTAAGCAGTACTCATTTAGACGTAATTATCAGTTTAAAATCATTAATTTTCGTTAAGAAATTTCTTCATTCGGTCGCCGCGCTGGCCTAGGCCCGCGATAAAAGCTATGCAATAGCTTAAAAATTTTGAACATAATTTAAATCATTTAATAAATTATAAAATGGCGGCTGTTGAACAGCATCAGAGGAGGAGCAATGTTGAAATCCGCGAAGTTCCCGAAACAGTAAGAGAAAATATACTGGACGTCATGTACAAAATAGGTATTTTTTCCGGATCAACATAACGAGGGAAGACATCGCTACTACAAGAAGGGGCAGGAATGATAAGATCTGACTCCAAACCCAGGCCAATAATAAATTCGTTTAATTCATTATATTTTAAGAATAATTTTATTACAGACATCAAGGAGCATAACAAAAAAATACGTGTGGCACTCGGGGACTGCCGCGGTAAAGCTATTGCATAGCATTTAATATTTATTTATTTAGCATAATTATTTATTTATTTTATTTTTTCTGATATCAGATAACTGCGCTCTATCGGAAGACGAAATTATTCCGAATCATTTGCTTCCGCAGCCACAAATGATTCAGAATAATTTCAACGTTTCAACGTAACGATAGAGCGCCGCGCACGAATTTTTTATTCGATAAAGCAAAAAAAAACGGATTATTCGAAAAAAATAGATAAAAAGATAGATAATCAAATTATCTTTAAAATGGTGCAGGTTTCATAATAATATGCCAGGTAGTATTTGCGTAGGGTAGTAGTCGTTTTTGTGTTCGGTTAGACCTAATTTCACAAATTAATTACACTATGTAATATAAACAAAATCTAAAATATTCAAAGCTAAGAGTATTAGGAAAATGTTCTTGTTTAACATATATTTTTTTCGAATCGTAAGCAGTACTCGTTTAGACGTAATTAACAGTTTAAAATTATTAATTTTCGTTAAGAAATTTCTTCATTCGGTCGCCGCGCTGGCCTAGGCCCGCGATAAAAGCTATGCAATAGCTTTAAAATTACAAATCCCAGCAAGAAATTAAATTCCACTGGTATAGGTTTTTCTGGTTCCCCTGAATTTATCTTCGTATCCGATGGTCTTACTCAAAAGAATCGGTATTACTTAATATAGGCAAAAACATTTGCTAGAGAAAATAACGTAAAGTATGTTTGGGTAAATACTGGACGTGTTTTCATGAAGAAAAAAAACGACGGACAAAAGCCCGTAATAATAAATAGTGAGTCTTGTTTGTTAAAATTCACTAATTTCGATAGATCAGGTAAGAATGCTTCTCGAAGTAACAATGAAAATGGCTCTTTTTTATGCTCGTCCTAAATTTATTATTTTATAATAAAATAAAAATAAAAAATAATATTTATTATCCTATTTATTATTTGCTTGTAAAAATTTACTGTATCGTCCGTACAGTTTTTACTATATCGTCATCAGAGGAGGCGTAATGTTGAAATCCGCGGAGTTCCCGAAACACAAGGAGAAAATATACGGGACATCATGTACAAAAAGGTAAATTAGTCCGATCAACACAACGAAGGAACACATCGCTACTACAAAAAGGGCGGGAATGAGTCGGATCGACTCCAAACCCAGGCCAACAATAATTTCGTTTAATTCATTAGATTTTAAGAATAATTTTATTACAGCCATCAAGGAGCATAATAAAAAAATTACAAATCACAACAAGAAATTAAATTCCACTGATATAGGGTTTTTCAGGTTCCCCTGAATCTATCTACGTATCCGATGGTCTTACTCAAAATAATCGGTATTACTTAATGAAGGCGAAAACATTAGCTAGAGAAAATAACGTAAAGTATGTCTGGGTAAATACTGGCCGTGTTTTCATGAAAAAAATGACGAAAAGCCAGTAATAATAAACAGTGAGTCTTGTTTGTTAAAATTCACTAATTTCGATACGTCAGGAAAGAATGCTTCTCTAAGTAACAATGACAATGGCTCTTTTTATGCTCGTTTTAAGTAAAACTATGTATTATTTGCGTATAATAAATGTTATCATTAAATTTTTTCGAAGATTTTCTATTATGTGTAAATTTTCTATCGCCTGTGGGATTATTTATATTACTATTCTATTTTATATGATTAGGCATTCATGTGCAGTTATTTGTATCTTTATAATTATTAACCTTAATCATAATCATAATCACACTTCGACTAATAGTTTTTAAGCTATTGCATAGCTTTTATCGCGGGCCTAGGCCAGCGCGGCGACCGAATGAAGAAATTTCTTAACGAAAATTAATGATTTTAAACTGATAATTACGTCTAAACGAGTACTGCTTACAATTCGAAAAAAATATATGTTAAACAAGAACATTTTCCTAATATTCTTAGCTTTGAATATTTTAGATTTTGTTTATATTACATAATGTAATTAATTTGTAAAATTAGGTCTAACCGAACACAAAAACGACTACTACGCAAATACTATCTGGCGTATTATTATGAAACCTGCACCATTTTAAAGATAAGTTAATTAGCTATCTTTTTATCTACGATTTTTTTGGCATAGTCAAAGAAAAGAATATTATCCGTTTTTTTTACTTTATCGAATAAAATTCGTGAGCGGCGATCTATCGGAAGACGTTTAAATTATTCCGAATCATTTGCGGCTGCGGAAGCATAATTTCAACGTTTTCCGATAGAGCGTAGTTATCTGATATCAGAAAAAATAAAATTAATAAATAATTATAATTGCATAAGTTGTTAAACATGCTATGCAATAGCTTTACCGCGGCAGTCCCCGAGTGCCACACGTATTTTTTAAATATCTATAGTTATATCAAATATAGACCCATGACAAGAAAGATATTTTTAGGATATTGTACTTCCGTGTTTTCATGAAAAAAAAACGACGGACGAAAGCCCGTAATGATAAATATAGAGTTTTGATTGTTAAAATTCTCTAATTTCGATAGATCAGGAAAGAATGCTTCTCTAAGTAATAATGAAAAAGGCTCTTTTTCTGAAAAAATATAAAATATTTGGGCATTACAATTGATCAGAATCTACGCTGGGGTGAACACATAGGATTTTTATCAAACAAGGTGCATCAGATAGGTTTTATTTTTCGAGAGCTAAGAAACATTTTGGAGCCAGGAACGCTCAAGATGACTTCTTTACTCTCTGTGAAACAGTTGTGTATTACGGTATTATAGCTTGTGGTGGTTGTGTTAAAGCCGTTCTGCATCCACTTTAAGTCGCACAAAAGAGTGTTATGAAAACCATACTTAGAAAACCATTTAGATTTCCTAGAAATTTACTATTTTTATTACCAGGAATTCAATGTTTTATAGTGGTCGCAATCGCTCCTGACATTCCGGGTTGTAAAACGTGCGAGCACGACAGCTCATCAGCGTTCTCGCTCTACAAGAGATGTGGCGCCTGGTGCCAGGCTATCGATATCGATGATTACATACAATAAATCTATTAAAATGGACTATTATCGTCAAAACCCGGCTTTAATAACAAATCCAGAAAGAATTGCGAAATGAAAACGGATATTCTATCATATTGCAAAATATTAATGCACTGAAATATTCTAAATTATCTGAAATGTCGAAACACAGCAATTAGTTATTGCCCTAATGGGGACATACCTAATAGGATATTGTCTTGAAGAATAATTAACAAATCCAGAAAGAATTGCGAAATTAAAACGGATATTCTATCCTATTGCCAAATATTAATTCACTGAAACATTCTAAATTATCTGAAATGTCGAAACACAGCAATTAGTTATCGCCCTAATGGGGACATACTTAATAGGACATTGTCTTAAAGAATAATTAATTATTTCACTAATGTAATTAGTACTATGTACAATAGTACCTACTATGTACAATAGTACTATGTACAATAGTACTATATACAATAGTACATTAGTACTATGTAAAATAACTCGGTTAAACTACGTCCGTTTTTAAAAAAAATTCTTCGCTTCTAGAAATCGCTATAGATTCTAATAACCTAAAATAAATTCAAATTGATAAATAATTTTGCTGCTCCGAATAATGCTCTTGGACATTATACATATCAATTTACATGTAATTACATGCAAAGTAATGAAAGATTCATTCTTATCGACGATGTACCTTTGCAAAAAAACACAATATCTTTGCCTTAACACAATAATTTCCTTCTCTAACGGTGTATTCAAAATTGTAAAATTAAAGAAAAAGTAGGTTTCATAGACTAAAAATTATTTACATAGCATTTCATATATTTTTTTTATTTTATAATGTTTATTGTAACACCGATCTTTGTGTGGTGACGGTATCAAACACACTCATAAGTGACTCGTATCAACAACACAATGTTTTTGAAGAGCTTGTTCTCCTAGAGCAATTAAAGCGGAAGATCATTTGGAACGTCATTTGAAACCCTTCCAGAGAGTAACTCCCTTTATATTTGAAACCCTTCCAGAGAGTAACTCCCTTTATTGAGGGTGTAATTACAGGACTGGTAATGAATCTCTTATGGTTTACGTGCTAAGTTCATTTTGTTGTTTTGAACTACCCTGAACATCCTAATATATTATAAATACATACAAGAAATTAATTTGTTTTGTTTGTTTGTTTGTTTCTACTCTTTGTTGTGAAATTTCACAATGGACGGGTTTATTATCATACGACAATCTCTTACAACCAACCCTAATATGAAGTGTTTATATGTATGTGTGCATGTAACATGTGTGTAAGTGTGTGTCTTGTTATGGCATTCGACCGAGAGAATTGAAAATGCAATTCCGTTAGTTTTATCCCAATGGAAAATAGTGACCCAGCCGGGAATCGAACCCGGATCCTTACAATGTAAGATCAGGCGACCTAACCTAACACATGGGTCGAAGTTTGACAACCCCTTCGGTTTTCTAACTGCCTGTTTTAATTATTTCATTTTTCATTTAAGTACTGTCAAAAATTACTATGTATCCGACCATATCAATATCGAATATCCATCGATATCGATAGTGAGGCGTGGCCCGGGATAGCGATCTCTATATCTTGTGCGAGGGAGAAAAGTGATGTGCTGTCGTGCTCGAACGTTTTACGACCCGGAATGTCAGGAGCGATTGCGACCATTATAGGCGTTAGGTTATTATATGTTAAAAATATTTTAATTCATCTACGTAAGAAAACCATACAATCAAAAGGAAAACTAAGATTAGCAACCAGAAGAGCAGCTGGAGATTTTATGAGCGTCCCATTTATGAGAACAACTTTTGGGCAAAGAAATTTCACATTCATTGTGCCAAAAATGTATAACTTCCTCCCGGTTCATCTGAAAGAGACATCCACTCAGCAAGTCTTCAACAAATACCTTGATTTTCATTTTTTGATAACTGCTTTTGATGTTTTATTTATTTCTTTATAATCGAGTAAATATGTTATTATATGATTGATGTATTATTTTATTACTACTTGATTATGTTTATGATTACTTTTTATTACTATTAATAATTATTTTTATTATTATTATGTCTTGTTTTAATTACAATTCTTAATTGTTAACATTTGAGTTATATGATTTTCTGACATTTTATTTTATTTATTTATTTAGGTACATAGGATTAGGTATACAGTTCATTCATAGGTCATGTAATCTTATAATAATTATATAAATTATTTAATAATTAATATAGGGAGGTTTAACACATCTTACATGACCTTTACTGCCAATAGCACATCTAACTAGGCGATAATTTGGCCCGTTTCTAGATGTGCATATTTTTATGCAATTTTAAGAAATGAAGTGTGTTTTTTTTAAATAAATTATTTGGACCCACCACCTGTATATATACATAAATATACCAATTTTATAAAAAATATAGCTATGTAATAAATATATACATTTATAGTTGTAGTTTAATAAAATTTAATTAAGAAAAATAGATAAGTGATACTAAATGAATTGTCGTGCGTTGCAAAGAAGTTGATCAGATTTTACATATCCCTTGTTAAGTAGCCATCTATTAAGGTTTGCTTTAAATATTTTTATGTTAGGATAATTTTTCATGTCTTCACTAAGGGAATTATATAATTTTTGGGCTATGTAGAATATATGTCTCTGGGCAAATGTTGTCCTGACTGACGGAATTATATAATTGATACTCGCGGACATTCTTGTGTTCAGATTGTTTTGAGTTCGGGCGTGGTCATCTCTAGATTTGTAGAATGCAAGAAGCGCTTGCTTAATGAATAACTGTTTAGCTGATAGCACATGGGATTGGGAAAATAACAAGGCAGATGGATGACGTCGGTTTTTCCTGTGAATTACTCTCAATAATAATTTCTGCGCTTTTGTCAATCTATCCAGATTATCATTAGTAGTAGCGCCCCATGCCGCGACTCCGTAGGACAAAATACTCTGACACAAGGCCATGTATACCATTCTTATGGTTGTTTTGGACAGAATGTTGCGCAGCCGAAAAAATACATAAACCAGCTTTCTAATTCTCGAACTCAAATTTGCAATCTGATTTTCCCAACATAGCTTCTCATCTACCGTTATGCCTAAGTAGGAGACTGTTGCAGATTTGCTTAATTTAGTACATACACATCTATTCTTATCCAAGCATTTGTCGGTATGAATGGCAAGTGTTTGGTTGAGAACCTGGCTGGGATTTCCCCGCAAGCTGAAAGTGATAAATTTTGATTTCGAGGCATTTAGCGTTAAAATATGGTTGTCGATCCAAGTTTTAGCCAGTTCCAAGTTACTTTGAGCTTTGAAGAATGTATCATTCCAATTATTAGTCGCAGTAAGAAGGACAGTGTCGTCCGCGAAGGATACGATTCTACCATTAACAGGTAATTCGCACAATTCGTTGATGTAGATTAAAAAGAGAATTGGACCCAAAACACTACCTTGAGGGACACCGAATGACACGTTAGTCGCTTTGCTTATTTGTCGACCAATTACTGTGCTCTGAGTCCTCCCGTCTAGGTAACTCCGAACCCATTTTAAGGCCACCCCATCGATTCCGTAGTCAGTTAGTTTTTTTCCGAGGATTACATGGGAAACTGTGTCAAAAGCCTTTGACAGGTCAAGGAAAGTGGCAATTACCTTTTTTCCTTTGTCTATGTTTTCCACTATATATTGTATGACAGCATTGATGGCCACACTGGTTCCCCGACCCTGTCTAAAGCCATACTGATTATTAGATAGCAGCATTATTAAATATTATTAAACATTGTGATTGTTTTAAAACTATCTTTATAACTGACTATTTCAAGTACTCCTATTTTTAGTAATTATTAAACTTTTTTATTTATGAGTCTGTACTCTTTTTTTCATTTCACTTTTAACAGTGTTAAATAAAAATGCCACTTAGCCATTTAGATTTTTTAAAAGTTTTTTTAAATTTTATTTCTGTTTAATTTTTTTATTTAGTTTTTTACCCATTTACATGTATTTTTTTTCCTACGTATTCAATTACTCTATGTTTATGGAATGTCCGCCCAAGCACAAGCTTTTCTTAGTTTTGCGACAGTGGACAAAGGTTATCATTTAATAATTGAGTCTAATGTCTTGCTGTGTTTTAGTTATATTATATTTTATTAGATGTTTCTTAATTGTAACTTGTAATAATTTTGTGAATTGCTTAAATAAATAATTAAAAAAATAAATAAATTGTTTTTATAGCACAATAAAGTTATTCTATTCTATTCTATGCACATGGTTAGTATTTTTTTTAATCGGTTGTGTTACCCCCGACTTTCCTGACTAGTAGCCAAGGACTGATTTCATCTGAATATTAATTTCATAATTAAAATTAATGACGGGCTACCGCCGCGCCGCCTGGGTCGCCCGGCGCTGTTTGTTTCTCGGCTAAGCGCTAACAGACGGCGTATATATTTCATTACAATATATGGCCGAATTTGAAATTATTAGTGTAGCTTGTATATATGTAATGAGCCTACCAAAATTTCACAATGCGATTTTGACCTAACATGGCATCTGTGTACCAAACTACATGTTGAGAACGGTTTCGTGCAGTTTAGGCCATAAGATCCATTTTGTTCTCGGATCGGCCCAACTCACGATTCAGCTCTTATTCAGAAGCCTCCTCGTATGAAAGGCCACCCTGGGTAAGACTCTCGCGTCTCAGGCCTTATGGTTGGTGAATCGGTTTCTCCTGGTGGGAGTGCCTCCCGGCGCTACTGGACGATTTGCGCACCGTTCGGCGACGCCAATCGGTTGTGCAGTCTGACTAATTGCTGAAGGAGTCTGGAGACTATGGAAATATACTGTCTCCTAAGCAGCGGGGGTGGATGTTGACCTGTTGTCATGCTATTCTTGAAACGACGTATCGGCCACCCGATCCCGAGTAGTATGACGGTAGATACAACAGGTAGAGGGCGCGTAAGCGACTTCGGTCCCGTAACCAGTCGGGAGGAGGGAGGTATCCTGAAGGATAATTCTAGATGGAGATAACTTACCAAAACTGGTAGCCAGGGCCGAGGTGCCCCACTGGGTTACGTTCCTAGTGCCTCGCCGTAAGGCGTTGGTCTCTGGCGAGTTCGTGGTTTTTGCTGGACGGTAGATTTGTACCATCATCTTCTACGCTCATCTCACGGGAGATAGAACGATTATTATCGTTAAAACTTTTTAAGGTGACGGGTTTATACTTTGTAGTCGACAACCACATGTACCAAACTACAAGCTTCTACGTCCAGTATTTCGATATTGCTATATGACTAGTGCGCCCCCTTGGTGGACCAGTTTCGATCACAATCTCTTCAACTCTTGCAATGACCAAATTGATGCCTTCATATCAAATTTTGTATTAAGCTTTTGGGCGCTATCGTGGAGAAATTGACACAGACAGACTTCAACCTGAAAATGCTCTTAATCTTCTCGGGGGCTCAAAATAGGTATTTCCGTCTTCATCTCGATTTTTTTTTGCGTTTTCACAATACTTTCCCTTTTGGTTGGTTGGTAAGCCTGAAGCCAAATAGGTTAATAATAATAAAACCTAATATGTCTTTGGTTTACAAACCTTTGTATTTTCCTATTTGCTGTATATGCGATTATCAATAGTAATTGGATTTACTAATGAGATGTAAATATAATGTATTTTTCCAGATCCTGGACTTCAGAACTGTACCACCGGTAACGTTACTCGACGTATCAAAAGTCCGCGAGGAATATGTAAGTGGGCTTCCCACCGCCGAATCGGTCCGAGCCGCCTCTACACCGCCAACCGCAACGACGACAAACGTCGAACTCACGTCGGTAGAATTCGACAATGAGTGTCATGTATCGTCTGCAATAACGGAATGCATACAGCCAAAAATTTTCAGATCGCCAAAAACCACACAGTCGCCACGCAAGCTGATGAATCCGACCGCAATGAAGCTGACGTCGAAGATACTGACGTAGACGATTTTTTAGTCGTTGAAGCTCAAGCCGTCGAATCTGGCGCTAATAAACCCCAAGCCGGCGAAGACACTCACGTTGAGGCTAACGTTGATGAATCCACCGACGATGAGGCTCATGACAATGGGTCGGTCGCTAGATGCTTAACGACATCCGTTTGTTCGTCGTGGAACTCGCCAAAAATATGGCGACGATCTTACATCTGCAAATTCTGCACCCGACCGTTCCCCCGTCTCGACCAAATCCATTTACACTTAGCAGTCCATTCAAATCTAATAAAACTACAATACCGCCACGACATCATTCATTGTTGCGTCACGATGAACCGTACGGATGAGACTGAACTGAAACCATCGGCCAAAGTATTCGACGCTACAATTCACCTGAGAAAAGATTCCAAAATCAAGAGCGCCTTTGAACATTTCTACATATCAAGTCTATACGTCGACGCAGAAGAGCATAATCAAATGATTACCAAATCGGAAAACGCGATGCGGAATCTACGCAGTAGGCGATACAATTATCACCTATCTGAATCCGATTCTGACTCCAGCGATAGTGAACCACTCGTGAGGAAGTTCTCGGGAATTCGGAAACTATCATCCTCGTCCATCGAATTCGCTGAAACCCGCTCGCAATGTTCTAAAATCACACCGAAAGAAGTTACACTGAAACCTGTAAGGCCAAAGCCACCAAGCAAATCTGAATCCGAAATAATCGATATCCTTAATACAACGCTGTCAAGCGTCATACAAGAGACACAGATGAGAAATACCGAATTGTTGAAACTCGACCAGACCGTGTTAGACTTCTTAAAGAAAGAGGGCTCGGAGATACATATCGTATGGCAGAACTCATTAAAATCGCACGCCGCCGAGTTTGTCGTCGGCTCGAAAGAAGTATTGGCCGCCCAACGCGACGAATTCACTCTAGAACCTGATTGCTCATCTGATTTTGAAGATTTATCACCGACGCTCACCAAGGAAGCGGTTAAGAAAGCGATCGAAAAAGCAAAAGCGTTCGAAGAAGGAAAAGCGCTTAAAGAAGAAAATGCAAACAATGAAAACAAAGCCAAAGCGCTCAAAAAAGCGCAAGCGCTCAAAACAGAAAAAACGCTTGAAGAAGAAAGAGCGTTTGAAAAAGCAAAAAGAGTAGAAAAAGCTAAAACCTTCAAAAAAGCGCAAGCGTTACATAAAGCGCCAGCGCTCAAAAAACCAAAATCGTTTGAAGAAGAAAAAACGTTTGAAAAAGCAAAAGCAGAAGAAAAAGCAAAAGCGCAAGAAAAAGCAAAAGCACTCGAAAAGGCACAAGAAGAAACAAAAGCGCTTGAAAAAGCACAAGACTTTGGAAAAGCAAAAACAATTAATGAAACAACAGGGCATGAAAATAAAAAGTTTCGCCAATCAATAATTCTTGAATACTTAAACCGGCTGAAAGACTGCGATCGGCCCGGTAGAACAAAGACGTTTGAAAAAAGAAACTCGGTTAAAACGAATATGCCTGAAGAATTAATCTCACTAGAAGATATAATCCCAGATGAAATACCGAGAGCTGTTGACAAACCGCATTCGCCCATAAATGCATCGAGGGAGAAGACACAACCGAGCGTTATTCAAATAAATCCTCAGGTAGTGCATAAGCTACCCGCGTCAACCAGTTTGAGCATCGTAGCTGTTCCGAAAGCAATTGAGGTTTTCTGCATTTCAGACGACGAAAACGACGAGCGGGAAACGTTTTCACCGACTCAGCTCGTTGTGGACACAGAAACGGTACCAATGCCGATTATTCTGAGTGCTGTATCACTAGCGGCCGTTTCCACGTCGCAGTGCGCCTCACCAGATAAATTTATATCGAAGACAAAAACGGCAAAACGGAAAACAGCATCAGACGCAACGGTGGAACCTTCGTCGCAACAGAAGAAGATGGCTTATAACCCGAGTTTCGCTGATTTGTTAGCGAAGCCGAGCAATTCGCCAATTCAATTGATCGAGCAGCGCCCGTTCGTCACGTGCAGGCCGACGTCTTCGCCGATGATTGGTGTGAAGTCATCGACCGACGTCCCGCACTTAGCAAACCTCACGCTGCAGACATTTCAGACGGCGCTGCACGCGTACAGGCTCAGCATCTTCGAGGACGTGACGTCGAGCATGTACAGCCTCGTCCAACTCAAGATCATTGTGACGAAAGCATCAGAACGAGTACCGCTGATAGTCTGCCTGTACTCATGCCAAACTAAGCCCAGTATCTACTGTATACATGTGTTTGATTCTCGCGGACGAATCGTCATCTGTACGGAGCCAGTCGCTTTACAATCGCAGATACTTAAATCTTTGCTCGTGTTGGACGCAGCGAAGATCATCGAAAACAACGCTAGACACTTATCCTATCTTATTTTTCGCAATACTGTTAGGTTTCTTCGGATCGGTAGAGCAGTTGCTGGGTTAGGTTTTGATTACTACCCAGACATTGAATATTACCCAGACAGAGAAAGCAGAATTTAGACCTCGAATGTTACAAATCAGCATCTTCGAGGACGTGACGTCGAGCATGTACAGCCTCGTCCAACTCAAGATCATTGTGACGAAAGCATCAGAGCGAGTACCGCTGATAGTCTGCCTGTACTCATGCCAAACTAAGCCCAGTATCTACTGTATACATGTGTTTGATTCTCGCGGACGAATCGTCATCTGTACGGAGCCAGTCGCTTTACAATCGCAGATACTTAAATCTTTGCTCGTGTTGGACGCAGCGAAGATCATCGAAAACAACGCTAGACACTTATCCTATCTTATTTTTCGCAATACTGTTAGGTTTCTTCGGATCGGTAGAGCAGTTGCTGGGTTAGGTTTTGATTACTACCCAGACATTGAATATTACCCAGACAGAGAAAGCAGAATTTAGACCTCGAATGTTACAAAATTGTGACTCAGTCAGTGATATTATATGTATGTATCTATTCGATAAGTATCGAATCTCATTTTTTTATGCTTACGATTAGGAAGTGTAGTGAGCAACCATCGAATTGTCATTGGTTGCGAAATGGCGAAATGACTGAGCAGCGATATTGTGTCAAATTTTACCAAAATGTTTGTGATATCCATTGGAAACTAGTCATAAAACCATCAGGCTTTCAGAGACGTCGCCTTGGTCATCTTAACGATAAAGGAGCGGTGAGACTTATTCAAAGACGGTCATACACCAGGGAACGGTCAGCGGGAGCTACAGATGGCAAGAGCGACTCTCCTTGATCTCTGATTTTGATCTCTGATTCTCCTTGATCCAGAATTAAATTAATTAAAAAATACCCCTACGTCCAGAAGCATCAAGGGAAAATATAATAACCCGTTGTTTCGCGACCTGATCCACGGCTATTTGGTATGCTCTTTACTGATCTTGATTTAGAGGTGGCTTCTTGTCTGAGATGTGCATACATCATCAGCTCTTTGACGTTTTCATTCTTTTATCGTCAGCTAAGCAAAGCGAAGCTTTGCGAATTATATTACCCCAGAGGGATCGCCAGTTTTTGTTGTGTTTGGATGTCTATGGCCACAGTGACCTGAGAACGCGTTTTCCGATTTCAAACATTCTTTTGGGTTCCGAACCTACAATAGAAATGAGAGCTTGAGCCGATAACTGCAACGGGCGAACCCGTCGCCTCAGGAAGATTTACCGATATTAGATCGTTCTGTCTTCCGTAAGGTGAACGTAGAAGACTTGGGACGAAACAGTCCACTGTCTAGCTACGCCACTCGCCCGTAAGAAACCAACGCCTTACTGCGAGATTTTATTTTTTTATTTTATTTTATTCGGTTAAGAAACAGCGTTTATATATAACAAATACAAAATGTAACAATAAAACTATGACTTACTATATGGTAACACTATTTACTGTTAATACTATGTGTACAGTACATATCTCCGTTATTATACCTACGTTATTTATACTTACATTTCTTTAGCAGTGATTTATTGATAGACAAAAGAGAAAGAGCTAAAAACAAATGAAAATGAAATTTTATTTTGTACCAAAAAAATATTTTTTAAAATATTACAAAAAACTATTCATGTAAACCGGGATTAATAATCATTCGATGAAATAAGGGGGACAAAAGACTGATAATAATTTTTAATGGTTTCCTTAAAGTGACTTTTACTTAATGAAAAAATATCAATGTACCCGAACCTATCGTTATACGTTATCATAGCTCTGTTTATTAAGGAATGCTTCGTATAATTAGAGTTATATCTCTACATAAAACAAGTGCGGATTCCGAGTAATGCGAGGAGGAGCCAGTATAGATAACTTTTCGACCAGATACGCACTGTCAAAAATATTGTTTATTACATTGTAGAGAAACATCATATCGTAGGTTGTACGCCTATCTTCAAGACTAGCGAGTTTAAAGAGAGCTAA
This sequence comes from Micropterix aruncella, assembly GCA_944548615.1. Lineage (NCBI taxonomy): Eukaryota > Metazoa > Arthropoda > Insecta > Lepidoptera > Micropterigidae > Micropterix > Micropterix aruncella. The sequence continues at coordinate 26,400,768 of OX155968.1, forward strand.
TGTATCCTTGTACGATTCAGCAGATTTATTTTCCCTAAAGCACAAGTGCTTTAAGATTTTTTTTGAATACGCTCTGTTCGTTGCTTGTACAAGTTGTATTGGGGGGCCAAATACAGGATGCAAATTCTTGTATACTACGGACATAGGCTCCATATATTACTATCAACTTGGATGTCTCGGAAAAGGGCTTGCACGCCCGTAATAGAAAACCTAGCGATTTGTATGCTCTGGTGACAATACTTTCAATGTGCTGGTCGAATTTCATTTTGGATCGAGTAAAACCCCCAAATCTCGGACGATGTTAGTCTCCTTAATGTTATCGTAACCAATTTTGTAATCGAAAAGTATTTTATTATAGATAACCTGGATACGCAACCAGCGCGTCGACACTTGCACCCTTACTTTCAGCTGCAACCAGAAATGGGAGCTGCATACATACTGACCTCTTTAAAACCAGATTTTTAGCCGTGCGATCATGGCAAGTCAGTGAGGCCATTCCATTACGATCCGTCCATGATACGATACAGTCCAGTACGATCATGGCAAGTCGCGTGCGGCATGAGTAAGGCCAGGAATAAAAAGGCCAGTTCGGGCGGAAATGCATAATGAATAGGATAAAATCCGAGCAAGTCAAGACAAAGTAGGGTAAGTCGGGGCAAGTACAGGCAAGTCCGGGCCAGTACGGAGTTAGAAGAATAAGACGAGGGAAGTCCGGGTGGAGATGCGGAATGGAGTGGGGTAAGTACGGGTAAGTCAGGTGTTCGGAATGAGTAGCATAAGTCGAGGAAGTCTCGGCGAGGTGCGGAATGGCTAGGGTAAAGGGGCAATCATATTATCGGACATATTATGAACACTATGCACAGTCGTTTGGGACGCGGCTTGCAGATCTCTATCGGACATCCGAAGCCTCAAGGTCACGTCCGCGACTGACGCCCGATAATGTGGCTCAATAAAAATTCATTACACAGATAACCTTTTAGTCGCGTCTATAAGCCGCGGCTTACGGACGCGTCCGATAATATGTTTGCCCCTTGAGACGGGATAAGTCGGGGCGGATCTGCAGAATGAGTAGGGTAAGTCGGGAAAAATCGGTCGGAAGTGCGAAATGAGTAGGGTAAGACGCCCTAAGTCCGGCCGGAAGATCGGGAAATATCGTACGTAAAAAAAGGGACTTTAATAAAATATCGTACTTTTAAAAGTGTCTGAAATCATACATTCAGTAAATATTGTACTTTCGGACATCAATTTCCTAAAATTGTGCCTTGTAGTAGTAATTCCTAAAATTGTGCCTAGTAAGATAAATACTGATTATATTTTTTGTATGTTTTTAAATACATAGTTAAGAAAAAATATAAATTAGGGGTTGATTTTATTATTGTTTAATTTTTCAAGAGTTTACTTTTACTTTAGGGTTTAAGCGGACTACATTAAAATTTTGCCAAAGAAAATTATGGTCGTTGCTTTTAAGTCTCAAAGTCAATAAAAGACATTTAAAATCATTATATTTTTTATTCTAATATAAACCGACCGATGAATTACCCGACTATTTTAAAATGGACATCATGGAAAGTATATATTTTTTTTGTTTAAGAAATGACAGTAAATGGAATACGGACATCGATGAATTAGCTAGTTAGTCACTACCTACCAAAAATTATTTGACTTTGACAATGAATTGTAGTTTTTTGACTAGGTATTTTTATATTACATCCTATATTACTTAACATATATTAAATATTAATGACTGTTTCTTTCTTTTCTCAAATATACCTTTATTTATATTATTTAATCGAATTTTATATTATATTTATTGCCGATTATATAATGGAATTGCATTTTATTTATTATATTATCTTTCATTATATTTATTTTTTTTTATTTTATTCTGAAGACCACATTAGGGCAATTTAGTGTTATTAGCTTTTTAGGTTAAGGTTACTTCGAAGCGGCATCAACAACGAAAGAACGATTCAGTAATCACTTGTTGACAATGATTACAATTGCCGAATATTTAGAAAATATTTCTCCAGAAATAGCTATTGATCAAGAGCTTGACGATGACGAAGAACAAAGTGATTCCAGTATGTTTAATTAGTTTAATTTTATCTTATTTTCAATATATATTTTTTTATTATTTGGAATAAACACATAAGAAACATAACAATACTTTTTTAGTTTGTATCGGCTTAAAGTACTTAAAACATACAATTAAATCATCAGTAATCAACTTTATTAATATTAAAATGCTTCCTATTATTAGTTATCACAAAAACATTTATGTCGCCGTAAATAGGCCTTTCCCAGTGTGCGCCGGGCGCTTCGGCGCCACTCGTCTGAGTGCTTTTGCTGTTGTTTTTATGATACCTATGCATATTTCTACTTTCGGATGGAACTTTTCGGTTTATGGCTTTGTTTGTGTGTTTTAAATAGAATTTCCGAGAGGTTTTATTTTTTTATATTTTGCCTGAACCTAATGCTTTTATTACCATTTGGGATGACTGATTTCGGTGTGTGTGTGTCGCCTTGTCGTCGTTTCTTTGTCTGGTTGCAACAAATAGGATAAGTCTTTTTAAGCTATTGCATAGCTTTTATCGCGGGCCTAGGCCAGCGCGGCGACCGAATGAAGAAATTTCTTAACGAAAATTAATGATTTTAAACTGATAATTACGTCTAAACGAGTACTGCTTACGATTCGAAAAAAATATATGTTAAACAAGAACATTTTCCTAATATTCTTAGCTTTGAATATTTTAGATTTTGTTTATATTACATAGTGTAATTAATTTGTGAAATTAGGTCTAACCGAACACAAAAACGACTACTACGCAAATACTACCTGGCGTATTATTATGAAACCTGCACCATTTTAAAGATAATTTAATTATCTATCTTTTTATCTACGATTTTTTTCGAATAATTCGGTTTTTTTGCTTTATTGAATAGAAAATTCGTGCGCGGCGCTCCATCGAAAGACGTTTAAATTATTCCGAATCATTTGCTTCCGCAGCCGCAAATGATTCGGAATAATTTCAACGTTTTCCGATAGAGCGCAGTTATCTGATATCAGAAAAAATAAAATAAATAAATAATTATAATTGCATAAGTTGTTAAAAATGCTATGCAATAGCTTTACCGTGGCAGTCCCCGAGTGCCACACGTATTTTTTTTATTATATTTTTATATTTGCATTCTGCATATTGTCCTAGCATTCATTTAGGATATTTTGAACAATACCTGCCAAGATGACCGACCCAAAAGCACCCACTGTCAGTCACTGGATAGACAGTGTTTTTGGAAAGCTGAACTAAAACTGATTTTTTGCACAATTTGAATCTGATATCTTCGCACCAAAAGTCAGCGGCGAAAAGAAATAACAAAGTTTATTTGCCAAATTACAGCTAGACGATCTTTGATAAGTAATATAAACACTAACCCTCCAATCGAAAAAAACGGTTGTGTCATTCCAAGACTTTCCTGGCAAGCAGATAACCCCCCTCGCGCTAAACCTTTACCCCCACCTCACACCACTTCCCAATGCCATCAACTACCCCCCCACCCTCCTTCCTCAGCCCACTTCCCCCCAACCCACTCTCACTACACCCCCCTTCACTCCCCCAAACAACCCCCTTCTCGCCTGCCCCTCCCTCCGCTCCTCAACCCATCATCCCCTCTCCCTGGCCCTCCCACAACTAGTCCTCTCCCCCTGCAACCCCCCCCATCAGCCACCCCCAACTCCCACAAACTCACCTACAAGCCCACCCTACCCCCCTCAGCCCACCTATCCCTCCACCCATCCTCTCTCACCCTACACCACCTTTCACCCCTTGTCCCAACTACCCGCGTCACAACGTCCCCACCTCAGCCCACCATATCCCCCCCTACCCCCCTCATACCTCCCCGACCCACCCTTACCGTTCTTCCTTTAACTCCCTCCCTTCTGCTCCCCCTTTCCCTACCCCCTTTTACTCCCCCCTTTCTCACCCCCTCTCTTCTGTTCGACCCACTTCACCTCCCTCTCCGACCACCCCTCTCCCGCCTCTACTTAAAGCCTCCTGTTTTCCCCCTCCCCCCAACTCCGTTCTAAATCCCCCTTCCACCCCCTTCCCTCTTAACGTCCTTCGTCCACCTACCCAAACTAAGAAACATTCCCCTGTGGATGCCGTGGTCCGCGATAGATTCGGTTGCCCCCATATTACCGCTTCATAAGCGAGAGGACCGCGCAATCGACCTGGATCCTATAACCGGTCAGAAGGCAGGAGGTATTCTGAAGGTTAATTCCAGACGGAGATATCCTTCCAAACTGATGGTCAGGGGGCGAGGCTTCCCGCTGGGTACCTTTTCCGGTTCCTCGCCGTAAGGCGATGGCCTCTGACGGGAAGGTGGCGTAACTAGACTGGATTGTTTTTCTTCCCAAGTCTTCGGCGCTCAACACACGGGAGACAGAAAGATCTGACATCGTTAAAACTTCCTGAGGTGACGGGTTCGCCCGTTGTAGTTGACAGCTCTGTTTGTCCCGTGAGATGTCAAACGTTTTATCGCGAGGCACAGAGAAGTGAACCCAGCAAAGCAGCAAGCAGACCACACGCCCTTACTATCAGATTTGGACAGATTTCTTCGTCCTCCATTCCTCCTAACTACAGAAAATGTGGCAGACGAAGCTACCCGGGATCGAAATAGAAGCGACCTGCGCCAGAGCTTACGCTGGTTTGAAGGTCCGGCCTTGCTGGGCCCTTGCTGAGTTGGCCACGAAGACCCATTCGCTTCAGGGTTGGTCACACTCACGGGTCAACATCTATCCGACGGCCTCCACGCATGAAGCTGGGTTGGACTCTGGCCTTATGGTCAGCTTCCCCAAGGAATCAACCTTCTGGCGCTCCTGGACGGCCTGCGCACCGTGCGGCGTGAGCCAATCGACTGTGCACTCTGACTAACAACTTGGGTTGTCGACTACAACGGGCGAGCCCGTCACCACAGGAAGTTTTAACGATTAGTCGTTCTATCTCCCTGGAGTGAACGTAGAAGACTTGGGACAAAAACAGTCCACCATCTAGCTACGTCACAAGCCCGTAAGAGGCCAACGCCTTAACCGCGAGATAGCCAGGGATGTTACCTGGTGGGCCGACACTCGCGCCCTTACTTCCAATTATGACCAGATTACTCCGGTCTCTCGATTGGTTCCGAGTTCGAGGTCGCTTGCGCGGTCCTCTCCCTTACGAAGCGGTGAAACGGTGTATACCGAATCTATCGCAGACCACAGCGTCCTTTGCCCGGCTGTTCACCGAGGATCGGATGGCCGATGGTCGTTTCAAGAGCAGTCGCCCTAAGGTCCGCAACCACTCCCGCTCTATAGGAAACAGTACTGCTTCCAGACTCCCCCGACTGTTAGTCAGAGTTGGGAGCTAACGGGCCCATGATGAGGTGGCCACGATGACCCATGTGTTCAGGGTCGGCCACACTCACGGGTCAACACCCATCCGATGGCCTCCACGCATGGGGTGCGAACCTGGGTAGGACACTGGGTCAACCAGTCTCCCCTGGGAATCAAACCTCTGGCGCTCCTGGACGGTCTGCGCACCGAGCGGCGCAAGCCAATCGATTGTGCTCTCCGACTAACAGTCGGGGGAGTCTGGGAACTGTATTGTTTCCTATAGAGCGGGGGTGGTTGCCTACCTTACGGCGACTGCTCTTGAAATGACCATTGGACTTCCGATCCCGGTTCAGAGTCGGGCAAAGGACGCCTTGGTCCGCGATAGATTCGGTGTACACCGTTTCACCGCTTCGTAAGGGAGAGGACCGCGCAAGCGACCTCGAACTCGGAACCAATCGAGAGACCGGAGAAATCTGGTCACAATTGGAAGCAAGGGCGCGAGTGTCGGCCCGCCAGGTAACATTACTGGCTATCTCGCGGTAAAGGCGTTGGTCTCTTGCGGGTTGTGGCGTAGCTAGACGTCGGATTTGTAATGTCCAAAGTCTTCTACGCTCACTGCACGGTCGATAGAACGATGAATCGTTAAAACGTCCTGCGGTGACGGGTTCGCCCGTTGTGGTTGACATCTCAATATGTTAGTCAGAGTGCACAATCGATTGGCTTGCTCCGCACGGTGCGCAGACCGTCCAGGAGCGCCAGAGGTTTGATTCCCAGGGGAAACTGACCAAGGCCAGAGTCCTACCCAGGTTCGGACCCCGTGCGTGGAGGCCGTCGGATGGGTGTTGACCCGTGAGTGTGACCGACCCTGAACACATGGGTCTTCGTAGCCAACCCATCATGGGCCCATTAGCTCCCATTAGTATTTTAAACAATATTAATCGCAATAAACTAACGCTCGCGAAAGGAAATCAACACAACTCAAAACGCGTCACTATTTGAGGCCAGCTCATATGACTATTGAGGGAACGTGCGCGCGAGATATGTGAATAAATTGTTCTTCAACGGGTATCCCTGCGAGCGAGTAGGATACACGCATCATATGAATGAGCAAGCGAGATAATGCTATATTTGCATTTATCTGTAGCTTTCTCAAATGCTTCGTACTTCAATGTCGTGGTCGCCCAGGAAATTAATGCGCACCGTGCAAAATTTAAGTATTTTTCAATAAAAAGCTACGAATATAAATTGTGCATAATTTGAATTGTTTACAACAGTCCACTTCAGCAAAAGTACATGTATTTGATCAGTACTGTGCTTGCTGTCAAAAACACATTTAAACTTAATAAGGAAAATTCAATATTACGCGGCAGGGGTCTACTGAAAACAAAAAACACAGCAAGTGGTCTGTCAAGGGATTATAACATTTTAACGTCGCGGCAAATATATTTCATAAACTAACAGCCACCAAAAATATTCCACAGGATAATATTAGAAAAATTCCAACCCTCTAAAGTGCAGTCATAAAACCACTTAAACAAATGCACGCTCCCTGCAATAGTAATGGAACCTTTTACTATGGCAAGGATTTCGTAAAGATAACGAAATACCTGCCATAAAAGCACTCAACGAAAAATACACATCCTGTCCATAGTCATAAAATAAACCGAAACCATTCGAAAATAGATAAGCAATAAACCCTTGCGGCCTAGGTAAGTACGTACACGTGTGCGTGCATACACGAACAAAGGAAAAGGTCTGCGAGGACACGACGGAATATTTTTAAAAATAACATGCAAATTTTCCACTCCAAATTCACAAGCTTATACATAGTTTCTTTAGTAATAGTAATTTCTACATTTAAAAAACTGTTTATAATCTGTATTTAAGGATAATTTAATGCAAGATGTTTAATTAAGAATTCCGTGCTTAAAAAAATAATAAATGCATTTAGTTTAGAAATTAATAATATGGAAAATTTTATGCGATTATTAAATAAGTAATAAATAGTGATTTCCTTTGAGCTAATTAATCATATCATAATTTGCATGGCTCAAAAAATTATAATTTGAAATTTCAAAATTCTATGTTTAGGCATTACATAGAAGTAGGCGCTAATTAGTTCAGAAATATTATAGCACGTTAAGCTTAATATTTAAAATAATTAAGGCATTTTTTGACACGTAACGCTCTCTGTTAACGAGTAGATAAACCGAAGCCAGCATTCGTGAATGGATAATGGTGGGGGTGTTTCAATATTATATAAAAGGGAGGCGTTGCGCCCTTAAAATCAGTAATCAGTACGACGATAGTCCAGTAAACACGTCAGACTTGTGCTCCTAGAGGCTAGTTAAAGTTAAAGCCGACAACTTGTAATATTCAAATAATTCAAAAGCGTTTTCTTAAAGAAACTAGTTTGATAAGTTGATGTTTTATAAGTGTAAATTCTGTGTTTTTGAAGTATAGACTTTGTGAAAATAATAATAAGCCCTCCTAGTATTTAATTTGTTTACATGTACATAATCCTAAAGGTCTAAATATTCGGCCTTTGAATTTAGTAAACGAACACTCACGTAATGAGACTTTTATTTATTTTCCTTTGTGATTGAACAAAAAAAAATCGTGTGAAAGTGAAGTGAAATTTCTGTTGGATCTGGAAATAAACTGCGGATTCCCGAGCCTAAAAAACGCCCGACGAATACAGCAGCTTACAAAGAACTTCAGAGAGCGGTAAGAACTTTGGTTTACAACATGCCAATTCATGCCAATTCTTCATACTAGCACGGGGCGAGGTCATGCCTTACAAGCTAAAAGACCAATACTAAAGATTAGCTTAATCATTATCGAGGAAATTCAGCAACAACGATCAATCTAAAGAGCAAATCTTTGGTTAAAAAACCGCCCACGTCGCCGTGAATAAACATCGGGGACGTATTAAACCACAATTTCACAATCCAAAATTATATTAAATTTGGCCTTCGCAAGCTGAATTAATCAGACAATTTATAAGTGCAGTTTGTCACCTAAAATGCATTAAACCCGCACATGGTCTACGAGACAAAAAAGTTTGGGTGCCTCTGTTTTATATGGTTGTATTGTTTTGTATGCCACTTGGCAGCAACACTTGACATCTCTATGGCAGTTTATTTATTTTATTTTCGGGAAACATACAGCGCTTCATTAATTATTACTAATTATTCTAATACAGTGTTTCGCTGCCGATTAATTGTTTCCTACATTATTTTCTTATACGGTAAATCAAAAGTTGCATTGCACTAAATTAAATTAAATTACAATTGAACTATTGCAAGGATAGGAAAGGAGAGGGATGGGCTATATGTAGGATAGGATATAAGTATTCAAATTATACTCTTTGCTATTCTGATTTTCGCTCTGAGTATTTTGAAACAATTTGTGTACTCAGTTGGGATATAGATGATTTTTTCGTCCGGTTAGCCATGGTGGTCAAAACTCTGACCTAAATTAAAGTAATTTTGTTTTCCCAATAATTAAAGTAAGTACCTATGCTTAAATCCAATGAGGTTTTAATTGAAGCCATCGCGATGTTGATGCGATCATATACTTTTTCCCAGTTCGAAGTCATGCATATACGAGGGTTGTCATTAACAACCGGCGGAGCGTCACCCTAGGGAGTTATAACGGCATCAGTTCATTCTGTCTCCCATGGAGTGGGCGTAAAAGACTTTTACGGTCAAAAACAAATCCACACTATATCTAAGCCAATGGCCAGTAAGAGTCCAACGTCTTACCGCGAGGCACTTCTAGGAGGACCCTGCAGGCTATAAAATTTCCGACCATTTCGAGAACCGGACAAATTAAACGGTAAGTACTAACTTAGAAGGAGTATATTTTTTTATGCCACTGTTTAGTGGGAATATTCTCCCGATGATATTATCTACTGGTTTAGAAGGTAAGTAACTTCTGAGTTGGGTGAACTTTTACACTTTTGGACGTTAATCGGTTACAAATTATTTTCCGCTGGTTTTGAAGGTACCAATTATTTTCCGCTGATTTTGAAGGTACATATTCTTCTGTATTGGATAGAAATTTCACAAACGGAAGGTTAATCCGTTTTAAATTTTCTTACCAAACAGTTACAGTCAATTTGGAAGGATATTTTGGTCTAATTTGAAATGATTTTCATCGCGATATTCCGTCCAAATAAATTACCTCTAATATGGAAGGTTACAATCAGCAAAATCTTCCATTTTAGATGGAAAAGTGGTGAATTTTTCCCATTCAAAATTTCTTACCGTTTTAAAAGGATTAATATGGAAGGAAAAATTTTGTTCCGTCCTATTTTGGTGGGAATATTTGACTAGAAGATGATCCCTACTTGGTATAATCCTTCCAAATAATTTCCTTCCCTTATTTCATTCTGTATTAGACGAAAAAATATCCTTCTGAATATTGGAAGGAATTTTGCAGTTTTCCAATTCGGACGGTAAACAAAGAAGGATAAGTCCTCCTAATCCTTTTTGAAAGGAAACGCTTTTGGAAGGACAAAATCAGAAGGTAAGTCAGGATATTTCTCTCAGTGCACACCTCGCTCCTCCAGTCTGGGTACAGATTCATGGTCGCTTGCGCGGCCTCTATCGGATGTTAGTGGTAAATCAACTCGAATTTATCGCGGACCGTTACACCCTTTGCCCGTCAACGTCACACGCGTCTCTATCAGAGATGGCTGACAATTACCCCCGCTCTATAGGAATATGTTTCTAGACTGCCCGGTTATCCGCCGGATTACGCTAACGATTGGCTGACTCCGCACGATGCGCAAACCGCCCAGTACCGCCCGAGGTGTCCCCGAGTTTGGATCATCCGACCCCACCTGCCCACGAGTGGGCTTGCAGCCACAGGAAGAATTCACAGAGTCGTTTCCAGGTTAGTCCTTCTTCGAGGAGGCTACCGGATGGGAGCTGAATTATGAGTTGGGCCGACCTAATATAATAGAGAGAACATCAGGGCCAGGCTGCACGGAACTGTTAGGTACAGATGCAATCATATGCAGCGGGGATAATGTGCGCGGAAAGTGAGCAGTGGGGTACGTCTCGGCGAACGCACTTGGTTGGCGCTACACGCGGGCGAAAGTTGTCGAATTTCTCTAAGTTGTCGAATTTTTCAAGCGTTTGAATATCTGCGTCGGCGGTGTAGCGGCCATATGCAAGCCCTTCGATTTCAATTTTGTTTTAAGATAAGCTACTGCTAGGTATACTGTGGTTCCGTGTTATCCTTCTACGCTATTGTTCTGCCGAAACCAAGCACACAAAGCGTATTTACGTACATACTAAACGAAATTGGGAGGAGGACGCTTCCTTGAGGAAGAATACTCGATAATGCATTATACATTTTATTGCGGTTTAAAATTGCATTGGTTTATTTAGGCATAATAAAATAAAACAGTTAAAATTTATTTAATTGCTGAAAAAAATCCGGTATGTTGATTTCTCTCTCTCCTGAGTTCAGCTGGTCTATGTACTTTTGAAGTTCCCTTCTGAAGGCATCTTCGATTTCGCCCATCACATAGGTCTTGAACAGGGTGGTGATAAGAGACATAACCGGGTTTACGAACCAGTCAGTTAGGAAGTTCCCAGTTAGACGAATACGCAGCGATCTGAAAAAAAACAAAATTAATATTAATATTAAAAAGACATTTTTAAAAACAAGCTTTTATTAAAATGTTCTGTCCCGAGCCAAACGTGGGTGCAGCAGCCATGTCATAGTGGACCTTAGAACGGGTTATCATAATTGAATGCTATATAGAATTTCGTGTTTGTGCTGTTGACCGTTGAAGAGTCCACTCGTTGGAAGCCAACCCTGGATGCAGCAGCCCTGTCGCGGTGAAAGTTAGAACGGGCTATCATAATTTAATGCGTATACAAAATTTCGTTTCTGTGCTGTTAACCTTTGAGGAGTTCCCTCGTTGGGAGCCAACCCTGGATGTAGAATCAGGTCATGCTTACCATAAAAATGCATACTCATCGGAACTGAACCAAAATATAAATTTTCAACTTCATATCATATCATATGATAATATTTGAGGAGTTTCCTCAATTCCTCATGGATCCCATTATTAGAACAGGATATTTATAACAATTGGACTAATCTGGAAGTACATCCTTTCGAATAAAAATGGAATTTTCCAAATATGTTCATAAATGACGGAGTTCTGAGGTACATAACAAACATTTTTTAAAAAATACAATCGAATTGACAACCTCCTCCTTTTTAACCGACTTCAAAAAAAGGAGAAGATTATCAATTTGGTTGTACCTTTTTTTCTTTCCATTTGTATCAAAATCCTTTTCTGATGATGGGATCCATGATAAAGTGATGGAACTCCTCAAATATTGTCATATGAAATCGAAAGTTTACATGTTAGTTCAATTCATTTATTTTTATGGTAAACATGACCTGATTCTACCACCCTGGGTTGGCTCCCGATGAGGGAACTCCTCAATGGTCAACATCACAGACCCCACATTCAGTTATGATAGCCCGTTCTAAGTTTCATCATGACATGGTTGCTGCATCCAGGGTTGGTTCCCGACGAGGGAACTCAGCACAGACACAAAATTTTGTATATGTATTCAATTACGACAGCCCGTTCTAAGGTTCCCCATAGACTGCGGCACCCAGGGTGGCTTCTAAAGTAGGAACTCTTCAACGGTCAACAGCACATACATAAAAATTTTGTATACGCATTCAATTATGATAGCCCTTTCTAAGTATCACCATGGCATGGCTGCTGTACCTACTTATAAAAAAAATGGCGTCGGTTTTTCTTTTTGTTAAGTCGATTAAAAAGTTAAAACACGACTGCGATAAAATAATCTTACTAGCCACAGATGTTTCAGGATGACTACTATTAATAGGTGTAGGTAACCATGTCGCACATCTAGGCATAGGCGTAAGCCTAGTTAGACGTGCGACCTGCTTCGGTTTGCATGGGATTCGGATGAATCAATTTGTCGTTTTTTAAATTAGAAAGTCATTATTTTTTCCATATTGAACTAAGTTAAGACATAATATAAATGAAATAAATAAAATAAATAAATAAAAAAATAACTAAGCGATCAATTAAAAGTGAAAGTTTTCCAAAATTAAAGTCATTTTAACAACGAATAACATCGGTCAGATCCAGATCCAGATTGTATAATATAATTATTTACAGGGTTGCCGCAGAGAAACGGGAAAATTTAAACGTTAGAGTTGGCAACACTGTAGTGCCGGAAGTTGTTCGGAACCGATGCGTAGTTTTTGTGAACGCGTTTCCATTTAGTAACCACGGCGGTTTGGAGTGGTGCAGAACATGTTATCGCTGTGAGAGCGTTTTACAAGCAGGGTGATAGTGTTATCGCAGCGCAAACACTTGAATGTATCAACTATAACGGGGGAACCCCTCACCTCAGGAAGTTTTAACGACATTTGGTCGTTCTGTCTCCTGCGAGGTGAGCGTAGAAGACTTGGGACGAAACATTTTACTGTCTAGTTACGCTACTCGCCCGTAGGAGACGAACGCCTTACCTCAAGAAGCCGAGTGTGCGCACAGCGGGCCGACACTCGCGCCTTTACTTCCAGTTACGGCCAGATTTCTCCGGCCTTCCGACTGGTTACAGGTTGGAAATCCCTTACGCGGTCCTCTCCCTTGCGTAGCAGTTATTCGGTGTCTGCCGAATTATCGTGGACCACGGCGTCCTCTGCCCGGCCTTCACCCGGTATTGGGTAGCCGATTGGTCGTCTCAAGAGCAGTTGCCGTAAGGTTAACAACCACCCCCGCTATATAGGAAACAAAGCCGTTTCCAGACACCCCCGGTTATCAGTCGGAATACACTGTCGATTGTCTGCGCTCGGTGCGCAAACCATCAGGAGTGCCCGAATGGCGATTCCCAGGGGAACTGGCCCGCAGGCACAGGGGCCTACCCGGGCTCGCACTTCTGCAGGGAGGCTACCGGATGAATGCTGACCTGTGAGTTAGGCCGATTCTAACACATAAGTCATAGTGGTCCAGCTGCACTGGGCCCATTAGCTCCCAATTGTTGTGACAGAATTACTATCTAGGAAGTCATGGACGTACCTAACCTGCTCATGCGATTACAACGTGTGTGCATCGATATAATATATCGATGCGTGTGTGCGTAATTTTTAGGTAACTGTTTCAGCCTTGAAAAGGAAGTCTCTGAGTGGATTTCGAACGGTACGTACCCCAGAGCACAGCCGTGAAATTGTGCTTCGTGCGCTCCATCTGTTCTATCGTATTATGTGCCTCTCTCAGCTTGTTATTCAGCTCAGCGTTGTTTTGGAGAGTCGTCTCGAACTCAACGCGGCACTGGTAAAAGTTGGATACTATTGATTTAAGGTTACCCCTCTCCTGAATGATATTTTCAAGTTGTAAACTCATTTCTGCCTTCTCTTTTTTGAGATTGGAGTTCTTTTTAATAATTGCTAATACTTCCAACTCATTGTCAGCTCGTTCCCTTTGCAATTTCTTACTCTCAGTTTCATATATTTTTAATTGTTTTAAAGTTAATTAAACAATACTGTTTAAGTCTTTATAGCGAACTTCTGCAGCTTCTAGGTCTTTCAAAACGGTTACGTATTTATCGTTCAACTCCTCATAGCATGCCTCTGCGACTGCTCTTCTAGTCATAGTTTAATTACTTCAAATTAGTACAGAGTAGGAAAATGCTGACAATAGTCAGTAATACGATAAGCCAATAAAAAAATATAAAAAATCAGAAAATCCAGAAATGATTAATTCGTGTATACTCGCCGAATATTCGCCGACTTAATAAATTTTATAAATTATAATAAATATAAAATTATATTTTAGTACTTATTATTAGTTGTCTGGCAACACCGTTTTACGGGGTCCGTACAGGCGGCGTTGTTGGGTGGGTATTATAGGTAGGTACCGCTCGCAGGGCGATATTAAGCTATTGCATAGCTTTTATCGCGGGCCTAGAGGCCAGCGCGGCGACCGAATGAAGAAATTTCCTAACGAAAATTAATGATTTTAAACTGATAATTACATCTAAACGAGTACTGCTTACGATTCAAAAAAAATATATGTTAAACAAGAACATTTTCTTAATATTCTTAGCTTTGAATATTTTAGATTTTGTTTATATTACATAGTGTTATTAATTTGTGAAATTAGGTCTAACCGAACACAAAAACGACTACTACGCAAATACTATCTGGCGTATTATTATGAAACCTGCACCATTAAAAAGATAATTTAATTATCTATCTTTTTATCTACGATTTTTTTCGAATAATCCGGTTTTTTTGCTTTATTGAATAAAAAATTCGTGCGCGGCGCTCTATCGGAAGACGTTTAAATAATTCCGAATCATTTGCTTTCGCAGCCGCAAATGTTTTGGAATAATTTCAACGTTTTCCGATAGAGCGCAGTTATCTGATATCAGAAAAAAAAAATATAATTGCATAAGCTGTTAAAAATGCTATGCAATAGCATTACCGCGGCAGTCCCCGAGTGCCACACGTATTTTTAAATTTGTGCACTGTTTCAGAAGTTTAAAACAATGTTTCTCACCCAAATGGCCACCAATTTCAATGGTAAATGATGCAAAATGAAGCCTATTTCTTGAATAAGTTGACGATTTCGTTAGATGTAAAGATATTGTAACTTCACTACTTTTTTTGTATTTAAAAGGAAGGAGCGACAATTTGACGCTTAAATAGCAGAAGCGTTGCCAGCTACAGTAGAGAACATTGCAGCTCTTCGTGCTGCCATCGAGAGGAGCCCTAGCGCGTTCGACAACTTGCATCTGCGCTAGAGATTGGGTGGCAAAGCGTACAAAGATTAATGCACGAATAAAGTGTATAGAAACATAATGCACGAATTGATGGAAACATAATAGGCATAATCTATACATACCTACACATTCGTCAATAAAAGATGTTTTCCTATGTTTATTCGCGCCAATTACTTTACTTTAAAACTTCTGTCTGCCCTGCGCAGCACTTTATAATGTGACAATGATAAGATTGTGTAATGTGATGATGATAAGATTGTATAATGTAATGACTTACCCGACATCGGTGATTCCGAATGACTGAATATGATATTCTTCGAAATTTTTGTCATATAGGATATCGGCTTCGAGGCTAGCTTTATCCATGGTAGCGATCACTCCACCCGATGGTCCGATGTCCATCAAAGTCGCTTTGTAATCATAGTTGAACTGGAAAACAATAAAGTTAGCATTAGAAAACGTATATCAATTATAGCTATCGATCTATCCCCACTTGTCGAGGACCCAGAAAGCGCTCTCGAGAGTCATTGCTAAGAGCCCGCTAGCACAGTATACCAAACAGTACTTTTACTCTCCAGCTACGTGGCTTTTCAGGAAGAGGGTGCGAGGAATGTCGACTACAACGGGCGAACCCGTCACCCCAGGATTTTTTAACGAAATGTGATCGTTCTGTCTCCCGTGAGGTGAGCGCAGAAGACTTTGGACAAAACAGTCCACCATCAAGTCCCGCCACATGCCCGTAAGAGATCAACGCCTTACCGCAAGATACCCAGGCATGTTACCCAGCGGGCCGACACTCGCGCCCTTACTACCAGTTGCAACCAGATTACTCCGGTCTCCCGACTGGTTACGAGTTCGAGGTCGCTTGCGCGGTCATCTCCCTTAAGTAGCGGTGTCTACCGAATCTATCGCGGACAATTTGCGGTGTCAACTACAACGGGCGAGCCCGTCACCACAGGACGTTTTAACGATTTTTTCGTTCTGTCGCCCTGCAGTGAACGTAGAAGACTTTGGACAGAACAAATCCAACGTCCAGCTACGTCACAACCCGCAAGAAGCCAACGCCTTACCGCGAGATAGCCAGTGTTACCTGGCGGGCCGACCCTCGCGCCCTTGCTTCCAATTGTGACCAGATTTCTCCGGTCTCTCGATTGGTTCCTAGTTCGAGGTCGCTTACGCGGTCCTCTCCCTTACGAAGCGGTGAAACGGTGTGCACCGAATCTATCGCGGACCAAGGCGTCCTTTGCCCGACTCTGAACCGGGATCGGATGGCCAATGGTCATATCAAGAGCAGTCGCCGTAAGGTAGGCAACCACCCCCGCTCTATAGGAAACAATACAGTTCCCAGACTCCCCCGACTGTTAGTCGGAGAGCACAATCGATTGGCTTGCGCCGCTCGGTGCGCAGACCGTCCAGGAGCGCCAGAGGTTTGATTCCCAGGGGAGACTGGTTGACCCAGTGTCCTACCCAGGTTCGCACCCCATGCGTGGAGGCCATCGGATGGGTGTTGACCCGTGAGTGTGACCGACCCTGAACACATGGGTCATCGTGGCCACCTCATCATGGGCCCGTTAGCTCCCATGTTGGGCAGCTAGGTCTATCGCGGACATGTTGAAATTGTACATGTTGGTTCAGTTCCGATGATAATGCATTTCTATGGTAAGCATGACCTGATTCTGCACCCAGGATTGGCTCCCGACGAGGAGACTCCTCAACGGTCAACAGCACTGTCACGAAATTTTGTATACGCTTTCAATTATGATAGCCCGTTATAAGTTTCATAATGAGCCCAGGGTTGGCTCCCGACGACGGGACTCCTCAACGGTCAACAGCACAGTCACGATATTTTGTATACGCATCCAATAATGATAGCCCTTTATAAGTTTCATCATGACATGGCATTTGAGCCCAGGGTTGGCTCCCGACGAGGGGACTCCTCGAGGATCAATAGCACACATTCAATTATGATAGCCCGTTCTAAGTTTCGCAGCGACGGCTGCTGCACCCAGGGTTGGCTTCCAATGAGGGGACTCCTTAACGGTCAACAGCACAAACACGAAATTCCGTATATCATTCAATTAGGATAGCCAGTTGTAAGTTTCACCATGACATGGCTGCTGCTCATAGGGTTGGCTCGGGACAGAGCATTTTATTAAAAGCTTGTTTTTTAAATGTGTTTTTGCTATTAACTTATTTTATTTTATTTAATTTTTATTTTATAAAAATAAAATAAAATAAAATAAAATAAAAATAAAATAAAATAAACAGTTATTATTCGATGTCCTTGAATGGGAACATGTTAAATATAAATAGGAAGTACGTACGCCTAGTTCGTTGAAGGCCACACTAGTTCTGAACCTATATAGGTTGTTCAAATGGGCGAACAAAGCATCTCCGGATCTCCTGATTGACTGCAGATTGGTGACAGTTCCTCTCGACAAGTAGAGCTGACCGCGGTAAGTGATCCAGAGTGGTTGCTGTCGAGAATGAAAACGGTTAACACGTAACTGAAGACGTTTGATGTCCTGCTCCCAGGAAACTATTCAGAGAAAACCCCAAAACCCTCCCGGCAAGTAGACAAGCCCTCTTTCTCCTTCTGCTCCAGCCGCCCCTCTTGCCAAAAGTTTATATCAAAGTTGCTTCTTTGATTGTATTGATTCATCCACTACACCAGGTAGTACGTGAATCAATACAAGCAAATAAGCAATTTTTAGTATAAGAAAATTTAAAAAAATAATAAATTATATTGAAAATATTATTTTTTTTGTTAAATTTGTAAATCTTATCTATTGAAAAAAAGTTTGAGAAGCGTTGGGCGCGCATCGTCATATAGCAGTAGGTAAAATATCGCGCATAAACAATTTTCGCGATGTTTTATCTATCACTAAATGGCGCAACGCGCTTACCTCATTTTATACTATTTTTCAAAATAATGTTCGTTTACTAATGTTACTTTTTTTTTTTTTTTAAATGTTTCTATCAAAACTTGCTTATTTTGTCGTACTGTTTCCCTTACTACAAGTATGTCACTATCTCAATGTTATCCACTGTCTACTGATGAATTTTCAGCTCTTCCAACACATTAAAAGTATAGAGAGGAATATGAAACAAATGATCGTCGATAAAAACTACCTGTCGAACTTATATTCATATTCATATTCATATTCATATTCATTTTATTAGTATACTGGTATACAAGTCAGATACAGATTAGCAAACATTCATACATATTAGCAAACAAACATTTTTTTTTATCGTAAAGAAAAGATAAAATAAACAAAACAAAACGAAGGAAAAAACACAATAATAATGTAAAAAGAAGAAATACAAGACAAAATGCAAAGAGATCATTAAATATACTCGTCCGAATAAATTTTAAAATATTTCATGCGGTGTTAGATTCAGATGCTTTAGGTCACATGATTCAGGTGGATAGTTTTAATGCGAAAAATGTTTGTTTATACTCTTTATTGTGAAAATGTCACAATGTACAACGTTCATTTTACATCCCGCACTAGAGTATTGCCGTGTCTCGTTTACACGAACTAATTTTCGATTTTAGTTCACGAAGAAACGCAATCGAGCCTATTATCTATACAGATTTGTCATTTTAATGGGAGGTGCTTAATGGGAGGTGCTTAATTCCTCTGTTGTAAAACTCTCATGGTCAGGAACCAATGCATGCTTTGAAGGCGTTTTTCACCGACTCTTCTAAGTTATTTTTTTTCCCCTTGTAAAAAGTTATCTTTTTATTTATTTATTTATTTATTTATTTATCCTATTTTTTATAGTTACATAGAAAGATTCCGTTCATTTTTTAACACATTTTAAACGAATACACATGAAGAAAATCGCGAAAGGGCATTAACTTGTCAGGATTACATCACCCCACTAGGTATACGCCTGTGTTGGGGTGATGGATACATAGTTCTGTGGTATTATTTGCTGAGCCTGTAGCCTTGCCTGCTGTCCTTCCGTCTTAAAAGCAATACGTAATATAATTTAGCATAATATAATATAAATAATATAATATAACATATTACAATATAATATAATATCATTTATTTATTTATTTTATTTATTTATTTATTTCATTAGCAGATCAACTTAACAGTTTATACCAATCCGTTGATATGCAATATACACATAAATTTAAAAAATAATAGAATTCTTACAAGTACATACACAACATGTTTAAATAAGCATTAAATACAAATAAGGCATTAATCATGTTAAAAAACTTACAAACTTACGGTACAAAAAGAGTGAAAACAATTTATTTTATTCTGACATAAACAAGTAGCGCAATGCCCACACCTTGAAGAGATGCGGGCTCGCTGTAAAAATATCAAAGTCTGCCGCTGTCGAACATAGCGCATTTATGTGACGCAAAGCACGGGTAAGCAGACTCCATCGACTTAGGTTGGTGCGCGAGGACGGCTCCGCAAATAGATTATGAGTGCGAGCACGATTATAATTGTCCGGAACAAAGAGAAAAACCTTCGCTAGCATGCTAGGATTATCAACTCTTCCCCGGATCAGCTTGAAAACGTAGGCCATGGCGAGCATTTCTCTACGCAACTTAAGAGAGTTATAGCCCACCATGCCTAGTAGAAAACTAGTATATGTTATAACATATAAAATAATGTAGCATATTTATATATAATATAGTATAACATAATAAAATATAACATATTATAATCTGTATATCTGTATACATATCCATAATTTACAACTATATATCCTATAATTTGTGGTTAGAAATAGAATATTTTAATATATCATACTTTCGCATTCTTCTCTAGTATAATTTGAGAGCCAATGAGACACCCAGATCTAAATTAAAAAAAATAATAAACTCTATTGGAGCAAGGTCTGGCAAGTACGGTGGGTGACTAATAGTCTTTAACTGCAACTCCTGCAACTTTGCGACTGCTTGCAGTGAAATCTGTGGTTATACTGTAGAGTTGGACTGGTTTCGTAGCTATATAACTGGACGCACGCAGCAAGTTAAAATTGACAGCGAGACAAGTGAATCCCTGCCGTGTTCCTATGGGGTCCCACAAGGCAGCACACTGGGCCCAATACTCTTCTTAGTGTACATAAATGACCTATGCCAGCTTCAGGTTCAGGGCTCCGTACTGTCCTACGCCGATGACACTGTGTTGCTATTCTACGGCGACACATGGACGTCTTCGTTTGACAGGGCGACTGCGGGACTGAAGCTGGCTAAACGATGGCTTGACAATAATCTTTGGACGCTAAACGAGTACAAGACTAAATATATGACATTTAGCATCGACAATAGACATCATCCCAATACTAACCACTATATTACGTTACTTAAATGCGACTACATGAACTGTACATGTTTACCACTTGAACGCACGAACACAATAAAATCTCTAGGAATAGTCATTGACCAAAATCTAAAATGGACACAACACATTGGGGCTACGACTAAACGGACTAGAAAGTTGATTTATATATTTAAAAATATAAGAAACATACTCAACATTAACCTACTACGGACTGTTTACTATGCACTGGCGCAGACTCTACTTACATACGGACAAATCGGTTGGGGCGGTATGGCAAGAACAAATCTTGACCCACTGGTCAAAGCGCAAAAGGCTTTGCTCAGAGTCATTAACAAGAAGCCATATCGCTCCCCGTCAGACGACCTATATACAGACATTAAAGTACTTGACGTACGCCAACTATACATACGCGCTGTTTTGGTGCGCTATCGAAGGGACCTCATGAAGAACACGGATAAAGACAAACCAGAGCACAAACACAACACTAGACACAAAGACAAACAGATTCAACCAAAAATGAGGACTGTATACGGACAACGACACTACGCATATCTCGGACCTAAACTCTATAATATATTTAACTCGTACGCAGGACAGATCTTAAACATAACCGACAACCAGTTCAAGAGACGGGTGTCTCATTGGCTCTCAAATTATACTAGAGAAGAATGCGAAAGTATGATATATTAAAATATTTTATTTCTAACCACAGATTATAGGATATATAGATGTAAATTATGGATATGTATACAGATATACAGATTATAATATGTTATATTTTATTATGTTATACTATTATACTATTATATATAAATATGCTACATTATTTTATATGTTATAACATATGATATTATATTATATTGTAATATGTTATATTATATTATTTATATTATATTATGCTAAATTATATTACGTATTGTTTTTTTTTTAAGACAGAAGAAGGACAGCAGGCAAGGCTACAGGCTCAGCAAATAATACCACAGAACTATATATCCATCACCCCAACACAGGCGTATACCAAGTGGGGTGATGTAATCCTGACAAGTTAATGCCCTTTCGCGATTTTCTTCATATGTATTCTTTTAAAATGTGTTAAAAAAATTAACACAATCTTTTTTATGTAACTATAAAAAATAGGATAAATAAATAAATAAATAAATAAATAAATACGTTGTCATGCAGAAACAGTGGAGATGAGCGATCGACCAGGCTCGTTTTTTTAATCACGAACCTCTCCATCATTGTATGCACTTTTTTACAGTACACATTTACGGTAACTTTATAGCCAGATTGCAAGAAGTTGTAATAAAAAAAACCTAGGCATTCTATTTGAAAATCATGCAAATTTTCAACTTTACCATGGTTTCACGAACGAAAATATTTGAGCAAAAACAAACGTCGGAAAGACAAATAAACAGATGATTCTTAAGAAAGAATAACAAGTCTTGAATTAAAATTTATTTTAATTTGGAATTCTAACTCAAACCCAAGTTAACCAAGTTTAAATTGGCCAGTGTGCAAAGAACAGCACTTACATAGAAAAGACCCAATATTCGTTTTTCGTCCGGACTTATTAAGGGCTCTCTAGACGATCAAGCATCACATAAAATATTTACGAAAAATGTCTAATTTTGTAGTTTTATACCAGGGAGTCACGCTATTCATCAATCAATTATGTCTAATTAATGTGACTCCCTGGTATAAACGACAAAATTAGGCATTTTTGGTAAATATTGCAAAAAAATATTTGCATATTTCCTGCGGTTTACGATCCCCTCCCTGCCCGCGACGCGAAGCTTGTCAAGCATGCTTGATCGTCTAGAGAGCTCCTTAGTGATTTATGTTTTAATGGTAAGCTGGTGGAAGTTTGCGGCTGACCTATTCCGAGAAATTAGGTCTAATCGTTTCTGAACCAAATGGGGCGAAATCTTGTAATCTTGCCACCAGAAAAAGTGGTGAATATCATAGGAAAAGTCCGAGCGTAAAATAAGATATTGCTTATACAAATAGCGAGACCCGCACTTTATTACGTCCCCTGTCAAGGCGGCGAGCGACACGACGCCTGAGTTATAAGGATAAAAGGAAACAACAAAAAATGGAGACGACGGACGACTTGCAACGCTCGCCCATCGATATACCATACTACCTGACCCGTGCCCACTTCGTTGGGCGGTAAACATTTTTACTTGTGACGAAATTATGAGTGTGGTTCGGTTAGTACTGAGTGCTATAATTATTTCCTGACTGCCAAAAGGAGGGTTATATTTTTGCTGCATATGTATGTATGTATTTGCACGCCAATTTGGCTATATTACCGGGTTTCAAATGAGTGAACGAGATGATTATGATTGAATAAATTATGTTTATTTTAATTGTTCAAAACTTCTCTGTATACTATATTAGATGTAATGTTATTATTTGGTACCAAAATATATTGTCTTTCAGGAGCTTTAACCCTAGATACGGTCGCGGTTCCATACCTATGTCGTATTATCTCTAACCATTTGTGCAGTAAAAGGGAAATTATATGCAGTAAAAGGGAAAAGTCTTTTGTTTTAAATACTTGAGACGATAAATTTACTTATTTTGATAAGAATTCATAATTGTTGATAATGTGACTGGACGATTTTCTTCATTTTTTAGGAAATAAGTTTAAGAAATTACGCAGTAAAAATATGTGAGACCTCACACAGTTACATGAGCACTTCATTAAGATTTACGACAGCGAGCGGAGCTGGCCAGGAAGTGTAAGGTTTCCATTCATATCGTTCACAAAGGACATTTCAAGTGGAGGACAAGGGTATGCGAGCGGCTAAGAAAAAAAACGGTCAGGCGGGAGAGGGTCGCCGTCGTAAATAAATAGTTACGTCAAAGCCGCGAAATACGGGTTTAAAAAATAATCTGATGATAATTATGGAATAAAGTTCATTTACAATAGCAATACTCTCGAATGCAGCGATCTAGGAACACGACTAACTTCCTTATAGTTTTAAGTTACAGTATAGTTTCATATAAATCGTAAATCATATTAAAATAGGTAAAATAGCGTGAGGGTCGCGTGCGATTAATAATGTAATAACGTTCAAATGTGTGTCGCACGTGACTCTCGATCACTAATTAGACTAGAAGTAGAGTAATAAGGAAGAAGAATGTAAATGAGATTCAAAACGAGACGTACGAAGCCCGCCCTTAGGGGATGCGGTTGTTGGTTTTAATAGCCAATAAGCGAGTAGCTGGCACTCGCCGAGGGGACGTACGATCTCTGACCAATCAACGCGAAGAGCTTATTTGAAAGCTTTGACTTCCATTTTGAAAATAGGCCAGGCAGTCAAAAAAGAATCTTCGGCTCCGGCGGATGTCAGTCCGTCGAATCCGCGCGCAGATTGTAAGATATCGGCCTCATAATTTTAGGGCGCGTCGGATTGTACATTTGCATAAAAATTGCAACTCGCGAAAAATTGCAATCGCGGCAAATATTGTGAATAGTGTTGTGTGAAGAGGACTTGCTGGAAATAAAAGCCGCATTTTAAAACATTCTCTATATTTACTGAACCGTTCCTTCCTAAGTTCTGTGGAATTATTCATCGGGAACAATTTAAATCAGACAGCCGGCCGAGAGCTGTGGATACGCCAAGAAAACCTATGGAGCAGCTGACGACGTGAGTAAAATTAATAATACCATAATACAGTCTACTACCACATCGCGTCCTACGCGGCAGCCTTGGCTCCCGCGATTAAGGTCCTGGACCCTGCGTTTCGAGATCGAGTTCGTCGGCCCTGAGGCAGGTTTCGTCCAGTGACCAATAAACATGACCTAACGATTTAAATTATTTTTTTAATATAAAATACTACTTTTTGTGACTTAAATATAAAATTAGACATATGCCGTCGCTGACTTTTTTGTAGGCATTATCAAGCTCTACAACTTTTCTCTAGAACTTAATCATATATCTCTGATCGTTAAGGCAGCGTTCGTAAGAAAAGTTTTAATTCGACCGTTTTTTCTCCGAGTTACTTTGCAAATACGAATACCACGGAATTCGGGGCTCCTGGACGGTTTGTGCACCGTGCGGCGTCAGCCAATCGACTGTGCATTCCGACAGATAGCCGGGAGAGTCTGGAAACGGCTTTGTTTCCTATAGCCGGGTGGAGGGGGGGAGGGTGGTTGTTAACCTTGCGGCAACTGATCTTGAAACGACCAATCGGCTACACGATACCGGGTGAACAGGCGGGCAAAGGATGTCGTGGTCCGAGTTCTTATTCTTCCGATATTCTTCTTCTTCCGTGGGTTCCTATCCCGCCTTATCTAGAGTGCAAGTACTTAGAATGCAAAAGGGATTGCCGTTGGGGTGGGAGGTTTTGGGGGGTTGGGTTTAGGGGAGTGTTACGGGGGAAAGGGGGCGTTACGTGGGGTAGCGTTAGGGGGGTGTTGGAAGGGGTTGGGGGAGGGGGTTGGGGGGAGGGGGTTGAGGGAAGGGAGGTTGAAGGGATGGGTGGCGGGGTAAGGGTAAGGGTGGGATGAGGAAGGGGGAGAGGTGGTTAGTGGGAAGTGGGGTGGGAGAGGGGGGAGGTTGATAGAAAGGGGGGAAATTTGATGGGAAGTAGGGGTTTGGAGGGGGTTAGGGGAAGAAGTAGGGAATAAGAAGAGGAGGGGATAAGGGAAAGAAGTGGGGTGGGAGAGAGAAGAGGAGGGTAAAGGGGGGAGGGGAGGTAGAGGTTTAAAGAAGGGGGAAGGGGGTAAAGGGAGGTTGAGGGGAATTAAGAGGGAGTAGGGGAAGGGAAGGAGAGGGTAGGAGCAGAGTAAGTGGAAGAAGGAGAAGGGGAGAGAGTGAAGGGGAAGGTTTGGATTGAGGAGGGGAAGAGCGGGAGGAGAAGGGGGTGCAGGGGGAGAATGGACGGGTGGAGGGGGAGAGTGGAGAAGTGTGAGGGCGAAGTGGGGTGTGATTTGGGGGATGTTTAGGAGGTTTAGCGCATAAGGGGGGGGGGGGTCGCATTAGCAATGCTTTTAAGCATATACGCTGTAATAATTTTATACCTACTAATGTTTCTCAGAATAATTGAATAAATTGTCATAACTCACATCATACGTTAAACATACAATCAAGTCTGCGACCGATAATACGATAATAATAAAAGACAAAAGGCAGAAGAAGAAGGATGTTTGTTTATGTTTTCTATAATCTAATCTAATTTTTCAAATATTGTGCCCATTCAAATTTTTTAAAAAGTAGAGCCTTATTGTCTGATTATTTTATATGGTCTTATTGTACTTTTAGTTTAAAATGCATAACGTATTTTTAATTTGATTATTTAACATTTTACTGACAATTTGAAAATTACGATGAATAATTTTACTACGTATCTTTTCGAATTACTAACTACTTCAAATATTAGACTTCTATTTTGATTATTTATATTTATAGTTTGACAATCTAGTAGTTAATTCTTG
Source organism: Micropterix aruncella (assembly GCA_944548615.1). Classification (NCBI taxonomy): domain Eukaryota; kingdom Metazoa; phylum Arthropoda; class Insecta; order Lepidoptera; family Micropterigidae; genus Micropterix; species Micropterix aruncella. The sequence continues at coordinate 26,426,706 of OX155968.1, forward strand.
ACTACCTATGTATGTCCAGTAAAGAGTAGTAACGAGACTTACTACCTAGCCGAATTGTTTTGACATGTCCAAGAGCGGTCTTTATCCGTCAATTGGACACGACGAAAATGTAATATAATGTAATTCTTATTGTGAAATTTCACAATGGGCGGTTGTATTATAATACGACAATCTTTTACAACCAGCCTGTACCGCGAAGTTCTACTCTACAGCCCTCGTAAAGCAACCTAAACTCCGAGTACACCGTTATAATCTTGAAAATAGGGTGGATCAGCAGTACTCCTTATACTTGCCACAGTATCGTCGAGAAATGAACTACAGTTTTCTTTTTGATTCCTTTGAGTGTCGCTCTGCGCTGTCCTTGACCGAGTAATACGAAGGTTTGGTGAAGTGTCCTTTAATCTCCCCTTGACCCACGCAATTTGGTCAACGCGCACACCGAGCCGCAAAAGTATACTCTAGCTGCATCCTGCCCGTTGACCTAATTAGTGATGACGCCTTCACAATCTTCTCATATCGTACGTTAAATTTATTTACTTATTTTATTCTTTTGCTGCTGAGGGCATATCTTAAATATATATACAATACACTCTTTGCTTAATGGACGTAGGGTCTCTTCCTAATTATCATTACACTATGATTAATTAATCTAACAAGTTGTTACATACTATGAACGTAGTTTATGGTCTAAAACACGTACGGTAAGTCGACCTTAGCCCATATTCGCTCTCCCGTCGTCATTTCGACCGTTCATGTAATTCGACACTTCCTCGCTTGACAGTGATGACCTTCCTTCTACGAAGTGAGACAATTAACATTCCTAGTCCCCTGTGTTCTATCAGCGAAGAGTGTGTGATTTTTCGGATGCCTTTTGCATCAGGGCAAGTCACCAGTGGACTGTAATAATATGTAAACTCACCCGCGTTCGTTGTCTACAGCACCCTTTTTTTCAGCCAGGTTGGCCTCGGCAGTGGAGCTTCTTCTTCTTCTTCAGTGGAGATTTTCCTGCTGCTGACTGACGACACTTCTACGTCTTCCCGGCAATTAAAGCACATTTATTTTTCTAACTTGTATATTCAGAACTTATTAATTATTATTATTTACGGGCCCATTGCCCTATGATAACTCGCGATTACATTTATATCGCTGTGACGTCGGTCTATAACACCCGAAAAGGTGCCCGCCCGTCTCAGATCTCTTTTTGCAACTAACTAAAAATGGCGTCCTTCGCTTTCCTCACACTGTTTACAGAAAAAAAATCATTCCGCCCTTAAAACGCCATGTCTATGCTTTTAACTGGCCGGAACGATTTTACACCTTCCCTTATTGGTCAAAGGATCTAAAACGGTAACGCCCCTTTCCAAAATGGTATGCCAATATACTCATAGATAGCAGTGCACGTAAATACATTACTAAATGTATAATTATGTCTACTTAATTTTATAATTATCCCTACTTATAACTAACCACTCAATTCGGTGATATGGTGATTCAGATTACCATAGATTAAAGTTAATTACCATATCACCCTAATTACAAAATAAATTAATCTAATCACCCCAATTTACTATGTAATCTAATTAAACGCTTAAATGAGATATTTTATTATATGTTAGTATAGTTACTTAGTAATTTATGTTGTCTTATACTAACAATCAAGCTTACATTAATCAGCTAAATAATAAGGTGTCAAGCTATATGTTTCTCACAGACCGTTTGATAACCTTATCCTATATTATAATATAATTATCATAGATCAATTATCTGATAACTAAATTAATCATAAGGATTAGGGCGCGCCTATAGCGGCCGCATTATTTTCTCTTTTTTAGCAGCTCCCTTTGGACAAGGCCTCCTTGCTCATATTTTTCCTTTTAAGTCGTAAACAATTAACGGCGAAATAGCGTTGTAACTTGAAGCGACGACATCTATTGTCTTCCTAAGCGGGCAAGGGGTAATGGCTGGGTTTTTTTGAAATGTTATAGTTCTTTCAGAGAAAGCGAGGTCGTCTTTATGACAGGGCGCACTTCAGATTTACTTCTTCGAAAAGTTAAGCCGTATGTGAACAATGGTGCAATAGTGTTGTAAACCCGAACCAGCAACGCCTATTGTCTCTGTGCCAGGAAGGCAAGGGGTGAGCGCGGATTTCTGTGAAAAGACATATTATATCGCCCTTTAAAGTGAAGGCGGCATTGTTCGCGAATCCGAGATACCAATAAAACGCTTTCCAAATCTTTGCTGCCTCACTGAGCGTGGACAGCGTTGTAAATAATTATTTTTTAACGTAACACCCTGTATTTGACGATATTTTGCGGTATAAAAGGACAGCCCACTATAAAAAGGTGTATATGCAATATGTGCGTGTAACATGTGTGTAAGTCTGTGTTTTGTTATTACATTCGATTGAGAGAATTGAAATGCAATTACGTTAATTTGATCCCAACGGAAAATGGTGACCCAGCCGGGAAACATACCCGGCACCTTACAATATAAGATCAGGCGACCTAACCACTATGTCACCGAGCCGTGCGACTCGGCCAGATGTCCTGACCAGTGGCGTAGCTAGGTAGTCAAAGACCTTGGTACACAGAGGAAATTGGTCCCCTCGCATCCAGCTCCTCAAATCTAAACAAACTAATTGATTTGATACCGGGTCACCAAGGCATACCCGGCAACGAAGAGGCCGACAGACTGGCAAAACTGAGCACACTGGAATGCCCACTGGAGCCAGCTGTAGGGGTCCCCTTCGCTACAGGTAAAAAAATCATCAGGGAATGCTTGGAGCAGGAACATCGGGCTTACTGGAAACAGAGCCAGGGATGTCGCCAGGCAAAAGCCATGATGGAGCAACCACTACAGAAGAAAACCAAGGCCCTACTTGGCATGAGCAAGAAGAACCTTAGAACCACTATCGGTCTCCTCACCGGACACACGACCCTTAGAGCTCATCTATTCAACCTTGGCTTGACCGAGAGCAAGGACTGCCGAATATGTGGCGAGTAACCTGAAGACAGCTTACACATTGTTGGTCGCTGTCCAGGGCTCGCCGCCAAAAGACACAGTTTTCTGGGACGAGCCTTTCTCGAACCCAGCGATCTGCCCAACTTGAAGGTCAGTGTTCTACTTGGACTGGTAAGAAGTACCGGGCTCCTAGCTGACCACTGACCTAACCACATAGTGGGCAGTTACAAAAGACCTTACAGATCTAGGTGACACCAAGGGCTGGAAACAAGCCCCCCACTCTACCTACTACTACTACTACTACTAAATTGATTTGAAATAAGAAAATATAAATAAAAAGATTGTTTTCTAATAGAAATAGTTTGACCAATCGTTATTACTTGGGCACATTACAACCAAATAAAAATCAAACATTAAATTTAAAATCACAATTTTTATCGACACTTGATATTTGCGAAGCTATTAAGAGTGACTACTTGCAAAAGAATTGAGGCGTAAGTAGGAGTAGTAGCAAATTCTAGAGATTTCGGTTTGACCAAAAATTTTGTTCAGTTTGGGTAACTTTTGTTTATTTTCTTTTGTTATTTTTTCCGTTCATTCCTTGGCCTTAAAAGCACTACTACTATTTTTTTGTCCATGATCATTTCCAAGTTATACTTTTAATTCCACTTCACACACAGTCCATGAGCAAAATAAAAGAAGTTAGATTAATAGTTCGACTAGTTACGCCTAGGTGGCGTTTTTGAGCAAATTGCTATTCACTTGAATAATCAATATATCATAAAATATTGTTTTTTTTTTAGTTTACTAAAACAACTAAAACGTTTTAGTAACAACTAAAACCTAACTACTGCACTACCTCGCACCTTAGTAGCTACGCCACTGGTCCTGACTTAAAATTCAAATTTAATAGTATTCATTAGTACGGTAGAATCGCTCTTTCGTTCGGCAGCTTCAAGAGTAGCTTTGGTTATCGCTAATCTTCGATGGGAGATGGTATTAGAAGAAGAATCAATCTTGAATTAAAACCTTATGGAGTTAAGAACCCATCACTCTCAAAGGATACTGGCAGCTAACGGTTATTATGACCAGGCCATTATGACCAGCTCGTTATCTTTGGTCGGCTCAACTATCGGCTCAGCTCTCATTCAGTAGCCTCCTCGAAGAGGGTCGAACCCGGAAGGACTGTGCTTCCCCTGTCACAGCAGGTCGGTCAGATCCTCTGGAGGTTGACCATCGGACGCTGCTTGCCGGTTTGTGCATCGTGCAGCGTCAGCCAATCGACTGTGCACTCCGGCGAATAACTGGAGGGGTCTGAAATCGATTTTATAGGTTTCCTAAGCAGCGGGGGTGATTGTTGACCTGATGTCAGCTACTATTGAAACGACTCTTTGGCCACCCGACCCCGTATGAAAGACGTGCAAAGGACGCCACTGTCCCGCGATAAATTCGAACTGAACTACTGCTAACATCAGGTAGAGGCCTTGCAAGCGACTTCGGACCTGTGGTCAGAAGGTAGGACGGAGAAATCCGTCCAAATCTGGTAGTGAGTTCTCTTCCCAGTGTCACGCAATAAGGCGTTTGACTGCGCAGGTATGTTGGGTGGACTGTTTCGTCCCCAAGTCTACGTTCACCCCACGGTTGAAAGAACGATCAATATCGTTATACCTTCCTGGAGTGGCGGGTTCACCCATTATAGGTTGTCACCTATAATGGGTGAACCCGTAGTGTCAAAAGATACTTACATACGAAAAACCATCAGAAAGATCCGGCGATGGCATAGGGTCCAAATCATTCTCGCGTATAAACTGGGAAATTGCTGGTATTATATTATCCACTTGATCGTTGACAGTCCAAGTCTCTCCTATCCAAAAGATCCGTTCACTATAAATAGAAGAAAATAGTTCAATGTAAATAAAAAATAGTTGTCTATAAATAGAAAAAAATATTCTACTATAAATACAAGAAAATAGTTCACTATAAATAGAAGAAAATAGTTCACTGTACATTTTAAAAAACATTTCACTATAAATAGAAGAAAATAGTTCAATATAAATAGAACAAAATAATTCACTATAAATAGAATAAAATAATTTACTATATATTTTTTAAAACGGTCCACTATAAATAGGAAAAATAGTTTACTATAAATAGAAGAAAATAGTTCACTATAAATATAAGAAAATAGTTTACTATAAATAGAAGATGACAGTTCAGCTTCACACGGGGCACAACAAACTTTAACGAACAGCGATACAAAAGAAATTCACTCGCATGCTGTCCAACAAATATTCAGGCTTCAGAAATATTCTGAGAGGTCATGTAGAGCGGCTTTCGCACTTCATCCTCATGGATTTAGAAATGGGCAAGGCAATTGACGATATAACGTGACTTTATTAGCTATTACACAATCGACTAGACAGCCCAGCTAGTCTAGCAAATGTTCAGTTTCGTGTGCCACCGCGACTAACGAGGAGATCTCATGCATTTTCTATCGTAGCTTGCAGTAGCAATATCTTGTCGAAAAGACCTATCGTCAGAATGTGTCAAGCTTTTGATACCAAACGTAAAGGATTAGACATATTTAATGATTCCATGAATCTAATTACAGATTCGATCAAATCTAGTCTCCTACTTTCAAAGATTTAACTGACTAACACCCTACTGTTTTATATGACTTTATTATAAGATCATATTATGTATTATAAACATTCATATCCAATTATTCATATATTTTTTCTGATATTTAAACCCACTATTTCCACTTATCTATTATGAACTTGCTTATGTTATTTCTATTTCCATTGTATGCGAACTTCGAAATATGCTATCAAATGCAACCTTGAGAATAGTTTACATGGCGTTATGCCAGATTTATGGGTTCACTGGTTATTTGGTTGGGGGTGCATGTAGGTTGGGTGGAATTTGCGTCCTCAATTTGGAATCCGCAATATTCGGTCTACAGAAGCAGGATAGAATGTATCCAAAGGCGTTTTTTAAAACACATTAATTATCGCGGACGCTTCGGTCTTCCTACATACGAGAGCAGACTGGACCACTTCGGTATTCAAGCTCTAGAAGACCGACGCCCAGTGGCCGATATGGTACTGTTACACAAAGTTATCCACAATACCACAGATAATCCATATCGTATTTATAATGTCAAACAACCACGATAGTCTTCGATTTTATATGTCTAGTAGGAGTTTTATTTTTATTCGATTTTTTTACTTACATTTAGGTATCGATTTACTACTATTATGATTTCGATTTTTATTTATTTACTCGATAATTTTATGATTATAATTTTAAATATTTTAAACGATATTTAATTTTTTAAAGATGTTTATGACGAAGACATAATTTAGTTTTTTTTTTGGGCTTTACGATTTTATTTTTTATTTTTCATTACATTTTAACACTTTCTTAAGATCATTTTATTTATTTATTTAAGAAATTATTACTATAAAACAATGATTTGCTTACAAAAATAACAGGAACCGAATGGCAAAACCTTAACCTTTTGCTTATTTGGTTCTGTCACCCAACTGGGACTAGCCGGTTCTAGGGTTGACTCTAATATTACAATCATGTTTGCTTGATTGCTTGATTGCTTACAAATGTACAAGTTTTAGTAAAAAGCTAATAACGCTAAATTGCCCTAAAATGTGGTCTTCAAAAAAAGAATAATACTAATAATAATAATAATAGTAATAAAAAATATTTAAAGATAATTTAATAAGTAAAATGCAATTCCATTATATAATCGACAATAAAATTCGATTAAATAATATAAATAAAGTTATATGTGAGAAAAGAAAGAAACAGTCATTAATATTTAATATATGTTAAGTAATATAGGATTTAATATAAAAATATCTAGTCAAAAAAAGTACAATTCATTGTCAAAATAATATATAACAAGAAAGTCAAATATTTTTTGGTAGTTAGTTCAATGTTAAAATATACTCAACATATATGTTTAAAAATATGTTAATAATTTGTGCACCTAAGTTGTATAAACTATTATTTCTAGTCTAGAAATCTGTTTCAGATATTTATTAATTTGACATATTTTCTACTATTTTAAACTAATTCTTTAATTTTTATTCCATCTTTAATGTATTTTTCCTAATGATATTTCACGATTTTTGATTGAATGATTTTTTTAAACGATTTTTTAAATATTTATAAATATCTAATTTGATCTCTTTCATTTTTTCTTTTAATTTTAACTAGACGTGTGCGCAGGTAAAATATTTTCTGGTAAGCCTGCCTTAGTACAGGCCTAGGCCTAGTTAGGCGGTGTTGACGTAGTGACCAAGATGCTCCAATGTGCTTTTTTTCGTTACTGCTCCAAACACGATATTTTTTTTGTAGTGCTGCAAGAATGTATATCTCGTGCTTTACTTTTAATAAATTAATACAAATATATTTCTTAACCCTTCGAATAGCGGCATAATTTCATGGCAGACCACGGCAATTTATTGGAATATCATGCAATATCGCCGCGCTCGACAAAAAGTACTATAACTATGGAACTACTATAGCAATCATAAAAAGAGTAAATGTGCAATGATCGTATTGAAATGTTGTATATAGAATATTGAAATATCATTTTGTAAAACAATTAGATAATTATGAATAAATATGAGAAAGTCGAAAAAGTGAAAAAAAACTCGACATTTCTAACTTGTACTTGTCTTACGGAAAAATACGGAAACCTATTAATTTTTTTTAAGTACTATCGTGATCTTTATTAGATTCTCTATCAAATGTAATATTTAGTTTTGCTTATTTACATACAAAAATATTTAGATTAAATATTTTTTATGAGCTAAATTAAATATTTAGCTCATAAAAAACAATAAATTTTTTGATGATTTCTCGAATAAAAAAATGACGATGTTGGACAATGGAATTTTACCAGAAATATCTGCGAAATGACGCGCGAAATTATTCTAGTGAGATATATGGTATAGATTTTAGGATGCGTTCGAATTAGAATATAATATTACTGTGCGCTCCGGGAGCAAGCCGCCAATATTGGTCGTTACTTAGTCAACGGTGTTCTGATGTGCAACCAAATTTAGTCGTTACGTAACCGAAGGGGATAGTCTAAAATGTACTTACAGAGGGTCTCGAACAGCGTTGGAGCTGACTGCCACTATAAAGGCAAACACCACGAAATACTTATTCATTCTGGACGCTTCCAATGAAACGTTCAATAAAATAATACAAAAGGCCCAGTAGTTATCATAGGTTATTTATACGGTAGCAAATCAGAGATCTGATTAAATTATTTACTCGCTAATCGTATGATAAAAGGGCTTATGTAGATTAAGTATATACACATGTATTATTTGTTATATTATTATTGTAGATAAACAGGGTTATGTAATAAATTAAATGTATTTTTTTTTAAATAGGTATTTCCAGTGGCAATCTTCCGGCTGTATCATGAGACCCTCGTAACCATGTGTAATAGAAAGTACTTATGACAACAAAATAAATGAGTCCAAACTCGTTTGTCCTACCATTTGTCATCAAGACGTTCCAGACTCCATCATCATATCAGCTCGATGGTTTGCAAATTTTAAAACGGACAACTTACATACGAAGATTGCAAGTTAATTAAAGCTTGTAAATAGGAGAAGGAGACTTGCCTCTACTACAGGTGTCGCAGCGAGAGCTGGCACGTTCAAAGTACTCACACTAATGCAATGTCGTGACGCGCGACGTGACTTTCACTTGATGCGCATCATAAAAAGTCTTTCCGTCTCGCTCGCTCGCTCGCGTCGCTAGTGACATTGCATTAGTGTGAGTACTGTGAACGTGCCAGCTCTTATCGCGTGACCTGTACCTCTGCCATGACAAAATCTGCCATGCCATAGCGGTGTAAAGTTTAAAGTTCTTTATTGTTTTATAACACGTCGATTTACAACATTATAATATGTATGTGTGGCAGTGGCGGTTCCTTCATACAAGCCGAAAAGCCCGGCTTGCCTTTTTCTTAAATAGATTGCTAAACTAATAAATTAAATTACGAGCACCTATTGCAATCTAGATAGCAATCTAGCGGGCAAAGATCGCTTCACGGGACAAAACAGCTTATCGACAGGGTAACAATTCGCTGCAATCTTACCGAGTTAAGTTCAGCTAAACATCTCGCTCGCACACATGGGTCCTTTCATTCTAACCTGTGGCAAATTACGCAAAACAGTATATGTATGTATACGACTTTTGTATTGAAGAATAAGCCAGGCTTGCATCAGCATGAAGTACGAGTGAAATGCGAGCGTGTTCTGTATTTAGTTCCGTTTGTTTTGAGCAAGTAACACAGATTTTTTATGGTATAATTTTGATTGATTTGTGGTTTTTATTGCCTTTTTAACAATGGAGGACATTGTCCCTTGTGGTGAGTTCTGTCTTAACTTGATTTCACTCGCTCAAGCAAATAAATCGGCATTTCTTAAAGCCACTGAGGTATGCGACTAATCTACGAGGAATATGAGGAATCTACAACACAAGCAGTAAATTTTAAACTGAAGATTGAAGAGTAAAAAGGCCAGGCTTGCCCCATTCACCAACCCTGGGCACGCCACTGATGTGTGGACATTTATGGCCAATTAGTATATGTATGTATGGCCATTTATGTACGTATATTACATACAATGTTAATCCCCCCCTTCCATTTCCATTCCCCTATTGTACTTATACATTTAAATTTAGAAATGCTTCTTTTTCCTATTTTCTTTTTCTTTAAAAAAATGTTACAAAATTATTATTTAAATGTTACAAATTATAAAATAAAAAAAAAAATTAAATAACAATATTTTTAATGATTATAAATTAAAATAGAAATAATTTAAAAAAATATATATTTTAGATCTTTCCTGACACAACCGTGGCACTCTAGTGTGACTCCCGAAGTGAGCTCGCCTTAACACAGGGGTGCCTAGCAAGCGGGCTCGGCTGCTCTTTGCTTAGCGCAATTGAAAGATTATCATTTGCGTTTAATGTATGCGCTATGTAACCTGGGCTCAGACAGATGTATCATGCGTATATAACTTTAAAAGCATACGACGGCCATTCATTTTCATTTCCATTCATTTCATTTCTGTTGTCCTCATGAATTTGAATGTATATGTATATGTAAATAAAATATTTTTTTTTAAATAGGTGCTTTATATTATTTGCTATTTTGAAATGTATTAATGGCTATATTAATGTTAATTTACAATGTTCTTTCATATAATGAATATACTGTATACATTTAGCTAAAAAAATAAATTAAAAAAAACACAAATAATTTAAAATCAGGGAGTTCCATTGGTAATCTCCCGGCTCCATTTTTAAAACCTCGTGTAATGGATAGTACTAATGCCAACAAAACAAACTAGCCCAAACTCGACTATCTTAGCACTTTCCATCAGAAAGTTACAGAGGAAATCTTCCGAGTCCATCTTCAGCCCCTTGTCATCATGTGTACTAGAAATTACTCATGTTAACAAATACACACTAACTCAAATTCAACTGACATCCCGGCTCCATCATCATATCATAAACATTTTCTGTTTTCGCTTGCAATAGCAACATCGCGTTGAATAGACCTCTTACCAGACTGGCAAAAGTACAGAAAAGCTACTTGTATCTTAGCATTAAATTTTATAATCTACTCCCTACAAAATTTAAACAGCTGGAGGACATAAAATTAAAAAAAAAACATCGAGGAGATGCTGATACGCCACCCTTTCTATAATCTGGCCGAATTTGAGGGCCATGATTTTTCAAATATTGTGCCCATTTAAATTACTTAAAAAAGAAGAGCCTTATTGTCTGATTATTTTATATGGTCTTATATATGTACTTTTAGTTTAAAATGCATAACGTAGATTTAATTTGATTATTTAACATTTTACTGACAATTTGAATATTACGATGAATAATTTTACTACGTATCTTTTCAAATTACTAACTACTTCAAATATTAGGCTTCTATTTTGATTATTTATATTTATAGTTTGACAATCTAATAGTTAATTCTTGACTACCTATGTATGTTCAGTAAAGAGTAGTAACGAGACTTACTACCTAGCACAATTATTTTGACACGTCCAAGAGCGGTCTTTAGCCGTCAATTGGACACGACGAAAATGTAATGTAAATGTAATGTAATGTAATGTGTCGCGTTTTTGTTAAATCATATTTGCATAATCAATTATTTAATCAATTTTTGCGCACAGTCATAATTAAAGGTAATTAAATTATTAGCGATTCCTCTAGAAATAAGGATTAAATAGGAATATTATATAAATAGCTCAACAAGAGCTTTCTCTCTTGTTTAGACATAAATGATATTTAGCAGCATCACTGCATTTGAGATTAAAGCTATAAACGTTGCACGTGCAAACTTTATTATGACAGATTATGACTGTGCGGGTTTGATGCCTTTTAGGTGACAAAACCGCACTTATGAGTTATCTGATTAATTCAGCTAGCGATGGCCAAATTTAATATATTTTGGGTTTGTGAAATAATTATATTATTGCTTGTTGACCTGCGTTTATTGGTTTAATACGTCTCCGATATTCATTGAGTGAAAAATTAGCAAACTATTTTTTGAAATGTTCCGTCGTGTCGGCGTCGACCTTTTCCTTTGTTCATTGTACGTTTGCCTGTCTAAAAGCTGCAAGGGTTTATTAGCCTTTCTTTTTTCGAATGGTCAGGATGTGTATTTTGCGTTTGAGTTGTTTTATGGCAGGGATTTCGTTAACGTGGGATTATTGTAGGTCGTGCATATGTTTAAGTGATTTTATGACATGCACTTTGAAGGGATTGGAATTCTTCTAATATTATCTCCGTGGAATATTTTTAGGTGGCGAAAAATATATTTTACGAAATATATTTGTCTGCGACTGGACGATTTTCTTCATTTTTGAGGGAATAAGTTTAAGAAATTACGCAGTAAAAATATGTAGGCCCCACACAGTACAAGAGCACTTCATTTAGATTTACGACAGCGAGCGGAGCTGGCCAGGAAGTGTAAGGTTTCTATTCATATCGTTCACAAAGGACATTTTAAGTGGAGGACAAGGGTATGCGAGCGGCTAAGAAAAAACGGCCAGGCGGGAAGAGTCGCGGTCGTAAATTTAATGGACGTCAAGCCGCTAAATACGGATATAAAAATAATCTGATGATAATTATGAAATAAAGTCAAGTATAAATATCAACATCATTTACAATAGCAATACTCTCGAATGCAGCAATCTAGGAACACGACTAACTTCTTTATAGTTTAAGTTATAGTATAGTTTCATATAAATCGTAAATAATATTAAAATAGGTAAAATGGCGTGAGGGTCGCGGGCGATTGATAATGTAATAACGTTCAAATGTGTGTCGCACGTGACTCTCGATCACTAATTAGACTATAAGTAGAGTAATTAAGGGGATGAATGTAAATGAGACTCAAAAAGAGACGTACGAAGCCCGCCTTAGGGGGTGCGGTTTGTTGATTTAAATAGCCAATAGGCGAGTAGCTGGCACTCGCCAAAGGGGACGTACGATCTCTGACCAATCAACAAGAAGAGCTTATTTGAAAGCTTTGACTTCCATTTTGAAAATAGGCCAGTCAGTCTCAAAAGAATCTTTGACTCCGGCAGATGTCAGTTGCCGAATTCGCGCGTAGATTGGAAGATATCGCCCTCATAGTTTAGGACGCGTCGAACGTGCATAATAATTGCACATTTGCATAAAAACTGCAACCCGCGAAAAATTGCAATCGCGGGCGAATATTGTGAATTGTGTTGTGTAAAGAGGACTTGCTGGAAATAAAACCGAATTAGAAAACATTCTCTATATTTACTGAACCGTTCCTTTCTAAGTTCTGTGGAATTATTCATCGGGAACGATTTAAACCAGACAGCCTGCCGAGAGCTGTGTGTACGCCAAGAAAACCTATGGAGCAGCTGACGACGTGAGTAAAATTAATAATTAACCACAATACAGTCTACTACCACATCGCGTCGTACGCGGCAGCTTTGGCTCCCGCGATTAAGGTCCTGGACCCTGCGTTTCGATTCGACGAGTTCGTCGGCCCTGAAGCAGGTTTCGTCCAGCGACGTTAAAATTTTATAATAGACATAGAAATAGAAATATATTTATTGTTCGAAATTGTGGTGGTACCTACATTTATGATGATAATGCGTAAAATTATGTCTCTCACAATTACCTGTTATTATAACAGATTGACAAATTTACTTATAATCCCTTGACAGTTCTATTTATTTACTCATGTGCTAAACCAATATCCAATTAGTTTATGCCATTATAAAGGCATACTATTAACTGGTCGAAATTCGATTTACTCCTCTAATAGTGTAGATGCAATACAGATAAATTAGTATTATTTTTAGGCAGCGTATCATGCCATTTTCCGAACCAGTTATTATTATGTTTACTAACGTAGATCAAAATATTAGTTTTGGGCTTCTATAACTCTGTCGCGGAGCAACAAACATGCACAAAACCCACCTACTCAAAATACTATAAAAGGAAAGGACCGGAAGAAGCCTCCACCCGAAGGCGGCAGGAAATGGTATCGCCGAGGTGCAATGGCGACACCGGAAATAAGGAGATGGCGATGTGCAATGCCATCACTAGGAATACCTACCCCGAACGCCCAATAATCAAACACGTCTTAAGTGCCTCCAACGAGGCGTTTATTTTATCATCACAAACAAGCCGTCAACGAGAAGCTAAAGCAAACATCGAAATAAATGGAAGAGAACAGTACAAACCGTCGCGAGTCTATCCGCCGTGTTTCGCACGCAAAACGTCACGAAGAAAACAAACAACGAAAACCACATCGCAGCGACTTCTCAGCAGAGAGCTTTTCATCTTATACCACGGCAGTCCGAAGACTGGTGGCGAAGGGGAAGGTAACAACTGAGGGCGCCGCGACACAGTGTAAACTCAAAAAAACACGAAAAAACTAACTTAAAATATGATACAATTGGCTGAGTTTGTTATCAACGAGCCATTAAATCGAAATAAAAATAAAAAAACCTCCATATTAATTTCTGGCAGAGGAGTTTATAATAAAGATTGTATAATGTTATCAAAATAGGGTAAACCTATATAAAATTGTATAATATTAAAAAACTGTAAAGAAATATTTTAGAAAACAGTATAATATTGTTATATTTGATAAGGTTTGTAAAGAAATCCGTTTATAGGATGATGTTTTTGTTTTTAAAATAAAATTAAAGCGAAGGAAATCCCAGAAATCCGTAAGTATATCTCATTCAAACATAAGCATTTCCCAATACAAGCTGGGATTTCCTTCGCTACTTTTTAAGTAGCTTTTACTAATTTTATTTTAAATAAAAACATCATCCTATAAACGGATTTCTTTACAAACCTTATCAAATATAACAATATTATACTGTTTTCTACTATATTTCTTTACAATTTTTTAATATTATACAATTTTATATAGGTTTACCCTATTTTGATAACATTACCTATATAATCTTTATTATAAACACCTCTGCCGTTTCTTCTTTCATTTCATTGAGCATATGGAGGTTTTTTTATTTTTATTTCGATTTAATGGCTCGTTGATAACAAACTCAGCCAATTGTATCATATTTTAAATGTTGGTAGCATTCGAAATTTGAATTATTTCGTAATGTCACTTTCATTTAGAAAACGGCTTTGCCGAAGTGATCAATATTTTATTTTTTTATTTTTTCGCTTAATTCGTCTCAATTGAAGGCATTTTGTATTGCATAAGGATAAGCCCTATTTATGAGATATATGGATGAATAGTGATCGTTAGTCGAATGCAAAAGGACCTTTAAACTTACATTGCACCGTCGAAAGTCGTGCACATCCGTAAGTACCTATATCTCATTCAAACATAAGCATTTCCCAATACAAGCTGGGATTTCCTTCGCTACTTTTTAAGTAGCTTTTACTAATTTTATTTTAAATAAAAACATCATCCTATAAACGGATTTCTTTACAAACCTTATCAAATATAACTATATATATATATATATATATATAAATATATATATATATATATATATATATATATATATATATATATATATATATATATATATATATATATATATATATATATATATATATATATATATATATATATATATATATATATATATATATATATATATATATATATATATATATATATATATATATATATATATATATATATATATATATATATATATATATATATATATTTTCAAATTGAAATTATGTTTATCACTAAATAAATGAAATGATAAAATAATGAAAGGGCACTTATCTGGTCTGTGGTGACCAGGAGTGACTCCACGCCTTCTTCTTCTCCTCCCTCAGTGTTTGCTGGTGCTTCCTGCTGTGGCACTAGAATCCGATTAAAATGGCCTCACACAGCGGCAGCACAACAATGCGAGACGAGAATGAATGCTGGAAAATAATAGGCGATTAGTGTTTCTTAAATATTAATGATTGTTATAAAATGTATATCAATATTTCGGCTCAGCCGTCGTCAAGATATGTGACATTTCAGAAATGTCACATATCTTGACGACGGCTGAGCCGAAATATTGATATACATTTTATAACAATCATTAATATTTAAGAAACACTAATCGCCTATTATTTTCCAGCATTCATTCTCGTCTCGCATTCTTGTGTTGCCGCTGTGTGAGGCCATTTTAATCGGATTCTAGTGCCACAGCAGGAAGCACCAGCAAACACTGAGGGAGGAGAAGAAGAAGGCGTGGAGTCACTCCTGGTCACCACAGACCAGATAAGTGCCCTTTCATTATTTTATCATTTCATTTATTTAGTGATAAACATAATTTCAATTTGAAAAAATAATAATTTACACATTTACAATCAAATATTATATATATATATATATATATATATATATATATATATATATATATATATATATATATATATATATATATATATATATATATATATATATATATATATATATATATATATATATATATATATATATATATATATATATATATATATATATATATATATATATTTGTTATATTTGATAAGGTTTGTAAAGAAATCCGTTTATAGGATCATGTTTTTATTTAAAATAAAATTAGTAAAAGCTACTTAAAAAGTAGCGAAGGAAATCCCAGGTTGTATTGGGAATTCAATGTACATTGCACCTGTCGAAAGTCGTGCACATCCGTAAGTATATCTCATTCAAACATAAGCATTTCCCAATACAACCTGCGATTTCCTTCGCTACTTTTTAAGTAGCTTTTACTAATTTTATTTTAGATATATATATATATATATATATATATATATATATATATATATATATATATATATATATATATATATATATATATATATATATATATATATATATATATATATATATATATATATATATATATATATATATATATATATATATATATATATATATATATGTATATATGTATATATATATATATATATATATATATATATATATATATATATATATATATATATATATATATATATATATATATCATATCTATATTCAGTGTTTAAAAAATACTAAATAAACTTTTGTACTATTCTTAAAATACTAAGTACTGGCATTTTAAGGTTATGTGTGTGTGTGTGTGTGTGTGTGTGTGTGTGTGTGTGTGTGTGTGTGTGTGTGTGAGTGAGGGTGTGTTTATGTGTGTGGGTGTGCATGTTTGTGAGAGTGTGTTCGTGAGAGTATGAAAAACAGATATATATATATATATATATATATATATATATATATATATATATATATATATATATATATATATATATATATATATATATATATATATATATATATATATATATATATATATATATATATATATATATATATATATATATATATATATATATATATATATATATATATATATATATATATATATATATATATATATATATATATATATATATATATATATATATATATATATATATATATATATATATATATATATATATATATATATATATATATATATATATATATATATATATATATATATATATATATATATATATATATATATATATATATATATATATATATATATATATATATATATATATATATATATATATATATATATATATATATATATATATATATATATATATATATATATATATATATATATATATATATATATATATATATATATATATATATATATATATATATATATATATATATATATATATATATATATATATATATATATATATATATATCTATATCTATATTCAGTCTTTAAAATATACTGAATAAACTTTTGTACTATTCTTAAAATACTAAGTACTGGCATTTTAAGGTTAATATTACCACCTACATTCATTTTACCAATAAAATTACCTATTTCAAATAATGTGATTTACAAATATAAAATGTTTAGCGCCTTTTCCATTTATCTTTTAATTGGTAAGGTGTCTCAATAATCGTAAAAGGTGATAGCACTTTTTGAATATAATGTTTGTTTGTTTTCATCTATATTTTGTCTTAATTTATTTTGTCTTAATATATTCTTCTCTTAATTTATCTTTTCGACACAATTCTTCTTCTTTTATATGCGTTTCATACTTATTTTTCAGTTTGTCTTTTTCCTCTTGACTGTAATTAACATACTGTGAGCATAGATCGCACTGATCCTTTTTAGGCTTATGAAATGAGATGTTAAATTTTGTATTAAAAACTTCATTAAATTTGTGATATTTTCCAGCTGGTCTATTTCTTTCCTTCTGAATTTTTTCGAAGTCCCTATAAATACTGGCTAATGTTCTTGATCCCTCAATGTACTATTTTGATGTAGATGATCTGACATAATGTGCTTCAACCCGAGGTATGGTATTTATATGATCAATCATATCTTGGATTATTTCTTCGTCTGTTTTTTTTATATTGCTCATGCTTTCCTTTGAAATCTTTCTGAACGAAACCACTTAAATCTGTTTTATCCTTGACTGTTCTTATGATTTCATCTGTTATATCCAAAGTATATGTTATATACACGGAGGACAAAATTACAATAAATAATCCTGAACATGTAGCAAATGAATTTATTAAATATTTAGTAAATTATCCAACGAAAATAAACAAGGCGCAATGTAACAATAATGAATTTCGTTTCTACTTATCAAATGCAAGACAAAATCCAAATTCAATATTTATGAAACCCGTCACTAGTAGGGAAATAGAAAATATAGTAAAAAAATTGAACAAGAGTCATTCTGCAGGGACGGATGAAATTCCAATGTTTCTTGTAAATAGGGCAATAGATTACATTAAAAACCCCTTAACGCAGGCTATAAATGCCTCTATAGAAAGTGGTGTTTTTCCCGAAGAGTTAAAATTATCAAAAGTGATTCCACTCTATAAAGCAGGCGCAAGAACTGAAACTGGAAATTTTAGACCAATTGCAATTTTGTCTTCTTTCTCAAAAATCATAGAGACTATAATTAAAAATAGATTAATTGCGTTTTTTGATGCAAACAATACTCTTAGTGAAAGACAATTTGGATATAGACGAAACAAGTCCACTACTAAAGCTATCGAGGATTTCATATCTTATATAAATGACAAACTAATGGACAAGTACTACACCTTAGGTATTTTTTGCGATTTGAGTAAGGCATTTGATTGCGTTAGGCATGATATTTTACTAAACAAACTAAATCATTATGGAGTCAGGGGAGACTGCTTAAAATGGTTTGATTCATATTTAACAAATAGAACGCAAATCGTGGAAATTACACAATGTCAAAATCAAAACATTACAAAACACTGTTCGATCCCTTTAACTAATAAACTTGGAGTCCCGCAGGGTTCCATTTTGGGCCCTATTCTATTTTTAGTATATGTAAATGATTTACCAATGTATTTCAACGATATAAATGTAACGATGTTTGCTGACGACACTAGTTTAATTGTTGCCGGTAAAGATATGGAAGAATTATTGATTAACGTTAAAATTAATCTATTCAAACTAAATAGTTGGTTTGAGAGCAACAACCTCACACTAAATGCGTCTAAAAGTAACTTCATACATTTTACAAATCATCGAAATCGGAATAAAGGTTCGCCAATAATACTTTCAATAAATAACACTGCCATTCCTCAAACTCATTGTACTAGATTTTTAGGTGTTCATGTCGACGAACTTTTAAAATGGAACTTTCACTGTGAAAACCTCGAAAGTAGGTTAAGTCGGGCATGTTATGCTTTAAGTATTGTAAGAAGGTCTTTGGATGAATTGCAAACAAGAAATGTTTATTTCAGCTATATTGAAGCTATCCTAAGTTATGCCATTACGATCTGGGGAAATTGTTATGCTTGTCATAGGGAACCCATATTTATACTCCAAAAGAGAGCAGTGCGAATAATTGCAAAGGTGAAAAGGGAAGAGTCATGTCGACCCATTTTTAAAAGGCTAAGAATCCTCACCTTAACCTCACTCTATCTCTTTAAGTTACTAACTGAGTTTTTTAAGAATAAAGAAACACATTATAAAAAGTTTTCAGATACACATACTAAAAATACGAGAAATAAATTAAACATTTTTATACCATGTATTAAACTAAACACAGCAAGGCAAGACAAAAAATACTCAGAGCCATATTACTTTAACAGGCTACCAGAAAGTTTAAAAACTATTCAAGTGGAAAGCTTATTCAAAAAGTTACTTAAAGAATTCTTATTAGACAAAGCTTTTTACTCGATCGATGAGTTTGTTAATTTTAAATAATTTTTCAAATTTTTTGGTCATTTTTTTGACAATTTTAAGTAGCATTTTTTAATTATTCTGACTTTTTCTGATTTTAATTTCTTGATTATTTTTATCAATTATTTTAATTTGTGGTTTTAGTAAATAAATCCTAAAAATGATTTGGATGCCCTAAAAGCAATAATGAAGTAACTGTATGTACGTGGTGATAAATTTAAATATTGTAAAAACGAACTAATATACTGTAATTTAAATGTACCTAAATATTAAGTTTCTACAATCTGTTAAGATTTTTTTGGAAATAAATTGAAATTGAAAAAAATTGAAAAAATATTTATGAAAAAGATTTTGCATACTCTTTTCTTCTTATTTTCAATATGAAAAAAGATTGCTTGGTTTAAATTTCTTGGTTTTTCCACGTTTCAGTATTTGTATTTGGGAACCACTTGAACAAGACAAGAGGCAATAAATGAACGTTGTAGGTTGATGTTACCCAAATCCCAAAATGTCTCAAATAACTGCAATCTTTGTGCGGCTACAATTTTGTCATTGCATTTGAGTCTGCATTTACTAGAACAGGGAGGCTTGACTTCACGAGCTAGAATTTCTTTATTTGAACTTAAGTACGCTTGTCCCAAGTTTCTTTTTAGTATAGCTGAGTTTTGTTTCTACTGTGAAGGGTGCCTAGAACGTTTTCTTGATCTGATATGCTGTTCCATGCCATTTTCTCCGTTCTCCTCTACATTTGACGTTGCTGTTGAAGCGGGAAATTTTGACACCATGGAATCATTGTTTTCTTGATCTTCATGCATATCAGACTTGACGCTATCTGACGAGGAGCTGCTATTGGACGATGACAAACTGCTAGTCGACGATGACGAACTGCTATTAGAATCACTGGATAAAGATCTTCTGTTTGACTTAGTTAGGCTGCATCATCTGACTGCTATTGCCACAAAGTGTGTATGTCGGATCATTGTCACTTAAATCCGCATCGCTCTCATCTGAATCGATGGGTGTGATCTCATAGTTTTTCCTTGACATATTTCGTGGTATTGATGCTGATATGGATGGTATATCGATATCGAATTGAAACGCTGTTTCTGACACATCCTGATCATAATAATTAATTAAATAAATAACTAAAACTAGACATGCTATTATAATCAAGTATTAAAAGAAATAAAAAATTTCATCAATACCTTATAAGTAGCACAGATATGACTTATGTCGCTACGAGTATCAGGAAAGCACTGATTTTCATATTGGTTCAATTGAACATTCCTTAAAGGTGTTAACACTGCTGGATAGTTTTGAGAAGATCGTATTTCCTTCTGTAAATAAAATATTGTACATATAAAGTGAATATCTCAATGGCAATAAATTGATTGAAAAATATTTTCATTAAGTACCTCGATATTTACTTGCAGGCAAGCCTTATCTGGAGCTGGGATGTTGAAAAACTCAGTGGATGGTATTGGCACAATATTTCCTTGCATTGTTTGCGGAGACTGCACAGTCGTGTCTGATGCCTCCTTTAAAATAAGTTGTCACACAACATAATAACTTTAAATAAAATTAAATATATAATTAAGTATCCCGAACCCAGTTTTCTTCTCCGTTATTTTCCAGCCAATCTTCATGTTGATTTGTAGTAAAACTTTTAGTTTGTCTTACTTCTTGACAAGGACACTAAAATAGGCCAACACTGTTAATTAAATATAGTTAATTAAGTTTTACGTTCGTTAAGTTTGTCAATAAATGTAGTAGGCGCTTACTTTTATGGGGTCCAAAAATATCACATATTACCTAATGTAAGTTGAATAATATTACGTAAACCTGATTTTCCTTGTCATAATTGGTTTTTCCGGCATCTAAATTTTCAAAATTATTTTTATGCGTGCATTCTTGATTCTTGACATTTTATTCTTCTTCTATGATTTGTTGCCTAAAACAACCAAAAATATTAGCGAAAAAATATTCGCAGTAACAAAGGCCAGGGGAAAAAATAGTCCAATATAAATAATTATAACTTTTAAAAATGTAAATTTAATTTAATTTCATGTGGACATCCATTTGCAACTAATAAATCACCATGTTTTTCCGTATGAAATGGACTTAATTTATGAGAATACCTTCTAAATTTGTATAACAGGGTACATAAAAGAGACTAATAATAAAATAGGCCTATGAATAATTCAAAATTTATAAATTAAACTTAATTATAAACAGACCTAAAGCATAATAGGACAATAACATATTAGAGTTTATTTTTGATAAAGAGACACAATTAGGGTTAAGTCTTCGATATTTATAATAAATGTTGTGTAATAAAGACACTTTATAAGTTAAGTCATAAAATTTCCAAGCATTTTTGTAATAGAAAGACCTAAACCAGATGAAGGTTTTTATTTCACAAAAAAATAATCTTAACTCACCTTAAGATTTGGTAATAGACAGGCTTAAGAGCGTGTTAGCATTTTTCATGCGTAAATCAAGAATTTAGTAGTTTTTGAAGTGATTTTGGTCACATAATTAATCGGTTTAGCTTCTTTTGACTTCAGTCATCTTAATCACCATATATATTTATTTTACCTCTATTGAATAATTAATATAAAATTAGATAATTGACTTAGGAAACAGCGGATTTCGAAAGCGCGATTTCTGGATGACGCGCGAAGACTCAATTTTGAAGTAAAATTACACCAATTATTATTACTAGGTAAGAAGGTAAGAAATATTAATTTGAAGGAACATATCCTGAAATTTAAAACGTATTAAGAAAAGTTCGATTTTAACATCATAAACTTGTATTTTTATCACGTCTAAGAAAGTCAAAAATCTAGAAATTGACTAAAAGAAAATACGTTATATCTCATAATCTAGAAGTAATTTGACAATATAAATAATTTTATACGTAAGAAAAAAGATTGTACTATAAATATGTAAAAAAGAAAAAAAATCCGTCTTCATCTTTTATGATAATAATTTTTCAAAGTTTGTATAAAATCGTGTGCCTCGAACGGCCTATAATCATTCGCTCTCTGGCGCTCGTCGACGCAGGGTCTATGTCGGTTGATCTTCCGCCGCCGCGCAAGTGCCGCGCGTGATATTTACGTAAATTATAGTGTGACTAAATAATTGTGATACCGAAGTATTTTGTATCTTATTTGTGAATCTGAACGAGGCTATTCATGTAATATTTTGATTAATAGTGGACTAAGTTTATAAATAGCTGTATTTAACTTATATTTTTTTTCTACAAACGTGTTATTATTCTACTTACAGAACATGGGTAGAAAAGAAAGGAAATATTATTATGGATCAAAGAAATCCGTGATGTCACGAAAACGTAACATGATTAATAATTTGCAGAAGGCAAGAGAAGCTGCGTAAGTACCTATTTATTTTTTAACATGGTGTCAATGTAAGTTATTGTTTTTGTACCAACATAATACTCGTAGTCAAGTAAATGACAAATCCACTAGCGATCACCCATCAACCGTAACAGTTTATTTTTACCCGACTACGGAAAAGTCAAAAGGAGGGTTATGATTTTAGCAGCCTATGTAAGCATGTAGGTATGTATATATGTATGTACTAGCTGCGCCCAGCGGTTTCACCCGCGTGGTGATGGAAAATTGTGATAATGATGATAGAAAACCATATATCTTTATAAATTATAGACTATGTGTTATTCTGATGTGTAAGCTATATTATTGAAAAGTTTCATCAAAATCCATTCAGTAGTTTTTGCGCGAAAGAGTAACAAACATCCATACATACATACAAACTTTCGCGTTTATAATATTAGTAAGATGTAAGTATGTATTTTAATCTGTTCCCTCATATCTCCAAAACTTCTAGTCGTATTTTGACAATCGAGGAAATGTGAGATTCGAGACATTAAATGATCTCAAACATTATCAATAAGTTTGATATTATCAATAAGTAAAAATACGTAATAAGACAAATAATTACTTAAAAACTAACAATAGTAGATTTTGAATGTAGACACCTAGTTATTAAATTACCTTAATTTATCATTATACTAATGCTCCCTGGATTACATATTTTTTTAATATGTGATTCGTTAATAATCTATATATTGCAGTTTATAAACTTGCATCAGCTAAACCAATTTCAATAGATCTTGTAATATCTCAGAAGTTGGGGTTACCATTTTTACGTAACTATTTACAGTAACTATTAATTAATGTTTGGCAGTAAGTCAATAATTACTTAATTAGAGTACTCAGAGAAATTACAAAATGGTCATTAGTGATAGTATAAAATGACCGCGATGTCCAAATCATTATTATTTATACCATCACTAACGACCATTTCGTAATTTCTTTGTGTACCCTAATTAGGTAATTATTCACTTACTGTCAATCATTAATTAATAGTTACGTAATAATGATAACACTTACTTCTGAGGCATTACAAGATCTATTGAAATTGGTTTAGCTAACACAAGTTTTTAAACAAACATACATAATGGCAACATATACCGGACAAACTGCTACAAAAAAAAAGATTTACATGGTGTTTGGTATTATCGTGCAAGTATCGTGTTTGGTACATGAGTACGTTTCGAAAATATGTACTGATTTCGAAATATACTCAATGAGTACATTTCGAAAATATGTACTGAAAACCCCGAAAATATGTTAGTAGGTTTTAGTTCTTTTAACTTTTTACTTGTTTAGAATGCATTACTATTAATAACTTGTTGAAATATAAGAGGTAGGTACACCGGAATAAAATATTGTTATTTTTTTATTCTGCGGATTCCCTAATTTTCTTAATAATCGTCTTTTGTTTTTTTTCAGATCAAAATTAAGAGAATCTTTAATAAATACTAAAACCCCCAATGCAGCCTCAACTGGAACTTCTGCATCGCCTCCTACTAATATATGGTACGTTGCAAATTGTAGTTGTTTTTAATCTACTAAGTGAACTTTTATTTTGTTTTATTTTCTCTAATGTCAGCAATTTTATTTGTAGGATTGAAAACATGGATATCGATTTAATTGAAGAAAGAAACCTTAATTTGTATTCATCCAGAGAAACACCTAGTGCAAATAACCTAAATAATCGATCCAGATACTGCTATTCAGCAAAAAAAACTAAAATGTTTTAAATTATCTGGCAACGATGTGGTCATGAACACAAAGCATGATTGGTTTTATCAAATTCAAGGCCAACTCCACATCGCTAATAAGAATAAATGTTTGTTTGCGGTGTGGACTGGCTGTGAATTTAATATGAAAGTCGTCAAAGTTTTCAGAGATGATATTTTCTGGGAACAAAAGATGTCTCTCCGGTTACCAAAATTTTATTTTGATTGTCTTCTCCCAGAAATTATAGATCCAAGAAAAAGTCGATCAATGGGGCATTGATCGACTTTTTTTTGGATCTTATAACAAATAGTTTTATAACACTTCAATTAAGTCGGTACTTATACAAATAAACAACTAAAAAGAGTTGCTTTTTATTAGTACCTATATAGGTAGTTTTATGTAATTATAATAATATTGCATCATCCATATTTGTATAAATTTAATTAAAATAGTTTTATAACACTTCAATTAAGTCGGTACTTATACAAATAAACAACTAAAAAGAGTTTCTTTTTATAATTACCTATATAGTTTTATGTGAATATAATAATATTGCATCATACATATTTGTATAAATTTAATTAAAATACATAATTAATCTATTTTGGACAGTCTTTTTATTTTCTTCGTAAACTTTAGTTATTTACTTATTAACTAAAAATATAGGTACGCCATAGCTACAGATCAAGATCGTTTAGTCGCCGTAACGTCGCAACTGTGTCCCGTAAGTGAGGAAAAACCCATACAGGCGCACTCACCTCGCGCGTCGAGCGGTAAATACCTAAAACCCGAGTGCCTAAATTTGGGACAACGCTCTTAACTCGAAATGCGCCAACGTTTGACGTGACCACGCTCGCTCTTTGCCGACACAAAACCGAATCAGTCCTTGTGACGTCCAAAATCAACCAGTGGGAAAGAGACCGAATCATCGTATTTTCTCTCTCTTTCATCGTACAATTACTTTACACAGACCAATCATCGATAGAGGATGCTTTAAGGAGTCTATCTATCACAAACTGTGAAACAACCGATTTAGAGTTAGGTCCCTATTTTACTAAGGCAGATATAGATATATTTGTTGTGATGATAAACATCACAACAAAAATTGTTTCGAAACGCCTAAATTCCCAACGCATCAAATCCCCAACAAATATATTATTTATGGCAGTAAGTGCACTACGCAAATAATATCCGTACACCCGGATTAGCTTCACTAAAAGCGGGCGCTAATGGATATTTTCAATCAAACGTGGAAACTTTTACAAGCAAAATGCTAAAATTTCGTATTAATATGCCGACACAAAAACAACCCCTTGCACGAGAACAAAGAAATTTCGGAAATAAACACGGTCGCATGCATTTAGAGGGGGCAATAAAAGTCACCCCGATATTCACCGATTAAGCTGTCCCGTCGCCGAACGTAAAAACACCCGACCTTCGAAAAAGGTAAACACCCTCGAGCAATGCAGGTACCACAAGTGACTCATACTTTGAAATCGCCAACTTAGATATTGAATCACTAAATATCAAGAAAATTGCTGCCATGATAATGTCAAAATGTGTAAAATAATTTAAGTTACTTTCTAGTCTAGGTCCGAACTAAATCGGCTCATAACTTGTAAAATTATTTAAATGTCAAAACAGACCGCCACATCGTTGATCCTTGGCCATCCCGATTATACCGCCACACCCCATGTCAATTAATTATCTTTACTAATATTATAAAGAGGTAAAGTTTGTGAGGTTGTAGGAAGTAATCTTTGGATCTACTGAACCGATTTTGAAAATTCTTTTACCAATAGAAGGCTACGTTATTTGTGAGTGTCATAGGCTATATATTAATCAGAAAAATAAAAAAACTTTTTCGTGGTAGTCGGATTTGCAAAGTAAGTCGGAGAAAAAACGGTCGAACGAAAACGTTTCTAACTAACGCTGCCTTAACGATGAGAGATATATGATTAAGTTCTAGTGAAAAGATGTAGAGCTTGATAATGCCTACAAAAAAGTCAGCGATAGCATATGTATAACTTTTATATTTAAGTCACAAAAAGTAGTATTTTATATTTATTTCATCACAAATAAAAAGTTTTACCGCCCAACGAAGTGGGTACGGGTCAGCTAGTTTCACGGAGCAGCTAGTTTAAAATATATTATTGGCACTGAAGATCCATAAAAGATAGTATATTATTATGTAAGATCACTGATGTTGAACAGCTGACTTTAGCATATGTCAGTAAACAGAGCGGGAATAAAATCATGATAGCGCTGGAGCTGTCGCGGGCGGAGAGGTGGAGCGGATGGTGGAGGGGGGTTTGATGCGAGGGCGGCGGGGGGGGGGGGGGGGTTTGTATACGATTTTTTAATATTTTTTCCTTTAGTGTGGCCACAGGTGTGGCCCTCGTAATGTTTATACTGTTTTGCCTATGGACGTAAATGACGCATTGAATGTTAAGCAGTGTCATCCGAAATCTAAATGTCTCCTTGAGGGCGGGTGATCGACCTCGACTATAGACTAGTTTCTATTGTTACGATTTTACGTTTACAATGCATATCGTCTGAGTCAATATCGGCTCGGCTATATTTTGTTTGCTTGTATGGCCGAAGGATGTGTTAGCTTAACAATTCTTCTACTTTCTATCGTGTTGAAACGGATGCATAATATTGCTCCTCTGTTATGATTATGGAACATTGTATGCCGGAACATTCTATACAAGGTCTAGTATATATACAAGTCAAAATAGAAATGTGCGGATCATTGTAATACAGGGGGCTAGGAACGTTAATTGTCTCACTTCGTAGAAGGAGGGTCATCTCTGGCAAGCGAGGGAGTGTCGAATTACATGAACGGTCGAAATTACGACGGGAGAGCGATATGGGCTAAGGTCACGTGGCTAAGGTCGACTAACCGTACGTGTTTTAGACAATAAACAACGTCCATAGCATGTAACAACTTGTTAGATTAATTAAGTATAGTGTAATGATAAGTAGGAGGAGACCCTACATCTATTTATCAAATAGTGTATTGTATATATATTTAAGATATGCCCTCAGCAACAGAAAAATAAAATAAGTTTAACGTTACGATAATTATGAGAAGAAGTTATCCCTAATTAGGTCAACGGGCAGGATGCAGGTGGATATATTTTGAATTTAGTGTTTAACGAAGAGCGGCTCGGTGTGCGCGTTGACGAAATTGCGTGGGTCAAGGGGGGATTAAAGGTAAGATTAAACCTTCGTTTTATTCGATCGAGAACAATACAGAGCGACACGTAAAGCATTTAAGATGCAAACTGTATTTCATTTCTCGACGATACGGTGGCAAGTATAAGGAGTGCTGCTGATCCAACTCTATCATCAAGATTGCAACGGTGTACTCGGAGTTTAGACTGCTTTACGAGGACGGTAGAGTAGAGCTTCGCGGTATATTTGCCTAATTTAATCTTTAAGCAGATTGTGCAAAAATGGTACATAGGGCACAATCGTATGATTTATTAATCGTTCTTAAATCGTACTTAAATTATTTTAATTAGGTGCGTCGTTGTAGTGGGGTCGTAACAACCATAATCAATTTCCCTGGATCAGTATCGAGCGACCGTACAAAAAGATGATAATACATTCCTTCTTGCAGGGCCTCTCCATAGGAGTCAAGTTTCAGCGTGAAAGTCGAGGCAGCACGACAAAAAAATAATGGTGCTCGGGATCCATCGATATATGAGCCCTGAATAGGAGCTGAATCGTGAGTTGAGCCGATCCGAGAGCAAAAAGGATCTCGTGGCCCAAGCTGCACGAAACCGTTCACCACCAATAGTTGAGGTAAGTTGAAGTAGTCATAAATCTATACTAATATTATAAAGAGGTAAAGTTTGTGACGTTGTAGGAAGTAATCTCTGGATCTAATGAACCGATTTTGAAAATTCTTTTACCAATAGAAAGCCACGTTATTTGCGAGTGGCATAGGCTATATAAAAATTTGAAAAATTAAAAGACTTTTTCGTGGTAGTCGGATTTCCAAAGTAAGTCGGAAAAAACGGTCGAACGAAAAGGTTTCTAACGAACGCTGCCTTAACGATGAGAGATATATGATTAGGTTCTAGAGAAAAGTTGTAGAGCTTGATAATGCCTACAAAAAAGTCATTGACAGCATATGTGTAACTTTAATATTTAAGCCACAAAAAGTAGTTTTTCAAATTAAAAAAATAATTCAATTCGTTAGGTCATGTTTATTGGTCATATTATCAACAATTATGAATTATTATCAAAATAAGTAAATTTATCGTCCCAAGTGTTTAAAACAAAAGACTTTTCCCTTTTACTGCATAAATAGTTAAAGAGATAATAGTTAAAGAGAATCACAAGAAGACACTCACAAATAACGGTATTATAGTCAAATTGTCATGCAAATACATACATATGCAGTAAAAATATAACCCTTCTTTTGGCAGTCAGGAAATAAATCATAGCACTCAGTACTAACCGAACCACACTCATAATTTCATCACAGGTAAAATGTTTTACCGCCCAAC
The DNA here is from genome assembly GCA_944548615.1 of Micropterix aruncella. NCBI lineage: Eukaryota > Metazoa > Arthropoda > Insecta > Lepidoptera > Micropterigidae > Micropterix > Micropterix aruncella. The sequence continues at coordinate 26,456,124 of OX155968.1, forward strand.
GAAGTGGGCACGGGTCAGCTAGTATTCTATATAAATAGATTTTTCCAATGGTAAATACGTTATTGTTTTTGGAAAGGTGGGCCCAGCGCCCATAAATTTTGGCCCATTGTCTTTTCACATACAAATAAATTGGCTCCATACCCTGTGCTCGTAAAACATGTGACAAGGAGAGCAATAAATTGAACAGTATGCGAAAAAATAACATGCCATATAGAGTTGTCAACTATAACGGTGCATCCTCAGTTTAACCTCCACGGTGCATGGTCCGACTCGAGCACGGAGCTGCTTCGTGGACTCGAGCATCCTCAGTTGTCTCGACGAGTAGCTCAGTCTCTGTAATTCGTGGGTAGCCAGGGCGACGTCCAGGATCGTGTTGCCGGGGCTGTTTGGTCTCGAGCAACGGCGCGTGTGATGAAACTCTCACAGACCTTGCATCGACCAATCTCGAAAGCGAGTGCCGAGTCCGACGCTGCTCGTGTGTCCCAGTTCGACGATTCTGTGAATCAAGTCGCCTACGATGTTAGAGGCCGCGTCGTTTATCATATCCTTCGCCTCACGTTCGATCTCGGCGACTTTGTTGTTGTCGCCTATATAGACTCCTTTGATCTTAACGCTTTCGCCCGTGCGATGGTCGGTGCAGAGATCGATCGCAACTCCCTCGATGCGTCGATTCTCGTCACGCCAACCAGATGTTACCTCGTCAGGACACAAAGTCCACTTCAGGTCTTTTTGGATGTACATGGCCGTGACCAAGTGCTTCGCGTGGCGTCGTATATTCACATTCATATTATTAGTATACTGGTATACAAGTCAGATACAGATTAGCAAACATTCATACATAGTTAGTTAGTTAGTTTGTCTGGGCTTTTACCCGCAATTGACCTCTTGATTGGGCCGTTGTGCGTGGCTCATGTTTCTATTTATGTTACTCCAGCCAACCCAGGCTGTCCCAGAAGGTTAGCAGCCTGTTTGGGTTGCTACAGGCCTCCGGGACAGATGCTGGAGATTGTAGTATTTTTGCCACGCTCCTGCATTCCATGAGCACATGCTGTGGCTTTTCTTCTTCCTCCATGCATCCTCTGCATAGAGGGCTGAACATTCATACATATTAGAAAACAAACATTTTTTTATCGTAAAGAAAAGATAAAAATAAACAAAACAAAACGAAGAAAAAAACACAATAATAATGTAAAAAGAGGAAATACACTCGAGTAATAAAAAGGAGTAAAACGCCTTATCTGTGAGGTACCTCTTAAGGCGTCTCTTGAACACGTCAAGAGATTGCGCCTGCCTAATGTGCTCGCTGAGTTTGTTGTTAACCGCTGGGCCGGCGATATAGGCTAGCCTCTCCGACTTGGATAATGCATGACTTACCGAACGTAGCATGCTAGATCGGCTAGCTTTCTGCGAACGAACAGCTCTACTTCCTTTATATAAATGGACGGCAGCGTCATGATTCAGAGATCTCTAAACAGAGGCCTAGCTGGCGTATCAAGCGCCACAGGCGCTATTGTGCGGACTGCACGCTTCTGCATAACGAAGGCCCTCTGCCTGTCGGCTGCTCGCCCTCATTATTCTGCGCCGTACCTTAGCAGTGAATGAACGTATGCAAAGTAACACATGCGCAGCGCGGATAAATCGAGAAATGAAGCGATGCGATAGAGTGCATAGCACGCTCTTCCCAATTTATCACATAAAGCATCAATATGTAGGTGCCATCGTAACTCATTATCAATTACGAATCCCAAGAACTTTGTTGAGGATACTTGAGTTAATTCTATATTTTGTCGAATTTGATTATGTTTAGTTTCCGCTTTTCAAAATCGACCTTGCATTCATTGACCACTACTATTTGCGGTCTTTCCTCCAACACCAGTCTCCTGAGTTATATCTTGTGTTTCAGACCCTGCGCGTTTAGGTGCAGGATATTGATGACCGGTAGGGCTTTAGCCGCCCCCCGATCACCACTGTTGTCTCTGTTGAGATCACGGAGTATGGTTGAGATCGTAGTTACAAGCCATTGAAACGGCTTTCGAGGTTGTTCATTCTGCCGGTGATGGTTAGGGAGTTAATGGGCCCTTGCTGAGTTGGCCACGAAGACCCATTCTGTTCAGAGTTGGTCACACTCACGGGTCAACACCTATCCGATGGCCTCCACGCATGAAGTGCGAGCCTGGGTAGGACTCTGGCCTTATCGTCAGTTTCCCCTGGGAATCAACCTTCTGGCGCTCCTGGACGGTCCGCGCACCGTGCGACGTAAGCCAATCGACTGTGCACTCTGACTAACATCTTGCGGTGTCAACCACAACGGGCGAGCCCGTCACCACAGGACGTTTTAACGATTAGTCGTTCTGTCGCCCTGCAGTGAACGTAGAAGACTTTGGACAGTACATTCTACGTCCAGCTACGTCACAACCCGTGAGAGTCCAACGCCTTACCGCGAGTGAGCCAGGAATAAACCCGGCGGGCTCGAGATACTCGCGCCCTCACTTCTAATTGTGACCAGATTTCTCCGGTCTCTCGATTGGTTCCGAGTTCGAGGTCGCTTGCGCGGTCCTCTCCCTTACGAAGCGGTGAAACGGAGTGCACCGAATCTGTCGCGGACCAAGGCGTCCTTTGCCCGACTCTGAACCGGGATCGGATGGCCAATGGTCATTTCAAGAGCAGTCGCCGTAAGGTAGACAACTGCCCCCGCTCTATAGGAAACAATACAGTTCCCAGACTCCCCCGATTGTTAGTCGGAGTGCACAATCGATTGGCTTGCGCCGCTCGGTGCGCAAACCGTCCAGGAGCGCCAGAGGATTGTTCCCAGGGGAGACTGGTTGACCCAGTGTCCTACCCAGGCTCGCACCCCATACGTGGAGGCCATCGGATGGGTGTTGACCCGTGAGTGTGACCGACCCTGACACAGAATGGGTCTTCGTGGCCAACTCAGCAAGGGCCCATTAGATCAATTTTGAGACATCCATTTTTGTGTATCATCGATCAATTTTGAGACATCCATTTTTCGGATTCCTTAGCTTCCTAGCGAGTTGGATGAAACGTCGATCATAGACAGAAGTTCCATTTTGGACCCCGAACTACCGTAGGTCCCGGTGCGCAGCACCGGCTGCACCGGCTTACTTACGCCACTGGGTATACCTATATTGTTATTATCTAACCAACCCACGTCAGTATTGTGGCTTGAATTGCGGATCTTTCAACAAAATAATATAATCTGATTGATAGTCAAGTTCAAAACAATAACAGGTGGATTGCTACCTGTTAATAAATAATCACCATTCTACCTCTAATAATCTAAATCCATCAGATTAAGAATTATTTTAATCTGTTCACATTTCGACGACAAATTGTCATGAGGTTTGCACATCGTATAGCGCCATCTATTGGCAGATTCGTAATTTTTCGATAAGCGTTTTTAAATATTGGAGCATCCAACCCCAGGAGCCTAATCAGTACCGGATTATCCAATAAGGCAAGTAGGCACCAACCAGTCTATGGGCCTCACATCTTTTTAGGGCCCAAGCGACAAGGGATAGTTAAAATCATGTTTTTACTTTCCCGGGCCTAGGGTATTGTAAATGGGCTAAAAAAATTGAGATGAATACGGAAATATCCATTTTGACCCCCCCCCCCCCCGGCGTCTTAGGGGGTGGGCAAATTCCAGCTCAATCGGATGAAGCGTTTAGGCGCTATCGTGGAGGAATATCGTGGAATCGCACACTCTCTCTCTCTCTCTCTCTCTCTCACACACACACACACACAGACTTACTGTCAGACCAGTCTGGTCCTAATCTCCACGACAGCGCCTAGACGCTTCATCCGATTGAGCTGAAATTTGGCATGCAGGCATCATTCTGTCATGACAATAGTTGAAATCGATCCACCAGAGAGCGCGTTAGTCATACTTCAATCTCGAAATATCGCAGTTAGACACTTGAAATTCGGTACACAGATGCCTTGTTGTACCGAAATCACGTTGTGAAATGTAAAGTTGGAATATCTCGTATAATAGCGAGGCAAATAATATTTAAAACCCGCCATATTTAAGACAATACTAGATTTTTTTTGGAAAAATACCATTTTAATACCACAGAAAATACTATAAATACACTACGAATTGGCGCGCGTGGAGGAGGTTGAGTTGGCGCAGGGAAGGAGGAGGGCGGATGAGGGGGGATTGCGGAGGGCCTTGTCTACTTGCTGGCATAGTATTGGGATGACACAATCTTTTTTTTTGCCGGTTAGTTGTTTCTAATGCCCGGGCCACACTAACGGGAAATGCCGATAATTATCGCGATGATGGGCGTTTATGTTGCGGTCACATCTATAGTATCGCGATAATTAACGGCATTTCCCGTTAGTGTGGCGCGGGCATCATAATATATATGGGGAAAAATCATTGAATTGAAATTCTAAGGATGTTTAATAATTTTTTGACGCGCTAATAGTATAATTGTTATAAATTATCGACAGTTAACCGCTGCCAGCCTGTGGGATCGCATTTTGTTTATATGCGCGTCTTTTCTACGTGACATAATCGTTGTCAGAAATGTGTAACGGCCCACTTTGCCGGTGAGATCGTGTTTTGTTTATATATACTTCTATTATATTATATATCTTCGTCAGAATGTTTCACATCCCACATTACCGGTACTAATCGTATACGATTGTACGGCACAATCTAGAGCAGTTGTCAAGTGATTATCAGCCGGCGGAAACTCCCATATAAGCCTTATTTTGTATGGAGACTCAAGCTTTGTGACAACACGCGAGCACACGTACGCGGTTGCGGCTGCTGCCATTGTGCAACTACAGTGTAATCGACCCAAAAGTGACCCGTGTATTGACAGAACTGTCATGTCGGCGTAATGTCGGCATGACGCAGCGGCGGTGGTCTGTTTACGTAAATTTTTGGAGGAGTTTCGCGCATAAAGTGGCTGAAAATTGCTGGACCTCCACACAGGATGTGTCTCGTGTGTAAGGTGTAGTTGATAAGTTGTAAGAAACCCGGAAAACGTAAAGACTATGTTTTTATGTGCGTTTTCCCCAAAGGACCAAAACAGGTGAGTTTCACTCTTTGTTTTTTTGTTTTTTTTTTTTTATCTAGGTAAAAAACAGTCATAAACAAATGTTTTTACAAATACACTTAAACAAATAGACCTACATTAACATTAATTTTAACAAAACTTGTAAATGTAGCCACAACAATGTAAATGTCTAGTCGGATCGAACTGTTTTCATTTAGTACGAGTACCTAAATTATTGGCTGTAAACTAAAACTAATGCAACAACAAATCACTCAATTGTTTCCTAAAAGTAATTAATGACACTGAGAAAATATCTATGTCGTTCAAAACTTCATTATAACACGTGCAAGAGCGTCTGAAGAAGGTATTTTTTGCGTAGTTTGAATGAAAAGAGGGAATATAGAAAGTATCTTTTGAACGTGAGGAGGAAGACCGCGGGATTTTAAAAAGAATTTTTTCCAAAAGGGGTGCAGAGTTGATGTGGTTATGAATAACTTTATATAAGAAAATGCTGTCTAAGAATTTTCGTCTTGAATACAGAAAATGCATTTTGTGTGTTGTTACTCTCTCTGCGTAATCGGTGCAGAGGCTACCTGTCCGAAAGTCCAATGATTTTAAACATTTCTTTTGTACCCTCTCAATCCTATCTACGTGAACAGCATACTGGGGACTCCAAACTACACTTCCGAATTCTAGGACACTACGAACAAATGCATTGTAGAGTATTTTAATGGTGTTGCCTCTGGCAAAAGGTATGATTATGCGCAGAATCAGTCCGAGTTGTTTAAAAGCCTTAGCTACGATCTTATCAATGTGAAGGTTAAAGTGCAGTTTGGAATCCAGGGTAATGCCTAGATCACGAATGTTGGTAACTCGGGTTAAGTTATTACTGGATATTTTGTAATCATAAATAATTGGATGATGCTTTCGGGTGAATGTTATGACGTTACATTTATCCGTATTTAAAATTAGTTGATTATCCTTACAATAGTTCTCAAAGCTTAATAAATCCTGTTGCAAATCTTCACAATCACCAAGACCTTTAACAATTTTGAATATTTTTGTATCGTCTGCATAAAGCAAGTGATGCGACTTATTAAAACACAGTCCAATATCGTTTAAATATAAAGTAAATAGAAAAGGGCCAAGGTGGGATCCCTGAGGAATTCCTGACGGAACATTAAGAAACGAAGAGCGGTAACCTTTAAGGGCGACGGCTTGACTACGATTGTTTATATAGGACTGGATCAATCTTTCCTATACCAAATCGGGTTTCTTTTAACATATATGAGCTGTAGAATCGTGGCAACTGATATTAGTGGATTAAGTGCGTAAGAATCATCGTTTTTAATAATTCTAGTATTTTGAGGTTGACCTGACAGTTTAGGTTAGGTTTTGTCATGGAGATTTGTAGGGTTGTGTTTGTTTTATTTTTATCGATATCGACACTTATGATTTCCTCGTCATTCGCTACCGATGAATGCAACAACCAAAACCGAGTAGTAAAAGCAGTTTCGTATTTAACCGCGGTGGAAATGAATAACACCGGAAAATTACTTACACTTTTTACAATAGCTTTATAACGGGTCTGTCGAAATACTTCAGCATACAAGAGCTGAAAATGTAGTACGTATTGTACATTAAAAAATACAAGCGAATTTTTAGTTAGTGACACCTTTGAACTGGGTGAATCAGTTAAGCAAAAAAGCAACTATTAAAAAAAAAATTAAAAAAAAAGATTAAAAAAGAAATGACATAATTAAAAGTTTGACAAGCGTTTAGCGCGCTGCGCCATCTAGCAATAGGTAAAATATCGCGTATAAACAACATTCGCGATATTTTACATACTGCCAGATGGCGCAACGCGCTCAATGCTCGTCAAACTTTTATTTATCAGTCAAGATTTTCAAATTTTCCAAAAAAAGAATGTTTTTGTGTTTATCCCAAAAATTCCTACCAAAATGTGGTTATTTGGTAATACTTTATGCACCCACTTCAAGGATATCACTAATTAAAATCTCACACTGTATAGATCAGCCACATAAAAAGGTTCGAAAGTATATGATGAAATCACCAAGATTCACCAAAACGGACCGCATATATATTTCGAAAACGACAGTCCATAGACCGACTGCCAGCCATTAGCCTATGATCTGCCTATAAATCTTATGTAGTCCACCATCTCCTTGAATGAAATCTGTATCCTCACAATGCAGTCAGCAGTGCAGAAACCTCCTTTCTGTGAATGACATCCTAACTTTGTTATACGATCTATCACTGCTAAATATAAATGATTAATATATTTTATTTTATTTTCAGTCATTGCTCCGAGGGAATGAAAATTATTGGCTGATTTTAAGAAGAAAACTGAATGTACATGGTCATCATTGAAGAAAAGCATCAAAGCGATTGACAGTACCTAGTCACCAATGGTCAAAGATATGTTTAGATTGATTTCTATATTCTTGTTAATACTCGGTTCCATTAGATTTCCTTAATACGTTGTGCAATGTTTTTATATTAGGCAGTTTTAAAAAACAGAATGTGACATATAAAATTTGAACACATCTTTGTTAGTTATTAATTATAATGCACTGTGGTTAATTTAATGTACATTTGTACGAATTTATAGCATTTGTATGACAAACAAAAAAAAGCCCTTCAGAAACAGAATATGATAGTTAAAATTAAAACACATCGTTGTTAGTTATTAATTATCATGTACTGTGGTTAATTTAATGTACATTGGTATATAGCTACTTTATTGCTTTTTTGTAATCCTGATTCAGGGCAAGTTTTTTATTTTGTCCCATGAAAATCTCAAATTACCAGAAATAATATTTGTTTGTATTATTAATTTGAGTTTTGTTGAAAAATGTGGATGATCGTGACCAAAATTGTGATTGTTTAACAATGGAAAATAAGAAAGTTTATGATTTTTAATACTTTTAATTTTAAGTACACTGTTCCTAGTATAATAATTTCCTTACTATGTTACCGTATACTGCTGTCAAATAATGCCATGTAAATAAAATGGACTGTTAAATATCAAATATACCGAGGGCCTAAAGCTGAAAAATCGTATATACGAATATGCAGTTTACAGGAGAGAGGCTTGTCAACGCTATTGTATGTATAAAATCGAAGACTATCGCGGTTGTTTGACATTATAAATAGAATAGAAACGAATTTACCGCGCGAAATTTGTAGCACACGACGTTTCAGTGACGTTGCAGCCGCCGTTGTCTAGACTAGACAATGGCGGTTGCATCACCGAAACGTCGGGTGCTACAAATTTCGCGCGGTAAATTCGTTTCTATCCTATTTATACTGTTGTACGTAATATTGAATACATAAAAATGATTCACCCTACTAATTTATCAAACGATAATAATTTCATTATGTTGTTCAAAATAGGGTGATTTGCCCCGAGAAGTCGATTTTAGAAATTCTGCATATACGTTTAATCTTGAGGCCCTCGATATACCACTGTATACATATTGCAGTAATAAAGTTTACCAACTTGTGTATCTTTATTTGAAATTCACTCAAAATCTGTTATCATGTTGTGATATTTAACTGCGTTCATTTTTTGGTACGCTTTAACACGCCATGACAACAGATTTTATGTTACGATGAAGTCTGGGTTCCGGGATGCGCTCGAGTGCTCATAGTGAAATGTGTCGATATCGATACTTTGACGCGGCACTTTCACGTTACTCTCTAGTTGAGACGTCATTTGTCTGAATGTGTGTGTGAATTTAGTGACGTGCTGTTGGCGACGGAAAGCTTATGTTTGATTATTTTTTGTATGGAGTTCCACATCTCATTATTAAATTATCTTTGGTGATTATAACATTTTAACGTCGCGACTAGGGTTCCAGGTGAATCGCGAAAAAATACCGGACAACCCCAAACGGGGGGGGGGGGGGGTGTGATAGGTCTCAAAAAAATACGGGTTTTTTAATACTAATAGTTTTTATTTATTAATCAACATCACATAAATCAACTAAATTAGTAACAAAATATAATGCAGTCATAAAATTGACGTCCCCAAGACTATGCTAACTTTGACAAAGTCTTTATTAAACAATGGTATGAATATTATAATCTACTACTTACTTACAAAATAAAGGTAGGAACTTCAGAAAAAAATAAAATCACCTAAAACTAGATAGGTATGTTTAACAAAAATAATAGGAACTTCCAATGAACAAATAATAAAGTTGAATCATTCTTCTAAAACTAATTTATGTTGTACGGTACTTCTAGGTAGTACCTACTTACTTCTTTTTAACATATTTTGCATTTGACGCAACCGCTTTCAATAGTGTTTTATTTGATGTTGAGTTTATGTTGAAAAAAACACACAGTTCACTTTTCACAGTCTCTAGCCCAAGGCGGTTTCGTTCATTGGTCCATATATTCCCCATCACACTGAAAATGCGCTCGACGAAGGCGTTCGATACGGGAATGCTGCATACATGTTGGACCAATTTGAGAAGAGGCGCTTGTGACCAGTAGTGCCGACTTTCCTCAAAATACCGGACATTGTTCTGTCCGGTATGACCATTTATTTTTTACCAGACAGGCCTCGAAAATACCGGACTGTACGCTTAAGTACCGGACATCTGGCAACCCTAGTCGCGACAAATATATTTCGTAAAATAACAGCCACCAAAAAATATTCCACAGAGAGAATATTAGAAAAATGCCAACCCTCTAAAGTTCATGTCATAAAACCACTTAAACAAATGCACGTTACCTGCAATAGTAATGGAACCTTTTGCTATGGCAGGGATTTCGTAAAGATAACGAAATCCCTGCCATAAAACCGCTCAACGAAAAATACACATCCTGTCCATAGTAATAAAATAAACCGAAACCATTCGAAAATAGATAGACAATAAACCCTTTCGGCTTAGGTACACAAATGTACACGAAAAAAGAAAAGGTCCGCGAAGACACGACGGAATATCTTTAAAAATAATTTGCAAATTTTCCACTCCAAATTCGAAAGCTTATACAAAGTTTATTTAGTAATAGTAATTTCTACATTTTAAAAAACTGTTTATAATCTGTATTTAAGGATAATTTAATGCAAGATGTTTAATTAGGAATTCCGTGTTTTAAAAATTAATAAATGTCTTTAGAATTTTAATATGTATATATGTCTTTATATAATAAATATATGTGTATTTAGTTTAGAAATTAATAATAAAGAAAATTTCATGTTATTATCAAATAAGTAATACATAGTGTATTTCCTTTGAGCTAATTAATATTATCTCATAATTTGCATGGCTCTAAAAATTATAATTTGAAATTCTTAATTCTATGTTTAGGCATACATAGAAGTAGGCGCTAATTAGTTAAGAAATATTATATCACGTTAAGTTTAATATTTAAAATAATTAAGGCATTTTTTGACACGTAACGCTCTCTATTAACGAGTAGATGAACCCAAGCCAGCATCCGTGCATGGATAATGGTGGGGGTATTTAAATATTATATAAAAGGGAGGCCTTGCGCCCTTAAAGTGAGTAATCAGTACGACGATAGTTGAGTCAACACGTTAGACTTGTGCTCCTAGAGGCTAATTAAAGTTAAAGCCGACAAATTTCTAAATTCTGTGTTATTAAGTATAGTGTAAAATGACGATTTAAAGACTTTGTGGAAATAATAATAAGCCATCCTGGTATTTAATTTGTTTACATGTACATAACCCTAAAGGTCTAAATATTCGATCTTTGAATTAAGTAAACGAACACTCACGTAATGAGACTTTTATTTATTTTCCTTTGTGATTAAACCAAAAAATCGTGTAAAAAGTGAAGTGAAATTTCTGTGGGATCTGGTAATAAACTGCGGATTCCCGAGCATAAAAAAACGCCCGACGAATACAGCAGCTTACAAGGAACTTCAGAGATTGGTAAGAACTTTGGTTTATAACATACCAATTCATGCTAATTCTTCATACTAGCACGGGGCGAGATCATGCCTTACAAGCAAGAAAACTAATACTAAAGATTAGCTTAATCATTATCGAGGAAATTCAACAACAACGATCAATCTAAACAGCAAATCTCTGGTTAAAAAACCGCCCACGTCGCCGTGAATGAATATGAGAGACGTATACCAGTAAACGCAGCAATATAGTTATTTCACAATCCAAAAATATACTAAATTTGGCCTTCGATAGCTGAATTAATCAGACAACTTGTAAGTGCGGTTTTGTCCCCTAAAAGGCATAAAAACCCGCACAGCAGTCTAAAAAGCCTCGAGATTCGAATAGGGGCGAGATTTCGACGGCTTGGGGGCCTCTATATATGGATTGTTTCGGCACTGAGTCTAACGGTAGATTATACAGTACCGTGCGAATAAATTGGAACAAAGAGTATTTTTCTTCGAAAAGTGCGTAATTGGACATAAACATCCACGATGATGATCTGAAAGGAAGCTGTAAAAACCTAGTAAATTATATGCCTACAAGAGTGAAAGGTGTCATCAACGCAAAAGGAGGACACATTCTATATTAAAACTAACAATATATAACTCCTAGTAGGACCTACCGTTTTTGTAACACTTTTCGAAGAAAAATGCTCGGTTCCAATCAATTCGCACAGTAGATACACTGTAGATAAAGATTATAAAATATTATACGGTAGATATATCTATACAAAATGGATATTTTTTTAAATGAACTAACTAAAGTATTCCTATAAACTGAGAAGTTTAATTTAAAAGATAAATAGTTTATTTTAACAATTTATTTTAAACTAAAATAGAGCCCTCTACCGTCAATATCCTGGAGCCGGATGCGCGCCACATATAATCAACCCGAATCTGCCGATAGATGGCGATATTATATGTGCAAACATGACATTCGTGGTCAATAATATGGCGCTGCCAATAACACCCAATTTAATATTTGCTAGAAAAAATGTATATATTCATATATTGTCCTAAAAAAAAACAAAAAAAAGTATAATGACGTACTTTACTCAAATATTTCTTAAAACGCCAGTAATCAAATAGGGTAAATAAATTCCACTATCGTATTAATTATATCCGATATCGTATTAGTTAATATTATGGTACTTGGCTAGCAAATGATTTTTCGACCAAAAAGTTGCTGTTATTTCGTTCGAATGATTGCCTGTAAAGTTGTAGCTTTCTTAATGTTTTCTTTTCTTCTTCTTGCGCAAGCTCCATAAAAAATAGCGCTATTAGTGGATACAATCTTTATCCAATTCTACTTAAGTGGTAGTCAATGGCGGCTACCTAAATAATTAATTAATTGCCCTACCTATACGAACGTACGTGAGACGTCCGCTATATTGTCGCCCGAACGCAACAAACCGTATCACGTCATCGATATATTTTTTTTTAATATATCGATGTATAACGTACGTTCAAGTACAAAAAAAACGAAACCCACAAAGCGTACGTGATACGTCCAATTGTTCCTACGATTCTAAATACAAAAAAGGTCATAAATGGGTCTATTGCGTAAAAAAGTTTTCTGGTATATTGTAAACAAGTAAGTATTGATATTAAAAAATCTAATGAAAAAACCCAACGAATTTTTACCTACTTTTTGAATAATAACCCGTAGGTAGGGCGGGTAAGAGTTGACTATTGACAGATATCCACGCGAACTTCAAAAATCGTTTCGTCAAAACCAATAAGGGCTAAAATATTTTACACACAAATATCGTTGTGTTTCGTAGTTAGAAATATACGTAATGTTGAATTATATAGTAAATTTATGGTTTAATTACGAAGATACAATTGAAAACCGGTTCTCACAGAGTATTTACTTCAATTTCCAGACAAAAACAGGACAACGGAATATTGCAAAACGAACTGTCAAAAATTGCTAATCTAGTTCAATTCAGTTCAGTCCAGCAATTCAGTTTCAATAGAATATGTTGCTAGAATACACAACAAATTATAACAACGTATCATAAATTTATAGTTTTTAAGGGTTCTGTTAATATGATTGCTGTTAATATACGTTTAACCGCTGGAATGCTTATACCATCATCATCATCATCATCATCATCATCATTTATTCATTCCATAAAAGCATTTCACAATACTGAGGAACATGTCAAATTTTACAATCATAATTTACCGGATGATAAAACCGCTTTGATTAATTAAAAGGAAAAAAAATAATTGTAATCAGAGGTGATTACTTAAAAATAGTCAAATTTACAAAATAATCATAAATAATAGAATAATAATCTAACAAATAACAATCAATACCATAAAAGGAAAAATTCCGAAACATGCGTAATTAAAAACAATGTCAATAAAATCTAAAACTTAGTTCGAAAGTATAGTCATAATATGGTTATTTATAATCAAGCAATTGTGGACGCAATACCATAAAAGTCGTCCAGTTTGTAAAGGGCATGTTTGACTAACTGATTTTTCAAGCAGATTTTATATGCTGCCATCTCAAGTCTTTTCGTTGATGATAACAAAGCATTGAACAATTTAAAACTTATATATAAAAATGTTTTTTGATATTTAGTCAAGCGTACTTTAGGCAATAACACATTGTTCTTATGTCGCGTATTATGGCTATGCCGAGTGGAGTGAAGCTCGCAATTTAAAACATTCTCTTTGGCGTATAAAAGGCACTGATATATGTACATAGACGACATGGTAAGGATACCAGCTTTAATAAAAAAAGGGGCGCAATGTGTTTCTCTGCTTACACCAAAAATTGTCCTAACGGCTTGCTTTTGTAGCACAAAAACGCGATGGGTATCGGTTGCATTACCCCATAGTAGTATCGCATAAGACATCTTTGAATGGAAGCAGGAGTGATACACACTGATTGCTGCACGTTCGCCAGCCAGAAATTTCACCTTTCTTATAGCATAGACTGCCGATGACAAAGTTGCACACAAATTATCGATATGTTGATTCCAGTTTAAATTTTCATCTAAATTGATCCCTAAGAATTTAGTATTCGGACAATATTTATATTTTCTGATTCCATTTTAATCGTAATATTTTTGTCACTCTTTTTAGTAGTTGAAAATTTCATCGCTACCGTTTTTGATGGGTTTATGAAAAGTTGATTTTTTTCAAACCAAGTGTTAGCCACAAGAAGCTGCTCGTTTATCAGCTTTTCCAAGACCTGGGTGTTTTTATTTTCAAAAAAGAAGCTGGTGTCATCGGCGTATAGAAGCGTCTTTACTGGCGGCGTAATTGTCCTATCGATATCATTAATAAAAATAATAAATAGTAGTGGTCCAAGTATAGAGCCCTGAGGTACCCCGCGTGCAATTAATTTTGGCAATGACTTAGCATTGTTTATTTCCACAATTTGGTATCTCCTATTCAGATATGATGTGATCAGGCTATGAGCTCTACCGCGGATACCATACCTCTCTAGTTTATCTAGAAGAATCTGGTGATTCACACAGTCGAAGGCCTTCGATAGATCGCAAAAAACGGCTATGGGGTTTTGAGATGTGTCAAGTGATTCTAAAATTTGCTTTACTAACTCGCTAATTGCCATAGTGGTCGACTTATGCTTTCTGAAGCCGAATTGATTTCTTATAATAACATTAAAAGTATCTAAAAAAGTATTTATTCTATTAAATATAATTTTCTCAAAGACCTTTGAGAAACACGGCAACAAAGATATAGGGCGAAAGTTATTTATATCTGTTTTACTGCCTTTTTCAAATATCGGCAAAACCTTTGCTGTTTTCATAGCAGTGGGGAAAATGCCTTGCTTTAGGCATTTATTTAAAATCGGTAATAGGATGGGCGTAATTATTGGCGATATATCCTTAATTAATTTCATGGAGTGGCCCCATATGTCAGTAGCCGACTTGGATTTTAATGATTTAAAACACGCACTAAGTTCACCCTCTGTGATCGGATAGAGGTGTAATGAGGCAGACAAACTATCCGGTAGACTCACACATCGATCGGTGGTTTTTCCGTTGCGACAACTCGCGGTCGGCCGAATTCCATATTTATGCACTTATGTATTTATATGCGAATAAAGTCGCATTCATTGAATAAGCCACTATTGTATATTAGTATGCGTGCACTAACACCCCCTACAAAAAAAAATAGACCATTGAAAACATGCCGTCGTGAGTTTCAATCCCATGGCTAGCTTTCTAACGGTTAAATAAAATTCATAACGAAGGGTTCCTCATTATTAAATTTATAGCAACCGCACGCAAGTACAGTTTTAAAGTTATTCGTAACAACTTATTCTTATAGGTACTTTCCCATATGTATGGAATATAATACGAAAAATTATACTTAAATAATTTGTTTATTTAAAAGACGTACAATTAACTACCTTTCAGCTAATCTAATGTACAATGTCAATTTATTTATTTATGTCGATTGCAAGTCATTAATCTTTAGGTTTAAAACTAATATTTTCGTGGATTTGCAAATGAAAATCTATACCTGAAAAGAGAATTGGCATTTTGGGCCAACTTTTCCAATAGCTGTACATCATATAACAATGGCCTGTCATATAAATTTTTCGAAAAATGTATATATAACAGGCTATATCTATTCGCAAATAAATTCGATATACTAAATAAATATCAATATGGTTTTAGGAAGAATATGTCCACCACCTCGGCGATTTCGGAGATGGTAAATTTCATTACCGACACTTTTGAAAATTCTTCCCAACCCGTGGCAGTTTTTTGTGATCTATCCAAAGCGTTTGATTCGGTTGACCACGAAATACTGCTCAATAAATTAAACAGTTATGGGATTCGGGACAAAGCCAATAATATGATGAAATCCTACTTAACAGGCAGGTCACAGGTAGTAGAAATAGATGGATTTAGATCTACACCTCAACCGATATCCTGCGGAGTTCCCCAGGGATCGATTCTTGGTCCATTATTATTTTTATTTTTTATTAATGATATAGGCAATTGCTTGCCAGCCTACACCAAGACCTTACTCTATGCGGATGATACAAGTTTCCTGTTTCACGATAACAATCTTAACGACCTAATGATCAATGTCAATCATGCGTTAAACCTAGCAAGTTCATGGTTCACAGAGAATAATCTCTTGCTTAATGCAAAAAAAACCGTAACTATGCACTTCTCCTCAAAATATATATCGTCTGCTATACCATTTAATATAACTCTAGACAGCAGTACTCTAGAATTAAGCAAATCGACAAAGTTCCTAGGTATCATGATCGATCATCATCTTAGCTGGAACATCCATATTAATGAACTGTGTAGTGCGCTTTCTTCGGCAATATATACGATAAAAAAGATTAAATTCTTTGCTGGTGAAATCGCTGCATTAACCCCGAGACTGCCTCGTTTTAATTTCGGCGAAAACACGATTCAGAGTGACTGCCTCGTTTTAATTTTATTTTAATTTTATTTGTTTTATTTTATTATGTTTTATTGTGTTAATATGTTTTATTTTAATTATGGATACAGTGGTTTGGCAGTAATTAATGTTTTGTTGAGACAGTGTCCTAATTCATTCTTTTACTAATTTTTACTAAAATTATTTGGGACATCAACTTGTCAATCGGCTGAGGGGCCGAGGCCTGAAGGGTTAACTGCGTATCATGCCTGTTTCCATTCTAAAATGACTTATGGTATACTGATATGGGGGAATGCCACAGACAGTTCTAGGGTTTTCATTTTACAGAAAAGTGCACTAAGAGCAATTGCAGGAGTATCCCGTGACACACACTGCGAACCAATATATATATTGCAATGTCTACTATATGCTAAATCAAATATTAACGAACAAGAGGTAAACGGGAATATGCACTCCCACAATACACGCAGACGTGAAGACGTTATCCTGCCTAAAGTACGCCTTACGCAGACACAAAAGTCCTTTGGATATTTGAGCTATAAGCTCTTTAACCAGCTACCACTCTCCACAAGAAAGATGGAAACAAAGGCGTTTAAAAGATGTATTAAACAAAAGCTACAATCCACACATGCTTTCTATAGGCTGGGTGATTTTTTTGAGCATGCCAATTCTTTCAAATGGGAATAACATTAATATGTAACTTTGAGGTACCTCATTTTAGTTCTTATTGTTTAATAATAATATTATGAATTTAATATTTAATATGTAGATTACAATGTGTAATGTAACATACCTGATCATATACATACGTTGTTTTTTCCAATTTTGTTTTGATACTTCCTATTGTGTGATTATTTTTTGTATAAAGTGCTTGATAACTATTAATATTCTTAAAATAATTATCTATTTTATATGTATACTCATGTACATGGATTCAGCTCTATTTTTTTTTTAAATTTTATTTGTCTGCCGTGTAAGGCCGACTTTAGTCAACGCTATTGTCGAATTAATATTTATGCTTTAATCGTTTTATATCTACATTTAAACTGACGAATTCTAATATGCGATAATTAGCTTTAATTCATAATTCATGCTTTTATTGTATATTCTGAATAAATAAATTGAATACTAAATACTGAATACTGAATGGAAAGATCTCTTTATGTAGAACATTTATTACTAGAACGACTGATCTTAATTATAAGCCGTTTCTGAATTCTATCTTATTAAATATTGCTAATTACCTTATATCCCCTTGCCTAGGGCACCTAACACATCCTGGCATTGTATTTTTAATATCTGTTTAATCGAAAACCGGCACAGAATACCCGAAACGACAAAATACATACGGAGTACAAACTATATATTCCTAAGAATGTTAGAGTTTGTCAGCAGTATACAGAGAGGAAATACTGACATATGCTGCTTGAACTATGTACCTAATGTGTCTCACGCATGATGTCATTGCCGCTCTGTTGCCTGACGTATGTAATATGCCAAGGTCAGCCGTCCAACATGGTGTGCTCAGTGACCGTACATCATTATATTATATTTTATGGATCTTCGCTGCAAGTGATATACTTTTAAAAAATGGCATTGAGGTTTCGTGTAATTAGCCATATATAAGAAGATTCCGAACTTAAAAACTCCGAAACAGCTCATAATTGAGATTAGTTGTAGTAATCATAAATATTTAAAATAAATTGATCTTTCCAGTGGTAAATACGTTATTGTTATTGGAGAGCTGGGCCCAGCGCACATACATTTTTGCCTATTGTCTTTTAGTATATAGACAGCTATAATTATCCTTATTTATTTTAGTAAGCCTAGTATACTTTACCACCTTTAGAATACATAAAAATAGATGTAACCAACAAGGTTTGCGTTTTATTAATAAATAAATAGAAGATCCCGAATGTGGTACTGTGAAAGTAGTGTTTTCAGTAAAAGTACGTCATATTAAAATGCTATTTTTCCACTAACATGAGTATTTTTTACAGTTATAAAAATATTTCGCATCATATACAGTTATGGAAAAACTTGCAAAACACCACATTTGCGATTTTAATAATTCCTTTTTTTATATAAAACTTAATCATCATGGGTTCAATCGTTTCTCTAATGCGTTCTAGATATATAACAGTTTAAAAAATCATTGATGCGCTGCTGTTCTATACCTGGGTATTTCAATAATATTGGGCCCGATTGCGTTTCTTTGTTAACTAAAATTAAAATTAGTCCAAGCGAACGAGACGGAGCAATAGGTTAGAGCGGAATATGAAACGAACGATCGTCGATAAATACTACCTTTTGAACTTATACTCGTCCGAATAAATTCGAGCATATTTCGTGCGGTGTAAGATTTGGCCTTGGCGCGCAGTTTTAATGCGAAAAAGTGACAACCGGTCATCTCACACTCCGCTCTAGCGCATTGCCCTGTCTCGTTCACACGGACTAATTTCCGATTTTAGTTCACGAAGAAACGCAATCGAGCCCATTATAAACGTATGGGAATAAAAAAAAGTTATAGACAATTGTTTCAAACTCTCCGCTTGGTGGCGCTGGTTTTGTTCTTTGGTGGCGACTATTGGTTGGCAGCGCCGTTTTTGACAACTTTCTTCGCGACGCCGCAAACCACTAGCGTGGCCAGATGGTAAAATTGAAAAATACCACCAGTTTGGTTGAAAAAAAAACAATTTATACTGCAGTTTGTTAAAAAATACTATAAATGAACCACATAACATATTGTATCTAATTTCTCTTCAGAATTTTATTGTTTTTATTGAAATATTCATTTATATCAAAATTAAAATAATAAAGATACTGTTTTTTATCAAAAAAATAATGGCCATTTTGGGCCCACTTTCCAATAGATCAAAATCATATTATACCAATGGAAAGATCTCTTTATGTAGAAGATTTATTACTAGAACGACTGATCACAATTATTATAAACTGCTTCTGAGTAGTATTCTATTAAATATGGCTAATTACCTGATAACCCATAGGTCAACCAGGCGCAGATACAAAAAAACTCAAAGGGACATCGAGTTATGGGTGTAATAACAAATCGTCAACTCACATGCTACTTATGCAAGTACAACTACTTGACTGACTAATGTGGCGTAGGTATAGATGGATACTTGGAGGTGTCACTTGAACCCGTCCCCCAGAAAGTTTTACGAAATTGATCATTCTGTCTCCCGTGAGGTGAGCGTAGAATACTTACTACCGATTTCGGCCAGATTTCTTCGGCCTCCCGACTCGCTTGCGCGGTCCTCTCTCTTACGTAGCGGTGTTTTGGTGTCTACCAAATCTGTCGCGGACCACGGCATACATTGAGGAGACAGTACTGTTTCCAGACGCCCCCGGTTATCATTCGAAATGCATAGGCGATTGGCTGAAGCCGCACGGTGCACAAACCGAGCAGGAGCGCCCAAAGAGCAATTCTCATGAACTGGTCCCCAGGCTCAGAGTCCTACCCGGGTTCGCACTTCTACGTGGAGGCTACCGGATGGTTGCTGACCTGTGAGTCGAGCCGATCCTAACACATGGCTCATAATGGCTCAACTGGCTGGGCTCATTAGCTCCCGTGTAGATTGATACGCGGGCGGGCGTGAATCGCACTTGGTGCTGGGCCGACCGCATCAAAGGGGGGAGGGGCAGGGGCGTGCGCCCCCCGCGCCCCCCGCGCCCCTATATGTATACGCCGCTGAGGACAACTAACAAAACCAGGCATTGTATTTTTAATCTGTTTAAACGAAATGATAAAGTACGCTGTGTGTTACAAACTATGTATTCCTAAGAATGCTTGGGTTTGCCAGCAGTAGGTAATGGAGAGGAAATACTGGGATATGTTGCTTGAAATCTGTAATGTGCCTCATTGTTTTATTGCCGCTCTACTTACCTATTGAAAGTGAAAAAACGAATCCAATTTTTCGGATTTGTTTTCCTTTTACTTTATATGTATTTACTTCTTTTGTGTAATCCTACTTTGTTATTTATTCAATAGATTATTGTTATTCTCATTTTTAGACATTTATGGTTGTTTTCTTTTTCTTCTTAATCAACTCTGTGATGA
Source organism: Micropterix aruncella (assembly GCA_944548615.1). Lineage (NCBI taxonomy): Eukaryota > Metazoa > Arthropoda > Insecta > Lepidoptera > Micropterigidae > Micropterix > Micropterix aruncella. Next base: position 26,476,599 of record OX155968.1, read on the forward strand.
CATTGTAAATCTATTTTGTGTACTGCGATTACCTTTATATTTTGGATTTTATGTTATGCTTTAGTGCCAGAGTTATAATATATTTAATAAAATTATATTTGATTCAGTGTTAAAAAAGAAATGTACCTATGTATTGCTAGATTTTATCATTGTAATGCTAAATATCATAGAAAAAAGCCTCTGACACGCAATATATAGAGGCAAAGAAGGAAATTTACATACAAAAAAAAGATTGTCTAAGATTGTTTATTAAATAAAACAAATCTAAGCTACTGCCATATAAATGTTGTATTATTAAAAAAAACTTTATTAACCTACCGAAATGTATGGGTTTAACCGTCCTACCTATTCGAAAGTACGTGATACGTCCACGTTATTATCGCCCGAACGCCACAAGCCGTTCGTCGACTATTATTAAATAAAACTATTTTTTGACGTGACAACGTCTTATAAATCGATGGAGCCTGCTGCACGCACGAAAAACATGACTCATGCGGCGTTACCTCGCTCTGAGGCGTTCCATTTATTATATTTATTATTCAATATAAATGCTGCCATCTACCGGTTGCGACAAAAATTATTTACTAACCTCAGTCTAAAATAGTAGGTACGAATGAAAATCACTAGATTGATTTAAATTCTTGACATAATTTTATATGTAATCTTGATATACGGAATGTTATTCTTCTTCTTTTTTTATTTGATGGCTCCACCCAAAGAGGGTGATCTCTGCCAAGTGTGCCGTTGAAATAGGAGGAAAGTTTTTTGTGTTAGTCGGAATGTTATTACTGAACGGACAATTTTCTTGTGGGTACAACGAAGTGCAACGAAGTAAGCAACTTTTATTTTAAAAAAATTAAAAAGTATGAAAAGCTATCATTACGATGCGCTATCTAGCGGTTGGTAAAATGTCGCTGATATTGTTTATTTACGACGTATTACCTACCGCTAGATGGCGCAGCGTGCTCAAACGCTTCTTAAACCGTTATTTAACAGTTTGAGATTTCAAACTTTCAAATTAAAAAAAAACAATAAACTTTCAACAATAAACAATTATACAATTATACTGCTATACAATAATACATTTACATGTTGTAGTCAAATCGGTGAGTATAAAAGCATATATTTTTGGGTGTTTGTAATAAACAATATCAGAATCTTAAATGAAACTGCTTCAAATGCAACCATTCCATCAGTATTTTCTTATGACGTTGTCACGTTCAACTATCGTCAGTAAACCGACTTTACAGACAACCGATTGTTTTTACCTACTTTTTGAAAAATAACCTGAAAGTAAGGCGGTTAACACTTATTCGCGTTCCTATATCTCGTGTATTTATTGAGATCGAATAAAGATAACTGCAGATTCGGAATCAGTGTGGTGAATATAGTCGGGTGACGTTAAAAAATAAACAATGTAGAACAGATGGTATTAATGCAATATATGAACTATATTCGGCCTCAATAAATAAGCGACATAGGTATAGGCATTCAAAGAATCGTCAAACCCATACATTTCGGTAGGTTTTGTATATAAACACATAACATATGGCGGTAGGTTATATCAGTTTTTTTTTTAAGTAAGTATTAAAATTTTAGAAAAATCTTTTTTTTGTATCTAAGCTTGTTTTGGTTATTTTGTCTTAAAATATTGCGTGCCAGAGGCTGTTTTCTATCTATCACATTTCTTAGCATAACAATAATCGAATCTATTAGCATTTTTTTTTTTTTTGTGAAATGTTCCTATAATGCATATTTTCCGAACAGGGCTTATAATGCATTGTACCCCAAAATGACTACATGAAAATATATACTACCATTTGAAATTTTGTTCTAAAATACCACCGTGTGCGTAAAAATACCACATCTGGCCAACCGTCAAGCCATGTCATTTTTTTCTTCAGTTTTTCGCCATTTGTCGTGTCGAGTGGTGCTGCCGTTCGTCGGCGTAGCCAAAAATTGACACATCCGTTTCGTATACGTTCGAGACGTTTGTTATTTAGTTTTTAAGTGTTATTTACCTATTTAATTCGCCGAAAATGCCGGGAAAAGAGGCAAAGAAGCCGAGAAAGCCGCTGTCGGGCTTTGCGAAATCGTACTTGATCGCTTATAACGGTATATTGACAATTGGGTAAGTAAAAGTCGCTTTCGATTCTTGCGTCGTCCCAAATTATTCGCTATTTTTTTGTTGTTAACGAGGCGGTTTTGACATTCGTCGCTGGCCACGACATTGACCATTATCCGCGGTTACTTCAAGTTATTGAACTTTGGATGCATGATTTTTACCACCCGACCAACTTGAGTTGTCATTACAGCGGGCAAACCCATCACAAAAGTTTTAACGATATGTAATCGTTCTATCTCCCGGGAGGTGAGCGTAGAAGACTTTGGGACGGTACAAACCTACCGTACAGCAAAGCCACGAACCCGCCAGAGACCAACGCCTTACGGTGAGGCACTAGGAAGGTAACCCAGTGGGGCCACCTCGCCCCCTGGCTACCAGTTTTGGCAGAATATCTCCGTCTGGAATCAACCTTCAGGATACCTCCTTCTAGATTATTGCAGTATAGGAACCTCTTCTAGATTGTTGATTTTTTAATGTCACACGACTATATTCACCACGCTGTAGAACAATGTAGAGTTTTATCACTGCAATAATACTGCTTGCTCTTCAATTTCCTACTTAAGCCCGCCATACACGATCAAGTTTACCGTCAAGTTTGCAGCGCGCTTGAAGCGGCGTCCGGTAAACTTAAAGGTGTATGGCTATCTTGTCTACTTAAAGCAATAATAGAATTTCGATTCTGCCGACTTGATCAAGTTTGCAGCGTCATCTAAACTTGAACATGTGTATGAGCGGTCAAGTATGCATGACGTTAGCCGGCATCGACAAAGACAAGTATATGCACGTGATGGCGTTTTAAATAAATTTCTTCATTCATTCGTACATAATTACGATAATCTTTTGGAGCAATCCTCAATTCTTTCACTAAATTTTTATGAGATATTTTTTTTCGTTTAAACCCTTTAAGTAGAGGTATAAGTTCATGGCAGACCGCGGCAATTTATTGGAATTTCTTGCAATATCGCCGCGCTCGACAAAAAATACTATAACTATGGAAATACTATGGCAATCATAAAAAAAATAAGTGTGCAATGATCGCATTGAAATTTTGTATATAGAATATTGAAATCTCATTTTGTAAAACAATTAGATAATTATGAATAAATATGAGAGTCAAAAAAGTGAAAAAAACTCGGCAATTCTAACTTGTACCTACTTGTCTTACGGAAAAATACCTAACCCTATTCAGAAATTGTAACTACTATCATGATCTCTATTAGATTCTCTATCAAAGGTAACTTCTCATAAAAAGCAATAAATATTTTGATGATTTCTTGAAAAAAAAATGATGTTTGACAATGGAATTTTACCAGAAATATCCGCGAATTGACGCGGGAATTTTTTCCAGTGGCCGTCTATGTATCTATGGAAGTAATGAGATATTTGGTATGGATTTTAGGATGCGTTCCAATTAGAAAATAATATTACTGTGCGCTCCGGGAGCAAGTCGCTAATATTGGTCGTTGCGTAGTCAACGGTGTTCTGATGTGCAACCAAATTTGGTCGTTACGTAGCCGAAGGGTTAATAACCAGTTTTGGTATCATACTGAACGATCTCTCCTTTCTGTATTGCGAATTGCGAGCAATAAACCTAGGATGGCTAACGTGTCGTCGTCCGTCACTGGTGACACCATGGTTTTACCTGGTGTGGCGTCATGCAAACTAGTGATGGCAAACTTAAACGTGAGTGGTCTATATGGATTATTATGGATGCACTGCAAACTAGACGCCACTTCAAACGCGCTGCAAACTTGGCGGGCTTTAGTGCACCAAGGCGCTTGATGAGATCTTCGTAATGATCTGTGCTTCATGCGAAATGTTTTCAATTTATAAGTGATTCTATACTCTCTGATACCACTTCAAGATAGGTGTTAAATTAACACAAGATATGTGTTAAATTTCACACCTCCCGCTTTGCATATTTTAGAGGACATGCCTAGCAAATATAGCAAATACGCATATACTTCCACAAAAGTTTCTTCTGGTATTAGACAGAATGGCACCGGTCTAAGGACGGTATCAGGAGTCTCTTTTGCGAGGAGATTACAACAGCAACAGTATAGCTCACGCTTTTAGCCTTCAATGCCATGGACTGACTGGACAAAACTTGTGGACTTGCATTATTCCTCCAATGCACTGGACTATAATGTTGTATGACTGGACGCCAGAGATTCTGAAATTTTATTTTAATGCCTATTTTGAGGATAGTTCATATCCCCTTCGTAGTAATACCCTTTGCACAGCTAGACATATTTTATCTGGCTGCAAGGTGGACTTAGATCAAGGACAGGCAACCGCCACGATAAAGTCCTTGCTTTTATTCGTGAGGTAATTAGCCTCTCAGTGGCTCGTTCCAACAAGAGTCTGACAGTACCCTCCAAACCCCCGATACAGATTGTGTGGAATGGCTCTAAAGGCTGAGAACATTCCACTATAAAACTTATCCCAATAATCCAGAAAGTTTCAGATTAGATTTTGAAGGTCGTTTCGGTCTCTAAGCTGTATAAATTCTCTCAAAGTTCTCCGTCCAGATCAGGGGCGGATCCAGGATTTACAATTGCGGGGGACCCTCTGCGCTTCGGGCCACGTTTTAAGATTTTAAAAAATCAAGTTAAAGCCACAGACCCGAGCCGAGACTTCATACAGAGAACATTAAAACTATAAAGAATATTGAATTTTTTTATTATTATTGTTTTTATTGTCGTTTAACATTTTACAAAATTAAATCTATTTTTCGTTTACCCTTAGCATACAGATTTATCACGTTATCAACATTAATATTTAAACCCCTATGAACATGTAGAAGCGCAAGTCCAGTAAGACACTCTTCTGCCGTTCGCGTACGCAGCCGCGGTTTTAGGCGGCGCAGGGTGGAAAATGATCTTTCGGCCGTTGCTACACTCACTGGTAACTTCGCTAAAATGTTGAGCATTATATGTATCGCTGGAAACATGTTTTCATCAGTAGCTTTTAATATGTCCAAAACGGTGGTCGGAGTTTCTCCTTTTTCCCTATTTAGACGTAGCCATTTTTCTGCCCATATAGCATACTCTGGCTTCAGACTCACTGCATAGTCATTCAGCGCACGCTCATCATACACCTGCGATACTTTTCGAATTCTATCTTGAAGATTATTATTAGCCTCTGCCACGTTTGTAGACTCAGTGATAGTTTTCACAATAACCGAGGGCATGAGCAAGCGAAAGTCAAATGTATTCATGACATCATCTGGTAGACGATTCCGCAGGTCATTCACAATTTGGTCCAAAAAGGGTATGGAGAGCCTTTTTTTATGGAAACTGACACAGTTGGCTACATCACCTACATACAACATTCGTGATGTCAGCTTATCACCGGGTGAGCTAGCTGCCATCCTTGGGGGGGAGGGGGGGGCATGGCCCCCTGCCCCCCCCTTTCCCCTGTATCCGCCCTTGGTCCAGATATAACTCTATACTCCCTATCTCGAAAGATGACCCTTATTGTAGAATTAACTGTTCCATGGGAATTACCCCTTCAGGCCTCGGCCCCTCAGCCGATTGACAAGTTGATGTCCCAAAAATTTTTAGTAAAAATTAGTAAAAAAATTGAATTATGACACTGTCTCACCAAAAACTTTAATTACTGCCAAACCACTCGCCAATAATCTCGCAAATGCCATCACCCGCTACGGCTTCACAATTCACCTTCACGCAGTGAATGTTTGCGCTCGCGGCTTACGAGCTACCTCTTTTTTACACAACTGCCCAAAAAAAAAGTGTAAAAAAAGTGAGTGTAATGTACTCAGAGTTCATCTATGTATGTTTTCTGTATCTTTATTCCACCATAACTTCTAAACGCTTAAACCGATTTAGAAGTGTGAGATATTGTTATAATTGTTATGTCATCTCGAGTGTCATAGGGTATTTTAACTGTCCAAATATCAATTAGGTACTTGTATAAAGGTCCAAATGTCAATAAATTAATATAAATGTATTAATATATATCGTGTTTAGTGTCAAATGTAAACACGATACATTTACACGATACACAATGTTTAATGTCAAATGTGCCAAAGATGTCGGAGACCTAAGTTTGAAATTTGTCTTCGACAGTGCCTCCGTCCTACAAGCGCTAGCAAAAAATACTGTAACCTCTGTACTTGTACTGGAATGCCACAATGCGCTTCAATCCATTGCAAGGTCAAATAGAGTGACCCTGCAAAGGATTAAAGGGCACAGCGACTCACTGGGCAACGACGCGGCAGACGAACTGGCCAAAAGGGGATCAAAGAAAATAGTATATGGACGGAACCCTTGATGCCCATACCCCAGGCCCAAATAAAAACATGGCTACGCAGGAACACCGATGAAACCCACCTTAAAGAATGGAAAAAAAACGCAGGATGCAGGCAAACAAAGAATGTGGTTCCGGAAGCGTCTAAAAAACTTGCCCTCGAACCTCACCAGATTATAAAGGGACAACATCCGTAAAGTCATAGGTACTATGACAGGCCACTGTCCCCTAAACAAACACCTGTTTGCCATAGGTGTGACAGACAGTCCTCTATGCAGAGGATGCATGGAGGAAGAACAAACGCCACAGCATGTGCTCATGGAATGCAGGAGCGAGGCAGAGCAACGGGCGAAAATACTACAATCTCCAGCATCTATCCCGGAGGCCTGTAGCAACCCAATCAGGCTGCTAACCTTCTGGGACAGCCTGGGTTGGCCGGAGTAACATAAATGGAAACATGAGCCACGCACAACGGCTCAATCAAGAGGCCAAGTGCGGGATAAAGTCTAGATAAACTAAACTAGTGTCAAATGTTTAAACCACAAATATTTCATAAAAAGCCGTAAAATAATTATAAATACAATAATTCACTTTCTGTAACAGTAGTCGTGTATTTTTTTCTATTTAATATATTTACTTGTTCACCTTTTTAAAGATCTTGGTGTCTCTAGGATCTCTAGGATCTTGGTGTCTTCCATTTTCTAGCGGTGGAAGTAGGCGCTCGTGGCCTGCCAGCTAAATCGTTGTTTCACCTTTTTAAAGATCTTGGTCTCTCCAGGAAAATAATCAACTCCTTCCTAGAAAAAAATATCTAAAACTGCAATTTTCGCATCTCAAAATCTATGACTTTGAAGTGGGAGCGAATGGGTGGTAAGGTGAATGCCCATGTGTGGCAAGACAGCTGTTTTATACCTACCACAGCTGGCCGATAGTTCAGAGTCCACCGCTTACCCCCTCCCACCCATTACCGACATAATGTAAAAAGCGTTAACAATCGTTAGCAATTGGTGCAGGGAGAACGAATTATCGGTCAACGCCGATAAGACCGTCCTCGTGCCATTTACCAACAAACGTCAACTAGGTGGACTAAAAATGCCAATCTTAAACCACAGGCAGATTCCTTTCTCCAAGGAAGTAAAGTATCTGGGAGTCACGCTCGACCAGAGACTCACCTGGAACAGCCACCTAGATAAAACAATTCAAAAAGCTAAAAGTGCTTTGGGTATAAGCAGAAGACTGGCGGGGAAAAACTGGGGCCTTAACCCCAAGATCTCCCACTGGCTATACACTGCCATTGTGAGGCCGATAATCTCGTACGCCTCGGTGGTATGGTGCAACAAAGCCAACCAGAAAACTGTGATTACCAAACTAAACAATAACCAAAGGACGGCGTGCCTCATGACAACTGGCGCAATGTCCTCCACTCCTGGAGCAGCTCTAGATGCACTGCTGAACTTACCGCCCCTACACATTCATTTGCAACAGGTGGCGAAAGCCAGCATGTACAGGCTATCTGCCCGAGAGAAGGTAAACTGGATCTCACAAGCACTAAGATCAGTTCTTGACTCAGCCAGTGAAAATCCAACCCTCAACATGGTATCAGAACCCATGCTCCCACTCCTAAACTTTGGAAAACTTTTTACAGTGGAACTGCCGCCCAGAGACGACTGGCTAAAAAGCCAACTGCAATGGGAGGCCGGTAGCCTTAAATGGTATACTGATGGGTCCAAATCGGGACTTGACGTAGGCTGTGGTATATATGGAGAGCGACCAAACTTCGAAAGAAGTGTAAACTTGGGAAAATACGCCTCCATATTCCAAGCGGAGGTTTACGCCATTATCGAATGTGCGGATATCAACCTCCAAAAGGACTACGCCAACCACCGTATCTATATCCACTCGGATAGCAAAGCAGCTCTTATGGCACTAGCCTCGAATACCATTAATTCGAAGCTAGTGCAAAACTGCATATCACTACTGAATTCCCTGGGCGAAAAGAACAGGGTAATTCTAAGATGGGTTCCCGGCCATGCAGGAATTGAGGGAAATGAAAAGCCGACGAACTTGCTAGGACGGGAGCAAAGGGAACGTTATATGGCCCTGAACCTTGCTGTGGCGTACCAAAAAGCCTTGCAAACCATTGTTCAAACAAATGTGTTTAGAACAATCCGTCAACCACTGGAACAACACGCCAGGGTTGAATCATTCCAAAGCACTTATTAAGCCTTACGACCGTAAGACGGCCCGTGAGGCCCTATCGCTAAATAGGAACAATCTACGCATACTGGTAAGCGCGCTCACGGAGCATTGTGGCCTGAACAAACACATGTTTAACCTCAAGCTCAAAGACACAAAAATATGCAGGTTCTGCCAAGGGGCAGAGGAAACTCCCCAGCACCTCATGTGCGAGTGTGGCCCGCTGATGCGTAAAAGATACACCCACCTGGGTGGTCACTACCTCCAACCTGAGGAGGTAAAACAATCTGGCGCCAAAAGCCTGCTGCAAGAACTATAGTAGGTGGCGAACACAATAGATCAGCAATGGTCGCAGTGTTACAAGGCTCATAAAGACCTTAGAAAAGCCCCACTCAACAAATAATAATACCCCCTCCCAAATATGTAAGATTATGAAGGACCCAAATCCTTTCAGTAAATTCCATAGCAGGTGCATTTGTATTTATTTTATGTCAAAATAAAATTAAGAACAGTTTTTTAATTCCTTGATACATTGATTCCTACGCTGATTGTGTTGCAAAATGGTCATTAAAGAAATAATAGAGTTATGAAATCAGTAATTACATTACCTTGACTAATGACCTTTTCCATGTTAATGGTTTTTTAAGTTAAATTTATTTATGTACTAAAGGCACTGAGTAAACTTCATAATTACTTGCCACCTCATTAAGGTAATGGAAGTTGAACTAATGAGTTTTTACTTGACATCTGTCCAGAACGTATTTCATTTTGTACTATATCAACAGAATGAGTCAATTCTGGTAAATTGCAATGATGTTTCCTTTAAAGTAGCCTCCGTGGAAGCCACAACCATCGATATATTATTAGCTAGATATGCCCTCAGATACAAATAAGTTGGCTCCATACCCTTCGCTCGTAAAACATGTGACAGAGCAATAAATTGAACAGTTTGCGAGAGAATAGCATGCCAATATTCTTCGCGGCAGCTCTCACACCGGAAACGGTCGGCTGTCTGCCAGCAGACTGCGACCAAACTCAGCATACCAACGTACAACAGTAGAATAAGGGGTACCATCCGCCCATAATAGGTCTCATAAACATTGATATTCCGTTAGCTAAATATGCCCTCAGATACAAATAAGTTGGCTCTATACCCTTTACTCGTAAACCATGTGACAGAGAGAGCAATAAATTGAAAAGTATGCGAGGGAATAGCGCGCCAATATGCTTCGCGGCAGCACTCACACCGGAAACGGTTTGCTGTCTGCCAACGGACTGCGACCAAACTACTACTGGCCGGCTTTCAGTAGTGGTTTTGAAGGGGTCATCTTCGAGCGCGAACGGCCCATCTAGGGGATCATATATCGATGCTCTCAAGTGTACAAACTCAACTGTGACAAATGTGACAGATCAGTCAACAAAAAAAAAATAAGTACAAAGTTTATTGAAGGACGGACCGCCCACAACAAAAGGAGTGTAATGTGTTTATAATTCGTGTATGTATGTTTTCCGTTTCTTTATTCCACCATAACTTCTAAATGCTTGATCCGATTTAGAAGTGTGTAGTATTGCTAGAATCGCTATGTCATCCCGAGTGTCGTAGAGTACGTGCGACGACCCCTTGCTCTCATATAAGGAGAAAGCAGCGTCTTATAAATAATATAAATCGCCGTGTAACACGTTGTTTGTGTTATGACAGTCATCATTTCGCATGTTATTTTTTCCCTGTAGAGCCAGTACCGAATAGAAGTTTTGCAATATTATTTTAGCTAAATAAATTATACAAAATGTTTCACTATTTGACTCCACAAAATATGATCAATGTTTTAGCGATCATATTTTCCATTCTGACATTTTGGTAAATTATAAAATTACTTAATTGTACTCGAAAAATATACCCCTTTGTGTTAATGATTAAACCCTTTTTCTGAAGAATATAGAAGAATATAATTCTTACATTACTACACACTTCTAAATCGGTTCAAGCGTTTACAAGTTATGGTGGAATAAAGAAACGGAAAACATACATAGATGAACCGTGAACACATTACACTCCTTTTATTGTTGGGCAGTCGAGTAAAAAATAATTAAACTCGCATGCGCATGCAATAGCGCGTTCGTCAAAACTATTTGAATGACAGCGCATGCCGAAGCGCACGCCGATCCGGCACTCTGTGGATAGGCGTGCGTCACTCCGTGCGTCTTGCGCGACACAAAACAGCGAAGATAAAGAAAAACGTTTCAATTTATGGAACTTTATCAAAATTGTCCTATATTATGGAACCAGATTTATATTACATATTATTATTATTATTATTATTTATTCTGGACAGGCAGCTTTGCTGATATGTCCAGATCAGATCTTGTAAAGCTAAACAATATTACCAATATAATATAAACAATACCCTTCGGCTACGTAACGACCAAATTTGGTTGCACATCAGAACACCGTTGACTACGTAACGACCAATATTGGCGGCTTGCTCCCGGAGCGCACATTAACCCTTCAGGCCTCGGCCCCTCAGCCGATTAACAAGTTGCTGTCTTAAAAAAATTTACTAAAAATTAGTAAAAAAATTGAATTACGACACTGTCTCACCAAAACATTAATTACTGCCAAATTAACTGTACCCATAATTAAAATGAAACATATTAACATAATAAAACATAATAAAATAAAAACAAATTAAATTAAAATAAAATTAAAACGGGGTCGTCACGCTGAATCGTGTTGTAGCCGATATCGGCCAATCTTATTGGTTATTGGGGCCTGAGGGGTTAATATTATTTTCTAATTCGAACGCATCCTAAAATCCATACCAAATGTCTCATTATTACCATTGATACATAGACGGCCGCTAGAATAATTTCGCGAGTCATTTCGCTGATATTTCTGGTAAAATTGCATTGTCAAAAATCATTTTTTTTTTCGAGGAATCATCAAAGTTTTTATTGGTTTTTATGAGATAATATCTAATTATTTTTCTATGTAAATAAGCAAAATGAAATCTTGTAAATCTTTAATAGAGAATCTAATGCAGATCACGATAGTATTTACAATTTCTAAATAGGGTTCCATATTTTCTGTAAGGCAAGTACAAGTTAGAAATGCCGAGTTTTTTTACTTTTTCGACTTTCTCATATTTATTCATAACTATCTAATTGTTTTACAAAATGAGATTTCAATATTCTAAATATGAAATTTCAATGCGATCATTGCACAGTATTTTTTTTCTGATTGCTATAGAAGTTCCATAATAAATAAATACAAACGGAGCTGCCATGGAATTCACCGACCGGAGTCGGGCCCATCATAATACTATTTTTTTTACACTTCTGGGGGGTGAGCAGTGGATTCCGGACTTACGAACCGGCTGTGGTAGGTTTAGGACAGCTGTCTTGCCACATGTGAGCGTTCACCTTACCACCCATTCACTACCCCTTCGAAGCCATAGAATTTGAGATGCGCAAATCGCAGTTTTAGATAATTTTTCTAAGAAAGAGTTGATTATTTTTCTGGAAAGGCCAAGATCTTTAAATAGGTGAAATAGAGATTTAGCTGGCAGGCCACGAGCGCCAACTTCCACCGCGTGAAGGTGAACAGTGAAGCCGTTCCGGGTTACGGCATTTGCAAGATCATGGTATTTATTTAATTTGTACTCGTGGTCTTTTGGGATATTTGATTCCCATGGAACAGTTAATTCTACAATAAGAGCCACCTTCCGAGATACAAAGTAAAGAGTTATATCTGGGCGGAGAGCTGTGCATCCGAGACTTTCAGGGAATTTATACTCCTTAGAGACCGAATCAACCTCCAGAATCCAATCTGTAGCTTTCTCGATTATTGAGAAAGGTTTTGTAGTTACATTTACATATAGTACATATAGTACATTTTATCGAGCGGGGAGATATTGCAAGAAATTCCAATAAATTGCCGCAGTCTGCCATGAAATTATGCCGCTACTCGAAGGGTTAACAAGTTTTTAGGTACAAATCGAGTATGTTTTTAAATTGATTGACAGAGATTGCACTAATCACTTCAAATGGTAGTTTATTCCACATGTCCACTGCTCTATTTTGCAGAATATTCTTAAAAGGATTAGATTTCAATTTTGTACGGTTGACCTATCGTAATAATGTGTCAAAATATTATATGTCTTAATCAGGTCCCCTCTCTATCTTCTTTGTTTGACAGTAGTAATTCCAAGTAATTCCAAGCAATCTTCATAATTCCTATTTTCAGCCATAAAACATTATAACAATAAAATAAAAAGAATCGACGCTTCGACTGCTCTAGGCCAAAAATACAATTTTAATGTGAATTATTATTATTATATTATACAATGCGTGTATATCACATGCACTTGTTTTTAAACTTGCGACTGTTTTGCACTAAGAAAAATGTCCAGTTTGTTTTTAAAGCTATTGACAGAGATAGCACTGATCACTTCCTCTGGCAACGCATTCCAAGCATCCACTACTTGATTTGTTAAAAAATATTTCCTGGGGTTCGATGCTGCAATTGTCTTATTTAGCTTCAACGAGTGTCCACGCAGTTTCTTATTGGTGCTCAGGGTATACATGCTCTCGAGGTTGGGCACACTGTAATAACCGTGAAGCATTTTGTAGCTTTCTATTAGGTCTCCTCGCTGCCTACGAAGTTCTTTCAGTCGTACTTCGTATGGTTTGTTCCTCAGCGATAGCACCAACTTTGTTGCTCTTCTCTGAACTTTTTCCAGGTGCTCTATATCCTTCCGAAAGTAAGGATTCCATACCTGGTAGGAGTATTCGAGGAGCGGGCGAATGTAGGTTTTATGAATATGGTCAAAAATAAGATAAAAAGCCTGCGGCCATACTTCTCCAAGGAACTTCAAAGGTACTGTCAGTGATAGCAATTGAATAGGCGAAGGCACATAAGTCTAGACGTATAGCTGCATGCGTCTTGAGGCATTCAATAAAGCATGCGCTAGACGCAGGATGAAATTGAAACTGATGACGCATGATGTAGATGAAAGCGCTTGAGTGGGGACATACCTTAAGTTCACCATCGGACAGTCCGGAGTAGGAGAGGAGTATGGGAAAGATTTTTACCCCCTAAAAACCCTGGATCTGTCTGTTATAACATATTATGGACCATGATGAATAACTGTTATTTTCGATTTTTTCAGATGGTCCTACCTGTTATATAAATCTGCAATACATTTCCTTGATCGAGGGTCGCTGGATACATTTTGGCCTGTTGTAAAGTGGATTATCGTTATTTACCAGAATGCTGCTATTTTAGAGGTAAGCTAACTTCGACGCGAGGCGACGGAGGTGTTACTTTTTTTATAATAATAATAATAATAATAATAATAAAAAACTCTTTATTTTAAATAAAAAAAGGCGAGCTTATTGCCTTGCAGCAATGTCTATCAGCTAACCTATAGCTTAAGTTTATCACATGTTTAGAACGTTGGCTACGCAAAAGAACAATAAAAACACAAATGATAAAAAGAGACAAACAGAAACTAGAAAGAGACAGATAATAAAAAAAGTAAAACAAATGACTAAAATTAAATAGGGACGCAGAGGAAAGAAAGGAGAGGAAGGAAGGAAAGGGAAGCGAAAAGGAGGGGAGAGAGGTGGATTGGTTAATTTATGGATTTTAGGGTTATATGCTCCTGGAGCTTGGCGTTGAACGAGGAGATGCTGGGGGCTGTTCTAACATCATTTGGTAAAGCATTACAGAGTCGTGCAGCTTCCACAGAGAAGGAGTATGAAAAAAATCACTGCTATGACCAGGGATGGGTAACAGGTTATTGCCCTCTGATATCAGGGGACGGCCGTGCGCCGATAACGCGGTGAACCTATCGGCAAGATAAAGCGGCACGCCATCCACGAGGATTCTATATAAGAGGCAGAGATTTCTTACCTGTCTCGTCTTTCTGGTGGTAAGCCACTGCAGTCTGCTATGATATTCCGTAATATGGTCATATTTTCTGAGGCCAAAAATGAAGCGGATACAGATGTTCTGTAGCCTAGCCTTTTATGTGAAGTGTTCGTGTTTTTTCTGGTGAGCAATATTCTTTTATTTGGGAATATATTTCCGACGCCGATGGTTATGATGTTAACGGATTTTTGTTTCATAGCACACAGCCTGGGGCACCTCTGTTTTTATTACGTAATGCTGCTAATGTGACGTAAATTGTCACATAATGTGAGTGTTTGACCTCACGAGTCAATTTCTAGACTAACGGCCGGCTGTGTTAGGTTAGTACAGCTGTCCTACCACATGTGAGCTTTCATCTTACCACCCATTCATTCTCCCTTCGAAGCCATAGAATACGAGATGAGGAAATCACGATTTTAGATATATTTTCTAGGAAAGAGTTGATTATTTTTCTGGAGAGGCCAAGATGAAACAGAGATTTAGCTGGCAGGCCACGAGCGCCAACTTCACCGCGTGAAATTGAACAGTGAAGCCGTTCAGAGTGATGGCATTTTTGAAATCATGGTATTTATTTTATTTTAGACTCGTGGTCTTTTGGGATATTTAGTTTCCATGGAACTGTTAATTCTACGATAAGGGCCACCTTCCGAGATAGAGAGTAAAGAGTTATATCTGGACGGAGGGCTGTACATCTGAGTCTTTCAGGGAATTTATACTGCTTAGAGACCGAATCGACCTCCAAAATCCAATCTGAAGCTTTTTCGATTATTGAGAAAGGTTTGTTGTAGTGAAGTGTTTTTTGCTATTCATCTTCATCTTGCAATTTCCATCTTCATCTCGATTTTTCTTTTTGCAGATTCACAAAACTTTACCTCTTTGTCGGTTGGTGGGCCAAGAAACTAAAATTCAGTATAATTTTGATTATCTTTAATAATTCATAATCATTTATTCTGGCTGCAGGTATAAAGTACAACAATAGAGGTCAGAAAAACGAGTATTCTTCCTAGTGAAAACGAATAATTTATTATACTGTAAATTGGTAAGGTCAGGTCAATGTCAGTCAAGTTAGACATTGTCCGAAGGGTCATAAATGCTAATTTGAATATAAGTGTAAACATAAATTACCTAACCTTCGAGCGTCTGTAATGGCAATCAGAAACTGATTGAATTTATACTTTTCGTCATTCTTTAAAATTCGTAAATAAAAATTCCATTGTTCGAAAAGGTATGTTATTATTATTATTTTTTACTTTCTGGCAATAAAAGTAGAGGGAAGTCCCCTATCGCCGGACGGCACCTAGCAACGGACACTAATAGTATCTCGACAAGTTGCGGCGCGATCGATATAAAGACGTAGGATAAGGAAAAGCGTATGCTTCCACGCACCCTTTTCACCCGTCTTTGTATTGATCACGCTGCGACTTGTCGAGATACTATTAATGTCTGAAGCTAGGTGCCGTCCGGCGTTAGGGGACTTACCCCTATTGTGGACGCACTTCTGTGTGTATTCCTCCACGATAGCGCCCAAACGCTTCGTCCGATTGAGCTGAAATTTGGCATGGCAAGAGTTGAAAAGATTGTAAGTAGTTGAAATCGGTCCACCAGAGGGAGCGCTAGTCGTACTTCGATCTCGAAATATTGCTGTTAGAGATTTGAAATTCGGTACACAGATGCTTTGTTCGACCGAATGGCCACCTTTACTGCCAATTGCGACAGCCGGAACGTACGTCAGAAGTTACTGGTTACGATTTTATCTAACAGAGGTCGCTGGAGATTTCTAACTGAAAGCTCTCTAGGTTTTGAATTTGTGCAGGACTTGGGCGAAGAGTAAACTTCATCAGACGGGACCTCTCAAGCTAAACGTCGATATTCAATGAGCCTCTCACCATTCGGTGATCACTGCCGGTTTGGACGCTGTTGATCACCGAGACATCATTGAATAATTGCCTCTTGTTCGTCATGATGAAGTCTATTTCGTCCTTGTAGCCGCCGGGGTGGAGCCATAGTTAGTTAGTTAGTTTTCCTGGGCTATTTCCCGCACTTGGCCTCTTGATTGGGCCGTTGTGCGTGGCTCATGTTTCTATTTATGTTACTCCAGCCGACCCAGGCTGTCCCAGAAGGTTAGCAGCCTGTTTAGGTTGTTACAGGCCTCCGGGACAGATGCTGGAGATTGTAGTATTCTTGCCCGTTGCTCTGCCACGCTCCTGCATTCCATGAGCACATGCTGTGGCATTTCTTCTTCCTCCATGCATCCTCTGCATAGAGGGCTGTCTGTCACACCTATGGTAAACAGGTGTTTGTTTAGGGCACAGTGGCCTGTCATAGTACCTTATGACTTTACGGATTTTGTCCCTTTTTAATCTGGTGAGGTTGCGGGCAAGTTTTTTAGGCGCTTCCGGAACCGCGTTCTTTGTTTGCCTGCATCCTGCGTGTTTTTTACATTCTTTAAGGTGGGTTTTGTCGGTGTTCCTGCGTGGCCATGTTTTTATTTGGGCCTGGGGTATGGGCATCGAGGGTTCCGGTCCATATACTATTTCCTTTGATCCCCATTTGGCCAGTTCGTCTGCCGCGTCGTTGCCCAGTGAGTCGCTGTGTCCCTTAATCCATTGCAGGGTCACTCTATTTGACCTTGCAATGGATTGAAGCGCATTGTGGCATTCCAGTACAAGGACAGAGGTTATAGTATTTTTTGCTAGCGCTTGTAGCACGGAGGCACTGTCGGAGACAAATTTCAAGCTTGGGTCTCCGACATGTAGCCATGGTGTAGCTCCGGGGTGTAGCCATGTCCACTTCCTGGAGGACTGCTTCCTAAAAAAGGAGTTCATCGCAAAGAGTCCTTCCTTCTCCATGAAGTCGGCCAATCGCTGGCCCCTTTTGATTCGCTGTCCAAATCCAAACGGCCCCACTCTCAGTTCGTCACCGTTTCTCATGCCTAGGCGCGCGTTGATTATGAACGCAGGTCGGATACTTTTGGGACAGACCTCGAATGCTAATTATATATGTTATACCAGGGGTGTGATTTTTTATGGCATGTAAAACCTATTTGTCAGCGACCAAAACTGCGATGGCTTCATTCTGTGGTTAAAGACCAAAATGCACTCGGAGTAAACCACTGGAAAATAAAGCCCAAGATAGGGTGAAACGGAAAGAGATTCTGACAAAGACAAAACTTACAATAACTTGTACTGCTGATGATAATGATGACTAAATTTAATTGTTTCGAGGTCCCTCGAGCTCAAAAAAGTTGTCTTCAAAATATGACTAATGTATGTATGTTTGATAGTCATTTTATTATTTATTATTATTGTTACATTATATATACACTGAAGGCTAACCAGCAAATCGTTTGATATAATAACCCATCACTTTAATATGGCATAAAAACTGGTTAATTAATTTAATATGCAAATGCATAGGCATGTGAATGAAAAATGCTGTCAACCGAAATGCGTAGTCATGCTTGGCGAGCAATAAGTAGACTTCACAATGAAGCCAATCGACTGCAATTGTGTGCAAAGTAAAAGTATGCCACAACAAAAACTTGTATCGTACATACAAGCGTCTCATCAATCAAATGACCCTAGCAGGTGACCTAGAATCGTATGCTGTTATTCCTAGCTATAAGCTACACCCACAACAATTCAAGTCTACTAGTCGCCACGATTTGGTTTACCCTTTTACTCTTTCGGCCCTAGGGGAAGACTGAAATGGATATTTTCGAGATGAAGACGGAAATATCCATTTCGGCCCCCTATGAGACGATTAACCCTTCAGGCCTCGGCCTCTCAGCTGATTTACAATTGATGTCCCAAAAAAATTTTGTAAAAATTAGTAAAAAAATTGATTTATGACACTGTCTCGCCAAAACATTAATTACTGCCAAACCACGGTACCAATAATTAAAATAAAACATATCAACATAAAAAATATAAAATAAAACAAATTAAAACGGGGCCGTCACGGTGAATCATTTTGTGGCCGATATCGGCCAATCGGGGCTCTAGGGGTTAAGACCATTTTCAGACTGGATTCTGTCTGTGAGCGTGTGTGTGTGTGTGTGTGTGTGTGTATTTCTACACAATAATGCCCAAACGCTTAATTCGATTGAGCTGAAATTTGGTATGCAGGCATCATTTGGCCATGGCAAGAGTTGAAAAGATTGTGATTGAAATCGGTCCACCATATTCTTATGTCATCCTCGAAATATTGAACTTAGGCACTTTAAATTTGGTATACATGCCTTGTTAAGCCGAAAACACATTGTGAAATTTGGGTTGACATATCTCTTACACAAGCTGCACTAATAATATTTAAATTCCGCCGTACATTTTATTCAAATAAAACGCCGAGCCACTCAAGGCTAGCCGAGAAACGTACCGCTCCGCTCGAGGCCGTTGTGTAACAGAACCCAAACGGGTTTGTTTGCCGGCTGAGAGGGGGGCACTCATGCCTCCTGACGCTGCTTCCTCCTTATATGAGATCAAGGGGTCGCCGCACGTACCCTATGACACCCGGGAGGACAAAGCGATTCTAACAATACGACACTTCTAAATCGGTTCAAGCGTTTAGAAGTTATGGTGGAATAAAGAATCGGAAATCATACATACAGTTGACTCCTAAAACAGTGATTCCCAAACGAGTTGTAACCGTTTATTTTACTATGGAGATCGATTCTACCTGCTTGGAACACTTTAACCCCTTGAGTATGATACAACCAAATCTTGTTCTGAAACAATTATCCGTTGAGTATGATACAACCAGATCTGGTTCCGCGTTTTTTTCACTTCTTTGACGTTCTCATATTTATTCATAATTATCTAATTGTTTTACAGAATGATATTTCAATATTCTATATTCGAAATTTCAATGCAATCATTGTGCAGTTATTCTTTTTATGATTGGTGTAGTAGTTTCGTAGTTATAGTACTTTAAGGTCGATGTCGCCGAAAATCCTGCAAAAGAGACAGATGCATCCATGAAAATACCCATTTACTCCAAGGGTTAACAAGCGCTTTAAAGGCACAAACTGACCGCTGCACCAGGTTCGATCATAACATCTTGAACTTTATACCACCAATGATCAGAGTAAATATTGCAGTATAGGTACCTAACAATAATTGTAAAATGTATATTTCAGACAGATATATTAAAATATGCACTAAATACTGATGATTTCGAAATCGAACTGTTACTGTTACATTAATTAATAGTCTTAATCGGTTAGCTACTTACCATGTTAAATTTGGTGATTACCGATTTCAATTTTACAATTATAACAATAATTGTAAAATGTGTACTTCATACAGATATATTAAAATCCCCACTAATTACTAATGATTTCGAAATCGAACTGTTGGTCGCCGGTTCTGAATTATTCCTAAATATCAACTTTCGCTTTTCTTATCCTTGTTCTTGGTCTTCTTTCCTTCAAAGCATCACTTAATTTGGTCAATTGGGCCTGGTAATTTATTTATTTATTTATTTATTTATTTATAACGTACAGGAACAAAAAAAAACAAGGACATGCATACTGTTGTACATGAGGAATAATTAAGAACAAACATTATTATAGCGAAAAACATAGCTCTATGCATATAAATATGCTAGCATATCCGAATGAGGCGAAATCGCACAACCAACTAGACCTAGAAGGTCTGTCTCTGGCTGTGCTGTGTTATACCAACTGTATTTTTGTAACTCGCGAACTGACGAAGGTGATCAATTTTAAATATTTCTAAATCTAACAAATGTGTTGTTTACACAAATTACAGTAATGTTCAGCTATAACAGTTTGACCAGGCTCCAGAGCTCATAGTAAATTACTCCTTGCTAAACCCACCAGACACAAAATAACACTTTCTTGGGATGAATATTTATTTTAGCACCTGATAATGATGACTGGTCTGGATAAACCCATGCTTTTCTACGTTTAGGATTATCTGGCGGCAATGCTCAATGCTCTTCCTGGCGACATAAAATCAGCACAAAATAAGACCGTCTTTAAAAGGCTGCTTAGAAACTGGCTTGTAAAAGAGGAAAGACAAGGAATTTTAAAAATATTGGACATTATAATCTAACCCGGTCATTTGAATATTTTGAATCTTATATTATATTATATTATTATTTTATTTATTATTATTATTATTTATATTTTTTTAAAATGTAGATTAAGAGATAATTTGTTTTAGTTTTAACACTATCTTATCTTAGTTATAAGTAAAATGCAGGACTATTTTGTTTAAACTCTTATTCTAATTTTTACTATTTTAAATTGTTTTTTTTTCTGATTTGAATTTATTTGCTGACATTTTAATTTTCCACTTCTAACTTTAATTTAATTATTTAGTTTAAGTATTTAGTCATTTTTAATATGGTTTTGCAATTCTATTATTTTGTGCATACATGGAATATGTGCCATTTTTATAAACACGGTATTGTTGCAAGCACATTCAAAAATAAATGTTTACCTTAGAACAGGTCCCGGCCTAGTTAGGTGGCGTTGCCACTAGACTATGCGATGTCTTCTTTTTTCTGCTTTTGATTCAATTTTGTAAGTATTTTTATGCATAATTCCTACGCTGAAATTGTTTACTGTTATTTTTAATATTTGCATTACTTATATAAATAAATAAAAATCTTATATAATCCACTTTTCATCAGTAAATTATGTAAGTTATTAAGGAACAACTTTGTGCAAAAAAACGTTCTTTTGTACCTACTAAGAAAGCAAATTCATGCAGATGTCAACTCTTCGCTTTTCGTTTTCTTCGGTCAGTTTTTGAGAAACCCATTTCCTTCCTTCTGTATTTTTTTCCATTGTATGCAATCGAAGTGATATCTTGGTGAGTAACTCCTAACTGTTCTACAAGCTCTTTTGTAGTTTGACACGGGTTTTCATCCTGTAAAACTTTTAAATCTTCGTCGTCAAATTGTTTTACTGCACTTGGACGTGGATCGTCCTCAAGACTAATATTGTTATCACGAAATCTTGCAAACTACTTTTTTACTGCTGAATGACTCATGGAAAATTCGCCCAAAGTCGAATTAATCAATTTCATAGCTCGAGCAGCATTTTTTTTCATTTGAAAACAAAATAGAATGCAATGTCTCAAATGTTACTTTTCGACATCCATCTCTTAAAATTTATGCACATGGAAGGACAGATTCTAAATGACTGAAACTTATATAATAAAAACAGCAATTACTAAGCTACATATATCTAAAATGGCAGGCGATTTGGATGCGTCTAAGTATATTTTAAAGCAACTAATTTCAGAGCCGAGTTTCTACTTGCACACCTAATACCTGTCACCGCAGTTGTTTGTCTTGTTTTATTTCGGTTAGACGGCCAGCTCGTGCAGCTTATAAAGAAAGGTCATTTTTCAATTTCAGATCGTCCACGCAGCCCTCGGATTAGTACCATCCGGGATCTTCCTGACTCTCATGCAGGTGTACTCGCGGGTCTTTGTGGTGTGGGGCGTGCTGCTACCGACTGAAGCGGCTAAAGTCAGCCCTGGTCTCGTCCTTTGTGTCGTCGCCTGGTCTGTCACCGAGATAGTTCGATACTCGTACTATCTGCTGAACCTGCTGGGATATGTTCCGGATATACTATTAATAGCGAGGTAAGACAACTGGAGCTGTATCCCGTGAGATGAGCGTAGAAGACTTGGGACGAAAACAGTCCACTGTCTAGTTACGCCACTCGCCCGTTAGAAGCCAACGCCTTACCGCTAGATAGCCAGGTTAATTATCCAGGAGGCCATGCAGGAATCGAGGGAAATGAAAAAGCCGACGAACTTGCTAGGACGGGAGCAAAGGGAACGTTATACGGCCCTGAACCTTGCTGTGGCGTACCAAAAAGCCTTGCAAACCTAATGCTCAAACAAATGTGTTTAGAACAATCCGTCAACCACTGGAACAACACGCCAGGGTTGAATCATTCCAAAGCGCTTATTAAGCCTTACGACCGTAAGACGGCCCGTGAGGCCCTATCGCTAAATAGGAACAATCTACGCATACTGGTAAGGGCGCTCACGGGGCATTGTGGCCTGAACAAACACATGTTCAACCTCAAGCTCAAAGACACAAAAATGTGCAGGTTCTGCCAAGGGGCAGAGGAAACTCCCCAGCACCTCATGTGCGAGTGTGGCCCGCTGATGTGTAAAAGATACAACCACCTGGGTGGTCACTACCTCCAACCTGAGGAGGTAAAACAATCTGGCGCCAAAAGCCTGCTGCGGTTCTTAAATGACACGAGGCTTAGCGCAGAACTATAGTAGGTGGCGAGCACAATAGATCAGCAATGGTCGCAGTGTTACAAGGCTCATAAAGATCTTAGAAAAGCCCCACTCAACAAATTAAAAAAAAAAAAATAATAATATCCAGCGAGGTTCGAGGTCGCTTGCGCGGTCCTCTCCCTTACGTAGCGGTGATTCGGTGTCCACCGAATCTCAGACCGCAGACTACGGCATCCTTTGCCCGGCTGTTCAACCGGTATCGGGTAGCCGATTGATCGTTTCAAGAGCAGTTGCTGTAAGGTTAACAAGGTTAACGAGGTTAACAACCTCTGCTCTATAGGAAACAAGGCCGTTTCCTCCCTACTCCCCCGGCTGTCAATCAGAATGCACAATCGATTGGTTGACGCCGCACTGTGCGCAAACCGTGCAGGAGCTCCCAAAGGTTGATTCCTAGGGGAAACTGGGCCACAGGCCAGAGTCCTACCCGGGCTCGCACTTCTGTGTGGAGGCTGCCGGATGTGTTGACCCGTGAGTTTGCCATGGCATGACACATGGGTCTTCAACCCGCAGCCCGCGGTTTACTTGCGGCCCGTGGTTGCGTTCTGGGCGGCCCGCCCGCGCCCGCATCCGCCTGCAGTTTTACTACTAAAAAGGGTGGCGACGGACAGGCTCTCGATGATGATGATGATGATGTAGTATTTTCCTAAATATGGCGGAATTTAAAAAGTATTTGTTTCCCTTGTATATGAGATATTCCAACCGAAATGTGGTTTCTCAACAAAGCATCAGCGTACCGAACTTCAAGTCTTAAAGTACAATATTTCGACTAGTGCCTAGTGGACCGATTTCAACCACAATCTTTTTAACTCTTGCCTTGACTAAATGATTCCTGCATGCCGAATTTCAGCTCAATCGGATGAAGCGTTTAAGCGCTATCGTCGAGGAATAGACACACACACAAAGACACAATGACACACAGACTCAGACAGACTTCAGTCTGGAAATGGTCTTAATCGTCTCGGGAGGGATCAAAATGTATATATCCGACTTAATCTTGGAAAAAAATGCCCTTTCACAATACTCTTCCTCTGTCGAAAAAGTAAAATGTTATATTGTAACCAGCATAACTTATTGGCATATATTTTTATTAGTTTTTTTAATTTAACTTTTATTTAACTATTACTTCTGTGTGTACGGTGACAATTAAAAACTAGTTTATCAAATGGTCGACTGTAAGATATCGCTATAGTGAAAAGTCTGCCATGTGTGCATAAATTGTTTTTTTAAAGGTGGGTATCCACTAGGTTCGCACATCAACTCTGCTCCGCGCATCTGCAATTGCTCCAGTAGTGGATACGTTTGCTGCTGGAGCGTGCAACGTTGCACGCTCTGCGGTGAGCGCTCGGTAAACGCTGTGAGCACAAAGTGGAGCGCAGTGTGTTCGATTTCTTGAGATTTGAGATCCAATAACAATTAGATTATTTTACGACTATTTTTATAACTATGACTATTTCACGTACTCCTATTTTTAGTCAAAATTAAAGCTTTTTATTTATGAGTCTCAATTTTTCACGTCTGTGCTCTTATTTTTTATTTCATTTTTAACAGTATATTAAATAAAAATAGCACGTAGCCATTTAGATTTTTCAAACATTTATTTTATTTTATTTCTATTATTTTTTTTTATTTAGTTTTTTACGCATTTACATGTTTTTTTTCCTACGTACCTACTACTCTATGTTTATGGAATGTCCGCCCAAGCACAAGCTTTGCATAGTTGGGCGACATTGGACAAAGGGCACCATTTAATAATTGAGTCTAATTTCTTACTGTGTTTTAATTATATGATATTTTATTTGATGTTTCTTAATTGTAACTTGTAATACTTTTGTGAATTGCTTAAATAAATAAATAAATAAATAAATAATATATTCCTACATGTTCTTATAAAGATCAGATTTCCGAAACCCAGGTGGCCCTTTATAGTCCTGAGGAATATAATTAATTAAAATGTATGCCGCATTACCTACTAATTCTGGCGACAACATTTTTGCTCAACGTTCGAATGAAAACTGTGGAGCACTCGTTGTTTTTGAGTTGAAGCGCGCACCGTCTCCATTTGAGCGGTTGCAGATGCGCGGAGTAAAGTTGATGCGCGAACCTAATGAATACCCACTTTAAATCTATTTAGTTTTCATTATGTAATGCTATTTTTACACAATAAAGTTATTATATTATATTTGTTATACTTTCAGATACACTCTCTTTATCGCCCTTTATCCGCTGGGAATCACTGGCGAGCTGCTGTGCATGTACCACGCGCAGGAGGAAATCGGTAAAACGGATCTCTGGACAGTGTCTATGCCCAATCCCTGGAACGTCATTTTCAACTACCGAGTGTTCATGATCGGATACATGCTCTCATACATTCCGTTCTTCCCAGTGCTGTACGGCCACATGTGGGTGCAGCGGAGGAAAGTGCTAGGAAAGCGACAGGAAGACGCCAAGAAAGCGAGTTAAAAAGCAGTTTCGTACTTTGAAATATTAAAGTTGTGCGAGCGGACGAAAACGGTACTTATAATTAAATTGTATTTTCCTAATAGACTTTCCTGTTTTATATTTTTATTCATATGAGGCTATGGTATACGGCTGAGACCGTCTGTGGTCTCCCCTGTTGAAGATTGGCATCATCTGGGCGATGGACCAGTGCCGGATTATCCAATAGGCCAAGTAGGCACCGATCTATAGGCCCCACGCCTTTTAGGGACCTAACGACAAGGGGTCATTACAATAATAAATTTTTAATTTGTTTCTAATGAATATAAAATAAATTAATAGTTTAAAAAAAAACACTAAAAACACGCTTTTATAAATGCACGTAAAAACCAAAAAAACCTTGAAACCTAATCGTGGTCAAGTTCATTACAAGACCTTTCTAACAAGTCCAAACACGGCTATGGTACGATATTCCATCATGGAATGCCAGTGCCTATCTTCCGGCTTCATCATCAGACCTTGAAACCTAATCGTGGTCAAAGTTCATTCCGAGACTTTTCTAACAAGTCCAAACACAGCTATGATACGATGTTCCATCATGAAGTTCCAATTCATATCTTCCTACTCCATCATCAGATCAGTTCGACAGTACCATATTATTGTATTGTCATCAGAACTACATACAGCTGCCAATTTTCATGACGCTACGATCCTTGGAAGATGGTTAAATTAGTTATCTTAGATTCCATTACATAGTTACATACAGGTCGACCTAATAAAAGTGTGTTAAAAACATTGAAATTCTAAGGCAAAAACTTTTTGATCCAACTAATAGTGGGTCCTTTACCTATGAAGTTGCTGTCCTATAAAGTAAATTTAAGGCCAAAAACTTTGTATGAAAAGTATATACAGTCCTCCCCCGTTATAACGTCTGTCAAGGGACCGAACAAATTTGAACGTTATAGTGAGGGGACGTAATAGTGAGGGAAATAAAAAATCAACATTTTAAACAAGTAAATTTATTTACAGTATAGAATCAGCAGCAATACAATGAATACATACCTACTACATCATGCTTTATGAATGAAACTACATCTACCTACTTAAAATAATCTGTTAGTTTAGTTTGCACTTTTCTGCTTCTCCACAATGCCCCCCGTACTTTATCCTCTATTTGATCAACTTGCCTGACTTCAGCTACAGTAAAGTCATGTGTTTTAAAAAATCCTGAAAGCAATTTTGCCGCTTCCAAAGCTTGTTGGATGGTAGGTGGCTCTGACTCGACCATCTCTTCATCCTCTTCGTCTTCCCTCTCCTCGTGTTCTCCTTGTACAGCGATGAGAATGTCCTCATCACTCATCTCTGATGAAGTCACAAGATTGTCATCCACCTCTACGAAGTTCTCGATGGCCTCAGGTTCAAAAAAGACGGGCATAACGAATTGTTTTACCCACTCACTGAGTGGCAAATCTTCTTCTGAAGACTCGGGCACCAATTCCTGAGTGGTGTGTGTCAGTCCTGCGTGGCGAAAGGAATGCTGAATGGTGGCCGGAGTCACCTCGTCCCAAGCCTTGCTCAGGAGATCAACTGCGGTCAGCATGTTGATGGACACCTTCCCGTCGGAATCAATAATCTCCATCAGCACTTTCTTCCGGTAGTGACTTTTAAAACTTTTGATGACGCTCTGGTCCATCGGCTGCAGGACGCTGGTTGCATTGGCTGGGAAGAATGCGAGTTCGATATTCTTCAGGTTGCATATTCTGGGGTGGGCTGGACAATTGTCTAAAAGCAACAGAATTTTTCTATCTTTTAAATCGGCGTCCCACTTGCGCACTTCTTCCTCAAAAAGTTGTGATGTCATCCACACCGATTTGTTAGCTTTATAAGTAACCGGGAGACGCTTAATATGCTTAAAACAACGCGGATTTTTTGACTTCCCGATGACTAACAGTTTTCTTTTTACTGTTCCACTCATATTAGCTGCCACCAGAACCGTTATGCGCTCCTTCGACATTTTACCACCAACGCACTTTTCATTTTTAAACTTTAGCGTTTTATCAGGCGTCATTTTGAAGAAAAGTCCAGTTTCATCTGCATTAAAAATATTTTCTGGTGGATATCTTGCTTGCAACTCTGGCCAAACCTTATCCAACCACCCGTTTGTTACATACCTGTTCACATCGCGGGCCTCTCCGCTTATCTGCCCATATGTGATCCCGTGTCTTCGTTTGAACCGGTAAAGCCATCCTTCGGAGGCCTTGAAGTCTTTGATGTCCAGCTGTTGTGCGAAGACTTCAGCTTTGGCCTTGACTATTGGCCCACTTAGCGGCACGTGTTTAGCCCGCTGCTGCTGGAACCACTGTAGTATCGCTCGGTCTATTTGGTCAAATGTTGGCACTCGAAGTTTTTTAAATGAATTCCCTTGTGCTGCGGCTTTTGAGATCTTTTCTTTAGACTGCCAAATGGTGCTTACCGTGGTACGAGGAAGTCCAAGTAGTCGACTCACATCGCACATTTTTCCTCCACTTTCAATTGCCCGAATCACCGACACTTTGTCCTCAATACTTAGAACCTTTCGCTTCGAAGACATGGTTACCGAATAAAAGTCAAACAGGTAATGAAATAGAATGCATAAAAATAAATATTTCGGCGTGATTTGCAATATTGCTCTTCCTCTCTCTTTCTATCGCCTTCTCACTATCTCTTTCGCCTTTTATTTATTTATTGCTAAGCTATCAATGACCGCTAAAAATCAGCTGCATTTCAGACCAGACCCTTTCGGTGCAGGTAAAGAGGAAAGCCTTTCGGCGCAGGTAAAGAGAAAAAACTCAGGTAGAGAGAAAAAGAGGTAATTGTCCCATTTAAGCGAGTATTATGACATGCTTTTAGAAAATTTACCAGACAATTTTAGCGTCTTTATAGTGAGGGAGCCGGACGCTATAGTGAGGGAACTCTTATGGAAACCAACCAATTCAGGTCGAATTGAACGTTAAAGTGAGGTGGACGTTACAGTGAAGGACGTTAAAGCGGGGTTTTACTGTAATTAATTAATAGAAATATTGACCCTTATTATCTATGCAGATTTGTCATTTTAACCCCTTGAGTATGATATGACCAAATCTGGTTCTGAAACAATTATCCGTTGAGTATGATAGGACCAGATCTGGTTCCGCATTTTTTTCACTTTGACGTTCTCATATTTATTCATAATTATCTAATTGTTTTACAAAATGATATTTCAATATTCTATATTCGAAATTTCAATGCAATCATTGTGCAGTTGTTCTTTTTATGATTGGTGTAGTAGTTTCGTAGTTATAGTACTTTAAGGTCGATGTCGCCGAAAATCCTGCAAAAGAGACAGATGCATCCATGAAAATACCCATTTACTCCAAGGGTTAATGGGAGTTGCTTAATTCCTCTGCTGTAAAACTCCCGTGGTCAGAAACCAATAAATGCTTTGAAGGCGTTTTTCATCAACCCTTTAAAGTTGTTTTTTTTTTTTTGTAAAAAGTTATCTAAATTCTGAAAGAAAATGAAACTATTGGAGAAAAGTCTGGCAAGTACGGTGAATGCTTAACCCCTCGAGCGCTGACGTTGTAGTTTCTCTTAGAGAACGCGAAGAAGAAGATTACATCACAACAAAAATATAGCGTTTCAGGAAACCGACGATTACTCCGAAACGACTATACGGATCGTATAAAGAAGACCTGTTTTATGTTCCTGTTGAAATTTGCTATTAGATAAGTGTAACGTCGTTTTGTAAAGCAATAAACATTATTCAGAATTAACTGTCCAAGTTGTGGTACAGAAAACAAACTGCCTTGTCCAACATTTCTATGTTTTTTCTGGAAATAAATCACCCTATGCAAGAAATTGTGAATACTTTTATAATAATTATAATATGCTTCATTCAACCTATGACTTCGTTTAACTTATACCCATACAAAAATAAAAAAATATTCGGTGTTGAAAATCAACATGAATATTAAAGTTTTTGGTTTGGTTTGGTTCAATCATAGACTAAAAAATGGCGACTGTATGAAAAATAATGAACCAACGAGTTAACGACAGAGAATCTTCTCCTCTTTTCGCACATACCACAGGCCGTATGATTTATGTGAGGTATCAAGAGTAAATAATTGGAAAACATCGGCCGATCTCGGCTGGGACAGATGTCCCCTTTGCTGCTCTACGGTAATTTCAATTCTGGCTCAATTGTCCCGTTTGCTGCTTGAGGGGTTAACAGTACACATTTACCGTAACTGCATATACAGACTGCAAGAAGCTGCAATCGAAAACACCGACACGCAATCTTATATTTGAAAATAATGCAAATTTTCAACTTTACCATGGTTGCACAAACGAAAATATTTGACCAAAAACAAATGCCGGAAAGACAAATAAACAGCTGATTCTTAAAAAAGAATAATATGGCCTTGAATTAAATTTTATTTGAATTTGAAATTCCAACTCAAACCCACGTTAACCATGTTCAAAGTAGCTAGTGTGAAAAAACGCCAATGATATAGGTGAGAACCCAATACTATAATTGTTATGAATTATCGACAGTTAGGCGCTTCCAACCTTTGCGATCGTATTTTGTTTATATATGCATCTTTGCTATGCGATATAAGCGTTTTAAGGGGCTCTCTAGCTAGACGATCAAGCATGCTTGACAAGCTTCGACTTCTTAAAATATTTTGAAAATACATAGCATCGTAACTACCCATTTAACCCTTGGAGTAAATGGGTATTTTCATGGATGCATCTGTGTCTTTTGCATGATTTTCGGCGACATCGACTTAAAGTACTATAACTACGAAACTACTACACCAATCATAAAAAGAACAACTGCACAATGATTGCATTGAAATTTCGAATATAGAATATTGAAATATCATTTTGTAAAACAATTAGATAATTATGAATAAATATGAGAACGTCAAAGAAGTGAAAAAAACGCGCGACCAGATCTGGTCGTATCATACTCAACGGATAATTGTTTCACAACCAGATTTGGTCGTATCATACTCAACGGGTTAATCTAATACATATTATTTACCGTTAATTGTTTTGTTGTAAACTGTTATCATATAGTGTATGTTTTTGTAAATTGGTAAGTTTAAAGTTATATATTGTAAATCATCTCTTGGCTAAATTGAGTAACTAGTTTAACCCGTTGAGTATGATACGACCAAATCTGGTTCTGAAACAATTATCCGTTGAGTATGATACGACCAGATCTGGTTCCGCGTTTTTTTCACTTTGACGTTCTCATATTTATTCATAATTATCTAATTGTTTTACAAAATGATATTTCAATATTCTATATTCTAAATTTCAATGCAATCATTGTGCAGTTGTTCTTTTTATGATTGGTGTAGTAGTTTCGTAGTTATAGTACTTTAAGGTCGATGTCGCCGAAAATCCTGCAAAAGAGACAGATGCATCCATGAAAATACCCATTTACTCCAAGGGTTAAGATTAATTACTGTCATTCCTACACAATTGTATGGTTGTATTGGAAATAAATACTTTTTATCTTTATCTTATATTTATCTTCGCGGGCAGGGAGGGGATCGTAAACCGCAGGAAATATGCAAATATTTTTTTTTTTGTAATGTTTACCAAAAATGCCTAATTTTATAGTTTATACCAGGGAATCACATTAATTAGACGTAATTGATTGATGAATGGCGTGACTCCCTGGTATAAATTTACAAAATTTGCCTAAAGTGGTGACTTCTAGGTTTGTTCCGTGAAGAGCTACCTTGGCCGTGCGGTTTGAGAGCATCGCTTTCACCCATCTGGTTGTGGTGTTGTCAACTTGTTTTGACTCTAGCGCCTTCACCAGTGATTTAATTGGGGTTTTGTCGAAGGCGCCCTCAATGTCTAAAAATGCGCATACTGCGATTTGTTTGTCTTCCAACGCCTTTTCCACTCTGTCTACTAGGTAGAGCAGAGCGGTTTTCGTGGATTTGCCTCTGCGGTAGGCGTGTTGGTTACAGCTGATAGGGTTGACCGTTAGGATTTTTTCCCTGATATAGCTATCTAGTATCTTTTCCATCGCTTTCAGTAGAAAGGATGTGAGGCTAATTGGCCTGAAGGACTTTGTGAAGGACAAAATTAGGCATTTTTCATAAATATAAAAAAAAATATTTGCATATTTCCTGCGGTATACGATTCATAATTCATAATCATGTAATCATAATTACAATAATCATTACAGCATATACGTCACTAGCTCTATACATCTACGATCTCCTCCCAGCCCGCGACGCAATACTTGACAAGCATGCTTGATCGTCTAGGGGGCCCTTAAGAAATGTTTATTGGCCTACTTTGCTTATATACACAAATACACTATATGTTTATATACACAAATACACTATATAGCTGTCAGAATGTTTGACATTGTCAAACATAAAGAGGACCCCAGAAAGTGCAAAGGTTTCGACGGCCTAAGGGCCTCTCTACATTGGCTAATCCAGCACTGGTGTAAACGGTACTTATTTTATAGCAAAATTGTATTTTAATAAAATTGTAGACTTTTCTGTTTTATCTTTGGATGTGTGTTTTATCTATGGTATAAGGTTGAGACCGGCTATGGTCTTCCCTAGTGAAGATTGGCATCATCTGGGTGATTGAAGCATCGTCTTCACAAAGCGATACATCTGCAGATCTCGCTAAGATATTATTTAACCCTTCGAGTAGTGCCACAATTTCATGGCAGACCTTGGCAATTTATTGGAATTTATTGCAATATCGCCACGCTCGACAAAAAGTACTATAACTATGGAACTACTATAGCAACTATAAATAAGAGTTCTACTAATTAAGAGTTCTACTGTAATAATATATGATGGGCCTGATTCAGGTCGGTGAATTCCATGGCGGCTTTCTTTATATTTATTATTATTTTTTTTATTTATTCATCAGTAAGGAAGTGGCACCGACAAGGATAAATAGACTTTAGTTTTTATTTATTTTCGTAAAAAAGAAAACGAAATATCGAAAAACCAACTCTGTATGTAACTCCGCAAGCATTTGAAGATTCAGAATCAGGGTTTTAATTAATGCAATTGTGAAGACATCATCGAATGGTATTTGACTGTGAAAACGGTTCGGTAGTTGCCTTAAGTCAAGCCAGGTCAGCCAGCCTTATACCAGGTTCGCGCATCAACTCTGCTTTGCGCATCCGCAACTGCTTAAATGGAGACGGTGCGCGCATCAACTGAAAAACTCCGCAGTTGTCATTCGAACATTGAGCAAACATGTCGTCGTCAGAATTTATTTTTAAATTTCTCATCCTTCGAATCCGACAGCACTGTATAATTTTGGTACTCCTCGATTAGAGCTAGACATTTATCTTCGGCCCACTCCATAGTGATGGATTTGCGTTTACTGAACGCCGGACGTGATGCGCGAGACGTACCCACCAATGTCTAACCGCGTGGAGCGCTCCCCGCGGAGCGTGCATCATGGCACGCTTCAGGAGCGCGAACGTATCCACTCTTGCAGCAGTCGCAGATGCGCGGAGCAGAGTTGATGCGCGAACCTAAAGGATATGCACCTTTATAGAACGATTTTCTTTGCATCTGTTTATTTTCAAAGATACGATTGTTGATAGTATATAAGTACCTGTTGTGAATTAATGGGCTCAAATTCGTCAAGTCGTACATTTATTTATACATCGTTTAAATATCTTGCCATTAACTATTTTTGAATAAAATATTTTTCCAAATGTGTACCTTTTATTTATTTACAAAACCTTTTATGGTGCCATGGAATTTGGACAAAATTGCACGTTAAAATTTGATCTGATCATTGTCTATGGATTTCTTCCCACGAATATCTTCATTCATTTCTAAGAACAAAATGAAATAATCAACCAAGTCAAGGGGTAATTCTTGATAAATTTTGCATGCTCAATTTGTCTTTATTGTATAGTATTTGCTACGAGAGTATTCGACTAATAACATGGAAACTTTTACCTGAGCCTTCAAATCCGGCACCCATAATGGGCCCTACACACGATGAGGTGGCCGGGGAGATCTGGACTGTCCGGTCAAACCCGTCGTGTGTAGCAGGAATTCCGAACTGAAGGCCGGGGCGATGCGTGTGTAGCGTGCAGCAGCGCTTAGTACACACATATTATGGAATACTATGGCTTTTACAATGGTATATACTGCCGTCGTAAATGAAAACACAGTAACTTGAAAAAAGACGTTTTGAGAAAAATGCGGTCAAAGTTCAGTTGTTAAATATTTGTTTTCATGAACAAAGTAATCAATATAGATTATTTCTTTTAATCTTTAATGTTAAAAAAAAGGTTAGAACTTAAATTCTGCATAAAAATATATATTAACTTTTAATTGTTTAATTAATTAAATTAGATATTGTGTTTTAAATTAGGAAAATACTTTGATACATTTTATATTTTTAAGCTATAACACCGTAGCTGAGTGGTTACTGTGTTATAGGTAAATTTTACCCATTACTGTGTTCTAACTATGTAAAAAGATATATATTTTTTAAAGTAAATAAAAAACTGCAGTAATTGAGATACTTAAACACAGTAATTGAGATACTGTGATTAATTCTTGTATTAATAAATTAACTTTTAACAAAATTTTACCTAAAACCGTGTTGTAACCAAACAAAAATATTTCTTAAATTCTTATAAGTATTAAAAAAGATCACAGTAAATATTAGGTTACTGTATTTTAACTTAAAAAAATATACATAGTTTTTTATTTAAAATATTCAGATTTTTAAAAAAATACTGTGTTTTTATCTAAGGTATCTCGGTAACTATCCATCGACAGACAAACCGAAAAATTTGCCTTATAGCACTCCAACTCGTGATTTTAAAGAACCAAACTTGTATAAACACAGTAAATGAAGTTACTGTTTTCATTTACGACAGCAGTATACTATGAAATACTATGGCCATTAATAAGGAATTAATTTGCGTATGATGTATTCAAAATCAGGATGCAAATATGCCAATTGCATTCTCAACAATACGCCTGGAACGTGACGTTCAGTGGTTAAATATTATATCTACTCATCATAGCTACTCTCAATGGGAAACATCGTCAGCGACGAGTACGTAAGGCATATTTCTTAAACTAAGGAAGGAAAGAATCTTTATGTATATTTCTACCTCCACACGTAGGTAGTTTTGAAAATCTTTGGGTTTCACATTGTTTCAATCAAATCAATAAATTTATATGGGAAAATATTAACCTCTTTGTCAATATTTAGTCTATTCTCAACATTTTTATTAAAGTCAGAGAGCGTCTATACCCGTCACCATTTTATCGATGAACTGAATGGACTGACGGACTGAGAGGCGGGGCCGATGCGCCTGCACCTTCCGGCCTCGCCTTCAGTCCAGATCCATCCGGCTGGGCCTCGTGTGTAGCCCGCATAAGAATAGCTATACTGTACACCAGGGCTGCCCAACATGAGGCTCGCGGGCCGCATGCGACCTCACTTTTAGCAGTACTCGGAGCATTTTGAAGAAATGAAGGATTTTGAGGAAGTTTCAAATTTAATACATTGACACAATCGCAGAATTCGAAAATCGATTTAGCGACTTAAAAAAATCGAAAGATTTCAGTTTTTACTCAGCTCCTTACAATTTCAGTTGAGAACGTAAGCAGAGCAAACCTTCGACTGGAATTGTGTGATTTGCAATCAGATCCTTTTTACCAAGAAAGAAGTGAAATTAAATTTGCTTTTTCAAGTTGCTGCGAGAATGATACCCCCAACTTGCGAAACTTAGATGCTGGGAAGCATGTATCTTTGCAAAAGCAGCTTTTCCAACATGAAATTTATAGTCAAAATATACATTCCTCTCTTATTAAGTTGCTTCAATTATAAACAACAAATATTAACCCCTCAAATGAATGGCCATTAGCTCGGGTTGCCTACGGCAAAATGTATATAAATTTATATTTACATTTACATTTACATAGAGCGGGGTTTACTACAGAGCTATAGCATTACTATAGAGCGGATTACTATAAAGCGGCGCACATTTACATTTATATAAATTTATATACATTTTGTATACATTTTGCCAGGGACGCCTCACATTTGAGGGGTTAAAGTTAATATTGATGCCTTAGCAAAAACTAACATCTTGATATTTTTTTGATAAATTAAAATAATAATTCCAACGCATTTTTTCTTTGTATACCAAACCTATTAAAACTCACTAAAAAAGTTGCATAGTATTTTATAATGCGGCTCTAAACTGCATTTTTTTAAAAGCGGCCCCTTGGGGCACTTTCAGTTGGGACAGCCCTGCCGTACACTATTAGTTCAAGAGGCCCATTCCCCAGGCCCAAATAAAAACATGGCTACGCAGGAACACCGAAGAAACCCACCTTACAGAATGGAAAAAAAACGCAGGATGCAGGCAAAGAACGCGGTTCCGGAAGCGTCCAAAAAACTTGCCCGCAACCTCACCAGATTAAAAAGGGACAAAATCCATAGTCATAGGTACTATGACAGGCCAGTCCCCTAAACAAACACCTGTTTACCATAGGTGTGACAGACAGCCCTCTATGCAGAGGATGCATGGAGGAAGAAGAAAACGCCACAGCATGTGCTCATGGAATGCAGGAGCGTGGCAGAGCAACGGGCAAGAATACTACAATCTCCAGCATCTCTCCCGGAGGCCTGTAGCAACCCAAACAGGCTGCTAACCTTCTGGGACAGCCTGGGTTGGCTGGAGTAACATAAATGGAAACATGAGCCACGCACAACGGCCCAATCAAGAGGCCAAGTGCGGGAAAAAGCCCAGTCAAACTAGTTCAAGAGGCAGCGACAAAAAAGTGCAAGTTTTGTAAAAGCTGATACTTTTAGATTAGACATTATTTTGGCCATAGATGATGGGGTAGTCAGTCAGCAGGCCAGACTCCGAGACACCTGGCATACTAGGAAAGGTGTAATTTTAATTAGTACCCCCAAAAAGTTTTGGAAAAGCTGAAAATTAATCATAGACAGCGGTTGCAATCCATACATATCACAAAAATTAAGTCCCTGCAAATCTTCAGAGTTGAGAGTAAAGTTATATCTGGACATAAATCAAATGAAACCAATGCATATTTAAATATTTTTTAATTTCTTATAAAGTAAAAATATTATCAATCTAAGCCTGCGCCTCGGGCAGGTTTCTGATGATGTCCGAATCTCCGGGATCCGTGATGGATAAAGTGCAGACCCTGAAGAATTTACCGCAAGCGGTGCCCAGCTCGATGTTGTTTCCGGTGTAGTGGTGTACGCCAGCCTTGGACAACATTGCGTAGTACTCGATCTCGGATTTCCTGTTGGTGAAAAGATGGATTTAGGGTTGACCTACTTGGTCCTCAAAGAGGACTGCGACAATACAAACGCCATTTTCGATGTAAGGCATAAATACTTGGGCTTAGTTAATACTTCACAAAAACTTTAATTGGGAAAGGCACATGGTCTGGAAAAGTCATGTATTTTCTTCTTTTGTAATAATTTATAAACTCTTTAAATTATATTATAAAAATCATTGGTAAATTGTATACAAAGATTCAGGTAAGGGGACTTACATTTCCCACTTTTTAGGAAAGCAGAAAATACGCTGAACGCAGTTATGCAAAATGGGGTATTTGAAATATAGCAAGCAAAAAAACGGTGAAACACTTGAATGCATTATTCCAAAACTAATCACATTTCAGATATATTAGACAATTTGATTAGCTAGTTCTCGTGGACCACCGGCACAGTATACCAACCAGTAGCTTTACTCTCGAGCTACAAGGTAATGCGGGAAGAGGGTGCGAGGAATGTGGGGAGAGGGGTACGTCCCGACGAATGCTAACATTTAGCATTACGACCAGGTAAAGGCGGCCGACTTTTTCGAGCATTCGGACATCTGCATAGGCCGAGTAGTGGAACATCTGGCGAGCATATGCAAGCCCTTAAGACTCGTAATGTATTCGCTTTGATTTCAATTTTGTTCTAAGAGAAGCTACTGTTTGGGGTATACTGTGCCACCGGTAAGATACCACTGGAATAGACGTTAAAATAGATAAAACACGTTGTTTAAAATTTTGGAGCGAGACAGTCTAGGCTTAACTTGAATGCATTATTCCAAAACTAATCACATTTCAGATATATTAGACAATTTGATTAGCTAGTTCTCGTGGACCACCGGCACAGTATACCAACCAGTAGCTTTACTCTCGAGCTACAAGGTAATGCGGGAAGAGGGTGCGAGGAATGTGGGGAGAGGGGTACGTCCCGACGAATGCGAACATTTAGCATTACGACCAGGTAAAAGGCGGCCGACTTTTTCGAGCATTCGGACATCTGCATAGGCCGAGTAGTGGAACATCTGGCGAGCATATGCAAGCCCATAAGACTCGTAATGTATTCGCTTTGATTTCAATTTTGTTCTAAGAGAAGCTACTGTTTGGGGTATACTGTGCCACCGGTAAGATACCACTGGAATAGACGTTAAAATAGATAAAACACGTTGTTTAAAATTTTGGAGCGAGACAGTCTAGGCTTATATAGTCCGGGATCCAGCCATATGGAGACCCTACGTCAGCGTTTCTTAACCCGCTCAGCACGTAACATCCATTTGGGGACATGTATGGCGGCCGCCTAAAATCCGAAACATCCGCTACTGGATATCGCGCTCGCCGCTGCGAAAAATGCAATTTACGATTCGAAACGTCGTACTTAATGCTTTCTGACGACGGAACGATATGGCCAAATAATCTTTAATTCGGCGGCCACCGGCGAAAAAATCGAACGGCGATTTAAAAAGTTAGCATAGACGTCAAAACGGCAGTCCATCGGCCAGCGCCGCGGCCGCGTATAGTTCCGCGGAATGGTGGTTTTGTGCAGTGTTTTGTGGATAACAGTGCAGTGTTTACTGGATAACAGTGAGTAATTTGCATTTTTAAGTAGTTTAGGCATTAGGATTAGTCAATTGAGATAGTCCATTTGCTGTTTTTCACGAATTTTTAAAGAAAACACTTTGGCGACAACAAACGGCTCGCGAAAAAATGGTTGTTATTATTTTGTAATGTTTATGAAATATCCCGATATATTGCGAAATATGACGTAATGTCGCTTTAATTTACTAACAAAATAAGTATTGTTTCATTTACATCCTAAGTTATCACATAATTAGGCGTATTTTGAAAATTATATCTTGTTTTGTAAAATGAATCGCGCAAAGAAACTTGTTTTGATAATTACTATGAGAGAATAAAGTGCGATTTTCCATAGTTTTTCGATGAAATGTGACTCTTTGGAGTATAGTAATTAGTTATTAGACATATAATAAGTCTATGATAAGACAATATAATTGAAAAAAACTAACGAATTTTATATTATGAGCATTCAAAGTTTATTATTAAGTTCGGACGCGGAAACTCTCAAAGCTTTAGATTTTTCTATAATATCAGACAAAGCTCAAAGTTCTGGTGTGATTTCTAAGAAGTGTGATGTAGTAATAAAGTTATTTTGAAAGAATTTCATATAAAAAAATACCATAAGTAGTCACAAATTAAAAAATTTTTTTTTTACGAGAATACATAAAATTTTTTTTGGCTGAATAAATAAATATTTTTGCATGCAAATAAGTAAAAAAAAAATATCGTTTTGGTAAAGCATTTAATAAAGAACATAACTGTATTTACAATTTTTGCATATTTTACGTATTTTGTGACAAAAAAATCGAAATGATTTTATAGGCGAGTTTTTTCAGTTTGCCAATTTTGTAATATTTATTCATTATTATCTTAATTGTTTTACGAGATAAGGTTATAATGTTTTATATGTCAAATTTCAATGCGATCATTTTTCTCTTTATCTTTTTTTAATCCGTTTAGTGGTTTATAAGTTATGATCGTTTTTCTCAAGGCCGTTGACTCGCGTCGATTTTTTGCCCGAATATGTCGCGCGCAAAAGTGATAGGTGAGTTTTTACCTCGCAACAGGAGGGGTTAAAGTGTGGTAAGTGAACCCCTAGGGGTTCGCCAGTTCATAGTAGGGGGTTCGCGACAAGATTGGCGACCAACTGGCTGGACGGAGGGACGAAACACATGATGACGTGACAGGAATTATTGCTGGAAATGTCCATAGATCCAACTCTTCAAGCTTATTTTAAAAATATGTCTAATTGATCAGCAATAGCACAGGAAGAATATCCCGAGCTCTTACTCAAAACGGTGTGCCCTTCGTGACAACTACTTTTGTGAGAGTGGGATTTGATACCTAGGTACGATAAAAACAAAATTCAGAAATCCCTTTTGATCCTGAATCAGAATTAACATTGAAATTGATCAAAATTGCTCCTAAAAAGAACTCAATTTGCGACCCATCAGTCACATTAATTAAACAACATGTTATTGCTTTTTATGACTTATTTCCCGTTATTTAAATAAAAACCCTTACTATCTGCTATAGCTAGATTTATTAAAAGGGGTTCGCACTGGTCTGGGAAATTTAATAGGGGTACTTGAGAATATAAAATTGAGAAACTCTGCCCTACATCATAAGATACAAAGACAAATCGATTATGCAATAAAAGCCAGATAAAAAATATCCTTGAAAAACTATACATCATTATCATCATCATCATCATCATATCAGAAGCCATACATCAAAAGTTGCTTCTTCCGGTGCACTTTTTAAAGTCCCAACCTATTGTATGAGAGTATTTTAATTTTCTTTCCAATTTCGAAAAAAATGTAATTTTACACAAGAAACAAACGAAAATTAAAATAGGCTTATATAATGGGTTGGACTTCAAAAAAGTGTACCTGTAGGAGACTTTTCTTTTACCAGGACAACAGAAATTCAATGATTTATACAGTCCCTGGCCAAATTATTAGACGCACTGTATTTTTTTAATAATTTTATGTTTCTTAAGAGTTTTTATGCAGTAATTGTATAATTAAACTACAATATTATTGAGTTTTATTCAAAAGATTTGTTGTAGACTACCTATTTGTATTTATTTTTAACATATGGCAACACTGTGTTGACAAAGCGATACAGGAACGTATCAGTCGTCGAACCTGTATCAGTCGCGATCGGAATCGCGTCAAGTACGGACGTGTTTCTGTGGCTTTATGGACTGTGATTGTTTGTTTAACAGTTTTATACTACTCAGTTATTAGTTTATTTTGTATGCAATGTTTTAAAAAAATTATTGGACTATTTTAATTATGGGTAGAAAAGGCGATCTTTCACCACGTAAAAAAGCTGAAGTGAAGGCCCTTGTGAATGCGAAAACATTTACAAACCGGGAAATATCACGAAGATTGAAGGTTCCTGAAGCTAGTGTACGACGCATAAAAAAGAAAATTGAGTCAGGGGAGGAATTAAGCCTGAAAAGAAAGAAAAGATGCGGTAGAAAACCAATTTTCACTCCACGGTCAGAGAGATGTTTGAAGAAAACTTGTCTAGAAAACAGATTTGCTACTACAAAGGTGATAAAATCACAACTCCAGGATGCTAGCGTAAATGCTTCTGAGCGCACTGTTCGAAGAAAATTAAAAGAATTAGATTTTAAGGCCTGTTGCCCCGCCAGGAAGCTCAAGTTAACAGCTGCAATGAAGCAAAGCGCCTGAAGTGGGCCAAACAATGGCAAGATAAAAATTTGGACTTCTGGAGATCGGTAAGATATTGTAATTTAAACAAAAATTGATACATTATTATCATTTTCACTTAAATAAAGCAAAGAAACATGGAAGTTTATATGTTTTTACTATTTTTGACAGGTCTGCTTCAGCGACGAAAGCACATTCGAAATTTTGCAGAATAAAGCTCTGTATGTGCGTTGTCGTCATGGAGAAAAGTTTCATCGTGACTGTGTCGTTCCAACGGTCAAGCATCCCACCAAAGTGATGATTTGGTCAGTCATCAGCGGCAACGGCACTGGACGTCTGTACGTCGTAAAAGGAATAATGAGGCAAGATCAGTACAAAGAAGTATTACAAAATCGGTTGATTCCGCAGCTCAGAGAATGGTTTCCAAATGGGGAACCATTCACTTTCATGCAAGATGGAGCTCCCTGCCACACTGCTCGGTCTGTTAAAGCTTTTTTGGCAAAAGAAAATATCCCTCTGTTGGATTGGCCGGGTAATAGCCCCGATATGAACCCAATTGAAAATTTGTGGGAGCTGATGAAAAGAGAAGTGGCTAAAGATGTGGTCACCAACAAAACCCAGCTCCTAGAAAAGATTATTTATGTGTGGAATCATCATCCTCAAATGCAGGAGACAGTACACTCTTGCATTGATAGCATGCCGCGTAGAATTAAAGCTTTGATAGCGGCTAAAGGTGGCTCAACTAAATATTGACTTTTACTTAAATATTTTCACTTTTCTTTAAAACTTAATAAACATATGATTTTCTAAATTAATGCTGTTTTATTCATGTTAAATTAATCAGTCATGGATGAGATAATATAAAAATTAAAAACAAATCAATTTA
The DNA here is from genome assembly GCA_944548615.1 of Micropterix aruncella. Lineage (NCBI taxonomy): Eukaryota > Metazoa > Arthropoda > Insecta > Lepidoptera > Micropterigidae > Micropterix > Micropterix aruncella. Next base: position 26,518,365 of record OX155968.1, read on the forward strand.
AAACAATAAAACGGTACAATATCACTCGAAAATTAATATTTTACATGAAATCTTGCAGTGCGTCTAATAATTTGGCCAGGGACTGTAGTTTTTCAAGGATATCTTTTATACGGTTTGTCATGCATAATCGATCTGTCTTTGTATCTTACGACGTAAGGCATCCCTTTGGCCGGCTCCCGGACTTAGGTCTAGATAAGATGAGCGTTTACAAGATGCATACAATGTCTTTGCGTCGTCCGAATGTCATCTTTTTAGTAAAATTTGAATTTGACATGTACCACAGAGCAGTTGTACAATGACAACAGATTTTCCATTGTTAACCCTCCAACCGCAGGCGACGCGCATGTACACGTTTAGCTTCTGTACCAAATCGCGGGGCACGCTATTATGGAAGTACGCATTCCATATGTTTTCTGGATAATGTCTGCGTCAGGAGATGCTATTTTGGAATGTGGAATGAAGCTGATATGAATAATATGACAAATGTTTCTCCAGCATTTCCTTTCGCTCCAACTCCGGAAGCAAAGGCAACGAAACCTGTTTAATGATATACAAACGCAAATATTGAAACTAGCTACTGAAATCTCCCCGTGAATTTGTACGGAAAAAAATGAGAAAATTGCCCACGGCTGGAGGGTTAAAAAGCTTTAGTGGTTTAGAAATAGAAACTAACATAGCGGCTACACAGTCTCACCATTATTGAATGTGCGGATGTCAACCTCCATAAGAACTATGACAACCACCGTATCTATATCCACTCGGATAGCAAGGCAGTTCTTATGGCACTAGCCTCGAATACCATTAATTCAAAGCTAGTGCAAAACTGGATATCACTACTGAATTCCCTGGGCGAAAAGAACAGAAAAGAAGAAGAAGGGTAGTTCTAAGATGGGTTCCCGGCCATGCAGGAATCGAGGGAAATGAAAAAGCCGATGAACTTGCTGAGAACGGGAGCAAAGGGAACGTTATACGGCCCTGAACCTTGCTGTGGCCTACCAAAAAGCCTTGCAAACTTAATGCTCAATAAAATATGTTTAGAACAATCCGTCAACCACTGGAACAATACGCCAGGGTTGAATCATTCCAACCCGCTAATTAAGGCTTACGACCGTAAGACGGCCCGTGAGGGGTGGCGCTCACGGGGCATTGTGGCCTGAACAAGCACATGTTCAACCTCAAGCTCTGAGACACAAAAATGTGCAGGTTCTGCCAAGGGGCAGAGGAAACTCCCCAGCACCTCATATGCGAGTGTGGCCCGCTGATGCATAAAAGATACACCCACTTGGGTGGTCATTACCTACAACCTGAGGAGGTAAAACAATCTGGCGCCAAAAGCCTGCTGCGGTTCTTAAATGACTTGAGGCTTAGCGCAGAACTATAGTAGGAGGCGAACACAATAGATCAGCAATGGTCGCAGTGTTACAAGGCTCATAAAGACCTTAGAAAAGCCCCACTCAACAAATAAAAAACAAAAATACACCGTCTCAGGCCGCATAGTCTTGTCTGCAAAATCAAACTTCAGAGCTTCAAATTCGAAAGTCTAAACATACAAGACACTAAAACATAACCCTTCGCAGTCTCAAGCTATCCATAACGATCGATGAACAAGCAATGTCAACAGATTCATGCCCATTCTTTGTATTTTGTAAACGCCCATCCGATTGAAAAATACAAAACAACTTACGTGTCACAAGACTCTTCAGCATGCGTGCGAATTATGACTACTCCATAGGTTTCCCAAGCGACTAGAAAACCATACTTCTTCGTCATAAGACTCCGTATGCTTTTCTACTAAATTTGGCTCAAAATTTTGGGAAATCTACTTCTCGGTAGTCTCACCTTAGCGGAGGGGCGTTGTTGGCGATGATGACCAGCTTGGCTTTTCCGTATCGGAGGGTCTTGAGCGTCTGCTTGTAGCCGAGGACGAACTTGCCCGATTTCATGACGAGAGCGAGGCGGGAGTTGATGGACTCCATCGCCTTTTTCTGGGAATCGAAAAAATATACATTGCATATTAAGTAAGCGCTGTGTAATTTAGTAGGCGAGATTTATAGCAGGTAATCATCAGAAAGAGCCTCTATATAGATCGTCATTGTCAATCAGATGTAGGTAAATGAGAAATCATCATGTAAGTGGTTTGGTTTTGCAATTATTGAGGATTTGTGGAAATTAAGCTGAATATCATCACTCTTCCCCAGCAAGCAGATAACCTCCCTCCCACGCGCAACCATAAAATTCATGCAGGAATTTCAATCCTATAAAAATAGGGCAGTGATGGAGTTCCATCTCAAATGGACGTCTTGCCACTAACACCTTTCTACTAATATCGATATGTAAATGATTACTTTTCACAATAAGCAGGTTAGCGACAAATACTAAGCCCATGTAAACTAGCATTAGGTATTACTGCATTATAGGGACCTGTTCAAAGATCAAATCTAATTTTTACTTTGATATTATTACAGTATTGGAACCACTTCTAGATTGTTGATTTTTTAACGTCACCCGACTATATTCACCACGCTGATTCCGAATCTGCGATAATCTTTATTCGGTCTCAATAAGAAAGCAAGATATAGGCATTCAAAGAAGCGCCAAACCAATACATTTAGGTAGGTTAAATTAGGTTAATTTTTTTTTAAATAATACATAAACGCCTATCTGGTGGTAGGTTAGATTAGTTTTTTTTAAACCTTAAAAACTGAGTTTAAAAAAACTTTTTTTTTGTGTATAACTTTGTTTTCAAAAATTTATACGTCCGAAGCTTTTTTCTTTCACATTTAGCATTAGAATGATCAAATCTAGTAGTATTTCCTTATTTTTTCGATTTTTGAGAAAGGTCATATACTGCAATAATTCCGGAACCTCTACTAGATTGATTTTTTTAACGTCACCCGACTATATTCACCACGCTGATTCCGAATCTGCAATAATCTTTATTCAGTCTCAATAAATGAGCCTCTTTGAATTTCCTCCAGTTTTGGCTGCGGTGAAACTGGAAATCGCAGCCCTGTTCTTCCCTATTCGAAACCGCATAATCTTCAATATACCACGTGCAAAATAAGAAAAACGTGTTATATATAAGGCTTATCCGATTTTCCCCTAGTTTTAGCTACGGTCGAATTGAAAACCGCAGCCCTATGCCTATCCAAAACCCCATAATCTTCAATATTCCACGTGTAAAAATAAGAAACACGTGGCGACTAACCTGTTTCTTAGAGGTACCCATGGCGGAGTCTAGCGCGTATCACGACGATCTGTAACGGAATATAGAACACAAATTAATCTTTAAATTTCAACGAAAACCGCAGAAAAAGCGGTATTTTAGGGCGTTTACAGCCGGAACAGCTCGAACACGCACCTTCACGAACCGAAATGTGACAGAAAAGAGTTTGCAAATGGCCGCCGCCCGCCGGAAACATAGGCTTTAGAGAGGCATAAAAAATCAAACAATAATCGTACAAAATTCGAATGTTAGAATATCGCCTTATTTTATAAAATAATTGTTTTCAATGCAGGTTGTCCTATTCTAGAATACAACTTTTGGTCGTGGTATAGAACTGCCTCATCAATAGGGATATTTGCGCAAAACTTTTTGGAGGCGGCGCTAGCGGCGATTATGAAAGTGATCGACGCACCACGCGAACAAGTGATTCCGCTCACTTCGCACCTTCTTGGCAATATTTTTTTTTCGGAAATCCTACAGCATTACAAATCACAAATCACACATTACATTTAACAAATCAAGAACAAGTAAAATTGAGAAAATTCCATATTATAGTTTAAAAAAATAAATAGGTCGCACACACTGACGTAGCGATTTGACAGTTCGCCGCGCGCAATACGAGGGCGATAATATCAATAAAAATGTAGAGAAATCGATATTATATTTAAGTCAATATGGTATTATATATTTAAGTCAATATGGTATTATTATATTTAAGTCAATATGATATTATTTAAGGTTTAATATGTCAAGGATCAATAATTAGTATGTTGTAAGATTCATATTTTTGTGATTTTATGATGAGTTTGGTTACGAAAACGGGACTTTTGGTGTCACGCCTTGTTCGTCTTTTTCTCGTGTCTTCGATTTTATTTTCAACTAATAATTTCGTTCGTATAGACATTTCAAATTATTTTTCTTGCCTTTTTTATTGTATTTCTAATACCGGCCCGCTTATGGTTTTGAAATATGTGCGATCTTAATTACTTTTCTTAAATTATGAAACGCTTTTTTTCAACTAAAATCTCATTTTAACGTGTTCTAGATTTATTCAAGAATAATGACTCTGGGCCATCAAAAAATCTATATGATCGATTTGGTAAAGTTTCTTCCCACCAAGTTCAACTGGTTGTCAATATGAATACAGAATTTATTCAACCTAGTCTCTAAGATATCTGTCTATTTAGGCAGATTTCTTATTAGTAAATAATCGCAATCTTTATGCTATCATAGTCGTTGTACGATAAAATTATATACTGAGTACCTAACTATCCGCAAACCGGAAACAAAAGCTAAATGTTACCAGCAATAAACATGACTTTCTTTAACCAATTTATCATATTTTATAAAATAATAATATATCCGCTATAAAATGGTACATTTTCAATAGGCTATAAAATTATTATATTTAATACTTTTATTTATGTTGTTATTTTACGCTATCATTTTACACGGCCTCTTTCGTAACGACGCACGGTGGGCAACGGTACTTTATCGGACTTAGGAATCAACTTTGATTTTTTACTGTTTTCTTTACGGAGATGGATAGACCTTGTTATTCCTAACAATAGTCGACCTATGTGTTTTTTTCTAAAACTTTATACTTGAAGAAAAAAAAAAAAAGATTTTTTGTATGGGACGGATCAGAAAAAAATGAATGGCTGCTTTGTCCTGATACATCCTGATTCGAAATCTTTTTTATCCTAATCCTTGTCTTCTCTACTATCATTCTGCATATTCAAAAAAGTACAAAAATGCCACCTTGTCAGATGAATGGCACGGAAAGAATTATAAAAAACACTCTCAACGCATATTTTTTTATTATCTTAGGTTATTGAAAGCCAAATTTTACGCGGAATAGTACCTAAGTGAAACTACGTAATAAGACAATAACGTAATAAGACAAATAGCCAGGTATGTTGCACACGGGCTGACACTCACGCCCTTACTACCAGTTGCAACCAGATTACTCCAGTCTCCCGACTGGTTACGAGTTCGACGTAGCTTGCGCAGTCCTCTCTCTTACGTAGCGGTGAAACGGTGTCTACCGAATCTATTACGGACCACGGCATCCTTTGCCCGGCTCTTCACCCGGAATTCAAGGGCAGTCGCCGTAAGGCGAACAACTACCTCCGCTCTATAGGAGACAGTACTGTTTCCAGATTCTCCCGACTGTTAGTCAGAATGCACAATCGATTGGCTGACGCCGCACGGAACGCAAACCGTCCAGGAGCGCTAGAAGATTGACTCCTGGGGGAAACTAGCCCTTAGACTAGATTCCTGTCCGGGATCACACTTCATGCGTGGAGGTCGCCGGATGGGTGTTGACCCGTGAGTGTGACCGACCCTGAACAAATGGCTCTTCGTGGTCAACTCCAACAGGGCCCATTAGCTCCTTAATAACTTGGCGTCGTCGGCAAATACCAATCCAAATTGGAAAAAAACAAATTGCTTACAAGTTTGAATTGACGACAATATATTAGGCGTTTTTGGTCATACTCAGACAGAAAATCGACCCTCTAATGATTCAAATAATGAAACAAGTTTTTTATGGTAAGCGCCTTTGGCGGCTTCTTTTTATTTTGACATTGCATTTCGACATAACGCATACTAAATACAACGGCGATCATTTACATATAAAATTATATATACAAAAGGACCAAACATTCATCCGCGCGCAGTATATTTATAAAATAAGGAAGAAAATTGCACATTTTGAGAGAGAGACACTCGCCTTGCGGCGACGTCTCCGTCGAGATACGACATAGTGTTAGAAATAAGTTAGAGAGGCGATTCGGTTGAGATATTTGGAGTGTTTAATAGTGTCCGTAGGCGCCGAGGCCGAGTCCGTGGTGGAGGGGAGCGGCGTGGACGGTCGGACCGATCTTCTTGACGACCGCGTTGAATCCGTTGACGTCATCGGCGGCGTAGTCGACCACGCGAACTGAGCCGTCGGGTTCCACGAGGGAGTATTGGCCTGAAAGAGAAGATGAAATAGGTATAATAAAACATTACAAGATGGCACACTGGATCAACACACTTTGTTTGTTTGTTTGTTTGAGAACTTTATTGTACACACAATAGAGTACAATGTGGTGGGCCTGTTGCCAAGTGACAATATTTTCCAACCATACCGCCAGGGTTGTTATGAATAAAAGGTTTATGTGGGCCATTGATGTATAGGAGTCATTTTATAATGTATCTGAAGTCAAGTCATAAATGAATACATATGATAAAGAAAATAAAACAGTGGTCAGTAACATAATGGGCCCGATTGCGTTTCTTTGTGAACTAAAACTAAAATTAGTCCAAGCGAACGAGACAGAGCAATACGTAAGAACGGAATATGAAACGAACGATCGTCGATAAATTATACCCGTCGATAAATACTACTCGTCCGAATAAATTCGAGCATATTTCGTGCGGTGTAAGACATGACCTTGGCGGGCAGTTTTAATACGAAAAAGTGACAACTGGTCATTCCGCTCTATCGTATTGTTCTGTACCGAAGAAACGCAATCGAGCCCAATATGTCAACTCGATATCGAAGGGAGGATTGGGGGGGGGGGGGGGGTATTTATGAGTATGTTTCTTTATTGTTTTTTTTAAACCTGCTCAGGTTTTCAAGTTCTCTTATAGGTAAGGGCACGGAATCTCGGAGTCGGGCCGCCTGTACTGGACATGCATCTTTTGAGAAGTGACAGCAGCTTCTGGTGCTATATTAGGTACTACGTCGTATACGTGGGACAAGTGTGCACTGCAACGTGGCAGCTTTGCCTCATGTACATTGCGTACGTGGGCTCAGTTTGTCCCTACCCTTATTAGTTCCTGATGCTGTCCATGGATGTCTCTGCTAGGGGAATCCTCGTCGCGCCTAGAAAAATCCTCCTCATAGACGAAGGGAATGGGGCTAGCTCCATCAAAGCTCATCTTCCACAAACCTGATTAGGAGTATACCACTATATCAGACCGAAATATTAGACACTGCTAATATTTCGGTCTGATATAGTAGGCTTAACTAAGCATAATGAATGAAGAAGAAACCATACAAATCCTGGCTTTCGTAAGAAACGTCAGTCTTGACAAAATTGATGATTTCAGGCGTTAGCAGCAGACCAGCCAACAAACTACGCAGAAATGAAAGAAGCTTCACAACTCCGATGGATGTACTATGGGCGAACCCGCCACCCCAGGAAGGTAAACCAATATATAAACTTTTTATTATCGGTAAGCAATAACTGATATACCTTTAACTACTCCGCCATCTCGGGTTTCGCTCTGGGACTTGACATCTCCGGTGTGACCATCAGACACTCCGTAGTTGTAGGAGTATTTGGGGTAGGCCTGAAAAGATCAACAGTACATAATAAATATTGATCCTAATTTCGTTTAAAGACATTTTCATAAACTTAAGGGGATAATTGCTGGATTTCAATGGGTTCAAATCACTATGCAATGCCATATATTACTTTGCCAATAAATGACTATGCTATAAAATTAAAAAAAAAAATTCTTAAAAAAAATTCTGTAGGTGAATTTATTTTATTCAATTATTATGTTTTTTCTTTGGATTTTTATATTGTAATATTGCAATACTGACATACTCGTATATGTTAAAAAAAACTCTGTGACAACGAAACTGTCAAATGGATTTATAGGTCATGAAATAATCTTTGAAAGAAAATATTACGCGTCTCCGCAATGCGATTGTGGATACGGGATTGCACGCTGGACCGTCTATTCTTTAACTGTCCAATCCTCAATAATTATCCGAGTTTTATCCTAGACCTTATAAAGTATAAAATCCAATCCCTCTATGTGTTCTCCACTTGTTATCCCTCAACTCTCCCAAAATATATAAAGTAATATGTACATTTACTTCCCCCCCGGAAATCTTACATAATAATCTCCATGTCCGATTCCGGCGTGCGCGAGTCCCAGGCCGGCGTGTCCGTATCCGGCGGGTCCGAGACCGGCGTGTCCGAGACCGGCGTGTCCGAGACCGGCGTGTCCGAGACCGGTGTATCCCAAGTGATTGATGGCCAGTCCGTGTCCCAAACCGTGTCCCAGACCGAGTTCCGGACCGTATCCGAGACCAGCGTATCCCAGACCAGCGTAGCCCAAACCTCCTAGGGGAACGCTCTGCGCTCCCACGAAGAGGACGCACGCTACGAGGGCTACCTGAAAACAACCAGAAAAAAGGTTCAGGTGCTGCGTTTCGATGCAATATTTCACATACAAATCAATTAAAGAAGACGTAACCTAAGAAATTATTTACTGAGATAGCACGGATTACATATTTTAAGATGATTGCTACTACCATTGATTATATAGGGTATTAGATTGCTAAATGCCATAGTACGTTTGGACAACTCTTCTGTGCCGGCGACATGCAAGTGGTGCTGATAGCATTGTACTGCGAAACTATGTATTAGCAGTTTATTTGGCCATGTTAATAGTTGATCAAAATAACAAAATTGATAATTAATGATTTTTTATAAAAGACTGAGTGATTATAAAAACCCATGGTTACACCAATGATAACAATAATAACAACCAGTGATTAGTGCTATCTATCGCATTTATAAACAGAAATAATACGAAGAGATTAGAATTCCATCTATTAGTCTATGTATTATTACGCATTGAATGAAACCTGTGTACCAAATTAGAAATTGATATCTTTATGCGAATACTAATAAAATAATAAGACCTATGATTTAAAAACCGTCTTTTTATTGTATTTATTTTAATTTATTGGTCCACAAAAAAATTACACCGTTAGCACTTAACATAGATTGTGTTGCTCCTAACTAGGCAGAGCCTGTTCTAAGGAGAACACCAATACAAGTGATTATAAACTACGTAACTTCCAGAATAATAAAAAAATCGGTTGTGTCACCCCAAGACTTTCCTGACTAGTATCCGGGGAGGTGCGAAAAAACAGCGACATTTTTTACTCTAGTACCCCAAATTTGTATGGCAGGTACCCCAAACATTGGTCGTAAGTACCCCAAAAACTAATAGGTTCTTCCGATGGTTAACAGAAGCTTCTATGCCAAATTTTAACTTAGACAGATTAAGCGTCTGGGCGCTATCGCGGAAACAATTTTTTCGCCGGGAACCCCAAATTTGTATGGGAGGTACCACAACCGTAGGGCGTAGGGACTCCAAAAACTAATGGGTTCCTCCGACGGTTAACAGAAGCTTATATACCAAATTTCAGCTCAATCCGATTAAGCGTCTGGGCGCTATCGTGGAAGAATACATACATACACACATACAGACATACAGACATACAGACATACAGACATACATACAGACAGAGATCGGTCTGGAAATAGTCTCAATCGTCTCAGGGAGTCTCAAAATATATATTCCCATCTTCATCTCAAAATTTTTTTTTAGCGCGATCACAATACTTTCCTTTCCGATAGGTCGTCAGGAAAGTAAAAAATTGAATCAAATCAAGTTAAAATGAAATTCTCACTACACCAAAATAATATTAGAACTATAAACAAGTAATACTAAATAATAATGCATAATAATAATAATAACATATAATAGCAATAATAAATAATAATTTATAATAATAACTAATAATAGGTATGTAACAATTACTAAAAATACGTATATAAAATATATAGAAAATAAATATATATATTTATTTTAAAATTGTGATTAATATTTTCTCCGTCTTTCTCCTACCAAGGTTTATTAACCATAATGTAAGGTGATATTTTTGTTGGTTGCTGCTAATTTCCAATATGTTCTCTTTACTCATGATATTAACCATTCTTGGAGCAAGAAAGCTGTAATGACGTTGTCCAAAAGACGTTAGACTTTTCGGCACTTCAGAGATTCCCTTATCCTGAACTCTCCCTGTGTTCCGGAGAAACACAATATTCGTCTTCATTGTTGTTTTTAAGATGAAGTATTGCTTTGAGGCAATACAACTGCCTTCAATCAAGCAATTGTGCCTCAGCAATTTTCTCTCTCCAAAAACGAGCCATAAGAATATTGATAAACCTTAACCATAATGAATCATGTCGTGGTCACTCCAAAAATCTCAGTATTCTAACGCTACCATCACTATACATATTTGAATGCATAAAATTAATATTAAAAAACATAGGAAAGATGAAGACCCAAAAAGAAATTCACTCGCACAACTTAGCATTACCCCGTCCATTTCTGGAATTATTCAAAAGGGATCCAAATTACGTTGGAATGGCGTGTTACAATAAACTGCCTGAGAATGTTAAAATTATATGTAGAAATGGAAAAATAGCCCAATTTAAATCGAAATTAAAAGGCTACCTTATTGCGAGAGAAATATATAATATTAACGAATTATAATTAGATGACTGACAATTTCCATCTCGATTTTATTTATTTAACTTGACATTTGTACCATTTTACTGATTATTCTATTATTACTATTATTTCTAATTGTCTCCCATAATCAATTATATTTCTTATTTAAAGGACTATTTAATTTTAATATTATAAATTCATGACTAACTGTAGTTATAAATATCTAATATAACTCAATTGTGTGGTGAGTCTCTAATGAAATATTTAGTATACATTTTAAAGTTATTTTAACATTAAGCGGCTATATAAAGTGTCTAAACAACTATGTATAAGTTTTTGAAGACAATAAATGCTATTTGATTTGATTTGAACATACAGGTCGTCAGAAGGGTAACGCCTAGGCTTCCTTAACATGATTCTAATTGTTGCCTTTTGGACAACGTTCACTTTCTGGAGGAGGGTTTTTCCGCAAGCTCCCCATCCTATTATTATTTTATTTTGCGACAGGATACCGTATAGCTGTGTTTATAATTCCATATATTGGGCTACTGAACAGAACAATGTATAGGTACCTACCCCACTTGGGGTATGTACCTATACCTATAATAAATAAACAAATAAGAAGTTCTCAAATGTTATTATGTAGGTTTATGCCTACAACAGGTCGTTAACTCTAGTCATTGAATAATATATTTGCCTAGGCACCTATTAAACAGAGGTTCTCAAACAGTCCTTATTCAAGATGAATTATGTAATGTGCATTTTCGGAAGTCAAATTATTTATATAAGGGTCTAGAAGTCTGGAGTACTTAATATTTCTTATTGGGTTTCCCCTTGGGTTTTTGAATGACTTTTTTTCTTCTTCCAATTACAATATATGAATACTTATCCCAAAAAGACTAGCACCTTTTCTGTAGGTTGTTTACAAACAAAATGTGCAACATAGGTAAAGCATGAACGTTTTAGATTTCACAAATTCATATAGTTTCTAAAGCCACTTATAGCTACTTATAAACTAATTAATACATTTATAAAATAATGTTGGTCAATGACATATTTTAAAATTCCTATTTTATATTTTTTTATGTTCGAATGTCATTAAAAATATGTATCAATGAATGAGTGAAGCGCGTAATTAGCCATCATATCTATATATCTTTTTATGCGACTCTTATATTTGTTATTTCAATTTGAATCTCACATCACATTATTTTTTAAAATTAAGACAAAAAGTTTTCTTTTTAACACGCTTTTATTAGGTCGACCTGTATGTAACTATGTAATGGAATCTAAGGTAACTAATTTAACCATCTTCCAAGGATCGTAGCGTCATGAAAATTGCCAGCTGTATGTAGTTCTGATGACAATTCAATAATATGGTACTGTCGAACTGATCTGATGATGGAGTCGGAAGATATGAACTGGAACTTCATGATGAAACATCGTATCATAGCTATGTTTGGACTTGTTAGAAAAGTCTTGTAATGAACTTTGACCACGATTAGGTTTCAAAATCTGATGATGTGGTTTTTACGTGCATTTATAAAAGCGTGTTTTTAGTTTTTTTTAAAACTATTAATTTATTTTTACATGACTGCCCAAAAAAGAAGGCGTGTAATGTGATTCGATTTATCTATGTATGTTTTCCGTTTCTTTATTCCAGCATAACTTCTAAACTCTTAAACTGATTTAGAAGTATGTAGTATTGTAAGAATCGTTACGTCATCCCGAGTAGAATAGGGTACCTTAACACTCCAAATATTAAGTAAATAGTTGTCTAAATGTCAAGATCTCCAAGTGCCAAAAAATTAACATAAATATATCGTGTTTACTGTCAAGTGAAAGTTCCGGTTGAGTACCTCACGGAAATATACATCTATCTATATGGACAAATACATGAATCAAAATTATTTTATAAAAAAAAAAATAATAATACAATAATTCATTTTCTGCAACGGCAGCCGTGGTTTTTATTCTTTTTAATATATTTACTTGTACATATATGTATATATTTTTATTTTGAATCATATTTTTTTTTCAGAAAAACATGATAAAATATTAACTAAAGGACTGTTTGTATTTTTTTTATTATTCCTAAAACAAATTTTTGCTATAAATAATTCTCTGCTGTAACTGGAACCTAGCTTGTGAAGCAATAAAATTCTTCGATCGACGTTTGAGAACGCTGGGTAATCTAAAGGCGGAACGGTTAGAATAGTCACGACTTTGGACAGTACAAGCACCTTACTGACCCCGTATCTGTCAGTATCTGTATGTCTAGCTTGACGCAGAAATGACCTTTATGCCTCTGCTCTTAGGGTAATTTTCGCAAAAGCGCACAATTGTTACTTAGGCCACGGTATACCGCGATAACAGAAGACGCACTCTCGAGCGACAGGACGATGCGGGGATAGGGTGCGAGGGAAGTGAGCAGAGGGCAAGGACGTATCCAGGGGAGGGGGTGGTGACACAGGAGACGCGTCCCCCCTTCCATTTTGTTCATGGGTTAAAATGGTTATTTCCGTCTTCATCTCAAAAAAAGCTTTTTGCGCGTTCAACCGGCGAGACAACCTATCCGTTGTCTCGCCGGGAAAGTTAAATTCCTCCCCATAGACAGAAAAGGACGGGGCTGCACGAGCAGGCGGAGCCTAATAGACCCGAACGGCCGTACGTGAAGCGATGGTCGGTATTTATGTGTCTGATTAGATGTGCTAGTAATTCGCGTTGGTTTTATTTGTTAACAACCGCCTTTTCAAACGTGTAACTATAATTATTAGTTAATGTGGTAAAAGCTCGACGTGTAAAGCTGTAGCAAGATCAGATAGTAAAATTTGTTGGGACCTAAGTATTGTGTTCAGTCTAGTCTAGTTTGTGCGTTGTCTACACTGGTTGTATGTATTCTATATTGCTGCCACATAAGGAAAACCTATTAACATATCTATAATAATATTATAAAGAAGTAGGTAATGTTTGTAAGTTTGTATGATTGTAAGTTTGTAAGCTTGTATTTAGGTGGTAATCTCCAAAACTACTTATCCGATTTCATTTCTCTCACTAATGGAAAGCTTCATTATCGACGAGTGCTACAGGCCATATTTTATTGTGATGGATATTGATTTTTTTTAATAAGAAATCACGATATTTGTAAATCAAGTCGGAAAAAAATAGCTGGTGAGTTGCTTTATCGGCGAACGCTGAAGAAACGTTTTGATTATGTGAAAACATTATATGATAAAAATATCTGCCTTAAAGTTGTCTATATAAAAATCGACGAAAGCAAATATCTAACTTTGTATTTAAGCTACAATAACTGCTTTCATGTCTCAAAAAAATAAGAAAAATAAGTAGGCAGTGTGTGTTGAAAACATTAGTAATATAATAAGAATCCTTATCAAAATAAATTAATCCATTATCACAGGTGTTAAATAGATATAAAATTAGTCATTTACTGTAAGTGGTGGTAAAGTTATAAAGACATCATGAAATTAGTAACGGGTGGCGAGGAACCAGAAGCATACGTGTTCAAGATACTATAATAAGATTCCAGATCAAATGAAAAGCCTTGGAGAGGACCAATTAAAAAAAAAAAACAAATAATTTGGTAAGAATTTATGGTATAAGGGAGTTTGAAAATTCTGAGTTTATTTTCCATGTTGATGATTAATGAAATGTGTAAAGCTTTAAACATAATGGTATTATGATAGCTGACATTCTAATTTTCATATAATTTATTATACATCTATTCATTTTTAAAAAAATACGAAGACATATTGCTGGATTGACAATAAAATATCTATTTTTATTATTCTACATAGAATTTGCATTTCTATTTTAATACATTATTCTCCCTGACTCTTAAATCACATTAGTATATTTAGATTCTTTGTATGTAGGTAATATTGAATATAATATTACAGCCATAACAACTATCACGATAGTTATGTTTTTAATAATTATTTTTTTAACATTTAATTTTGTGACGCATCCAAGTGTTGGAATGCCTATCTACTGAGGTATTTGATTGTATTGCATTGTATTGTATAGATAGGTAGCGTGCATCTGATGAGGGGGGGGGGGTCTTGCACTATATATTTAAAGGTGGCATCTAAAAAGGCAAATAAACGCCACCCTACTTAAATCAACAAATCGATTCAAAACTTTACGCGAAGCGAATTAGCATCAGAATCACAATCAGAATTAATTTATTTGCCTGTTTCGTGTTATACATTTTGTCTTATACGTTTGTGCATGCACTCGGGTGTGTCAGCTAACTACGAACGTCACCAGTTACCAGCCGTCGTAAATGAAAACACAATAACTTCATTTACTGTGTTTATACAAGTTTGGTTCTTTAAAATCACGAGTTGGAGTACTATAAGGCAATTTTGTCGGTTTGTCTGTCGATGGATAGTTACTGAGATACCTTAGATAAAAACACAGTATTTTTAAAAAAATCAGAATATTTTAAATAAAAAACACATTACCTATGTATATTTTTTTAAGGTAAAATACAGTAGCCTATTATTTACTGTGATCTTTTTTAATACTTATGAGCATTTAAGAAATATTTTTGTTTGGTTACAACACGGCTTCTTCAGATACTGTGGTTTTAGGTAAAATTTTATTAAAAGTTAATTTATTAATACACGAATTAATCACAGTATCTCCATTACTGTGTTTAAGATGCCTGCAGTTTTTTATTTATTTAAAAAATATATATTTATTTTACTTGGTTAGAACACAGTAATGGGTAAAATTTACATACGTATAACATAGTAACCACTCAGTTACGGTGTTATAGCTTAAAAATATAAAATTTGTCAAATTATTTTCCTAATTTAAAACACAATATCTAATTTAATTAATTAAACAATTATAATGTAATATATATTTTTATGCAGAATTGAAGTTCTAACTATTTTTTAACATTAAAGATTAAAAGAAATAATCTATATTGATTACTTTGTTCGTGAAAACAAATATTTAACAACTGATCTTTGACTGCGTTTTTCTCAAAACGTCTTTTTTCAAGTTACTGTGTTTTCATTTACGACGGCAGAGTAGATGCGCAAGCATTCTGAGTGGTGCCTCCACGAGAGAAGATGTCCCGCAGGTTTATTCGCTAGTTAGTCTGATTTTACTATGTTCTTACGATCTAAGTTATATGTACAACTTACGAGCTATGTTAGCTACGATCTACGTTATATGTGCAACTTACAAACTGTCAGCGAAGTAAAACTAATGTGGTCAATTGTCCAAATTATGTTCAATTTTAATATAATCGTTACGTAATATAAATTTTATTTTAGTGTTCTTTTGGCCACTCGTGCACTTGGGTCGAAACGAAACCGCGGGCAACAGATAGTAGGTACTTAAGAGCGCAAATATATTTAAGGGTTCTTATTCGGGTTCGTATGTGATTCGTTTTTTTTAAATCAATAATCTCAAATGCTTGAGGGGAGACTTGAGAATTAGTATTCATTGATATTGCCAAGTTTTTCCCGGGCTCGAAAAACTACATATAGCACAAAGAGTAAAATATATTAAACAGAGAGTTTCCCGAACCTGTAAAAATAGTATAAGGGCCTGACAATAGGTTGTTTTTTCCAATTTTTAAACAATGGATTTGTTGAAAGCATATACAGTAATTTCAATATTGTGCCCATAGTTGCCCAACGGTTGGTTTACTTCCCACAGTTATGTACCTTTTGAACCTAACTCGCCATTGTTAGAAACAGAGCCTATTGACATATCCGCTGCATTTTTAGGGTTCCGTACCAAATTGTATAAACAAAACACTGCTATTGGTGAGACGTGAGTATTTCTGATGATTAGTATGTCTTTCTGTCTTTATGTCACAGTCGATTATCTCAGCCGGGTTTAAAGCTAGGTACCGACAGTATGTTTAACCCTCCAACCGCTGGCGATTTTCCAATCGATTTGGTCTATATTCTACGATACAGGTCGTAACTTGTCCGTTCCCGTTAGCCCTGCGACTCGAGAACGTGGAAAATTCGACTCTCGATGTTACAGAGCAACAGAAAAAGATTCAACGGGGATATAGCGTAAATACAGAAATGATGAGGAACACGGATAAAGACAAACCAGAGCACAAACACAACACTAGACACAAAGACAAACAGATTCAACCAAAAATGAGGACTGTATACGGACAACGACACTACGCATATCTCGGACCTAAACTCTATAATATATTTAACCCGTACACAGGACAGATTTTAAACATAACCGACAACCAGTTCAAGAGACGGGTGTCTCATTGGCTCTCAAATTATACTAGAGATGAATGCGAAAGTATGATATATTAAAATATTTTATTTCTAACCACAAATTATAGGATATACAGATGTAAATTATGGATATACAGATATACAGATTATAATATGTTATATTTTATTATGTTATACTATATTATATATAAATATGATACATTATTTTATATGTTATATTATATGATATTATATTATATTGTATTATGTTATGTTATATTATATTATTTATATTATATTATGCTAAATTATATAACGTATTGTTTTATGAGACGGAAGAAGGACAGCAGGTAAGGCGTACAGGCTCAGCAAATACCACAGAACTTTGTATCTATCACCCCAACATAGGCGTATACCTAGTGGTGTGATGTAATCCTGACAAATAATGCCCTTTCGCGATTTTATATGTATTTTTTTAAATGTGTTAAAAAAAATAACGCAATCTATTTTATGTAACTATAAAAAATAGGATAAATAAATAAAAATAAAATAAATATACATAGCGTACATAATCGTATGGAAAGAGCTGAACGCACAGTGAGCCTTTACCGCTATTGGAGGGTTAATAAAGCCATAGCCATAGCATAACTTGCTACATTTATTTTTCTTATCGTTAAGGACGGCCACGAAGGACTGAGGAAAATGTATTTATTGTTTGTATATTTTCTAAACAGTAATTACACGACTGTCCAAAAAAGAAGTGTTATGTGTTTAGGATTCATGTATGTATGTTATCAGTTTCTTTATCCCACCACAACTTCTAAACGCTTGAACTGATTTAGAAGTGTTAGAATCGTTATAGGGTAGGGTACTTGTCGCGACCCTTTGCTCTCAAATAAGGAGAAAGCAGCTTCTTCAATATAAATCGCCGTGTTACGCGTTGGCGTAAAAGACAGTCATCATTTGACAGTTTAGTTTTTTTTCGTTCTTCCTCCGCAGCTGTCAGGAATAAACCCGTTGGGACGAGCAAAAAAATAAGTATTTGGAATATTAATTTTTAAAAAAACAAAGTGTTCAATTATTACTCTCCACAAAATAATACCGATTTTTAAAAAACCGTTTTTGGATCTTGCGAATTTATGCCCATGATTACCCAAAAAGGGATTTATGTGTTTGGGATTCATGTATGTATTTTTCCGTTTCTTTATTCCACCATAACTTCTAAAGACTTGAACCGATTTAGAAGTGTGTGGTATTGTTAGAATCATTATGTCATCCCGAGTGTCATAGCTTACTTACAGTGCTCAAATGTCAAATATACATATAATTAAATGTCCTAAATATCCAAACGTCAATAATAATAGATAATTATATCGTGTTTAGTATCAAATTAAAATACTGATGGAGTACATTTTGAAAATATATATGTATCTATACGGATAAATACATAAACCACAAAACTTTCATAAAAAACCTTTTTATTACTTGAGTGCAGAGGGCAACCGACTAAAGAGCGGCCGTTCGCGATTGTTTCAAGATACCTGCCGCAGGGCTTAGGCGAACATTATTCTTAAACGTGCTTACACTCTTACTAAACGTGCTTTTCACAGAAAACATTTTTTTCCTAATACGTCTAAATACAATAGTAGACTTTTTGTACGGACAGTTGTGTTTTTTTATTTTTTATTATTATTGTTCTTGTTATTTAACACGCTTTTATTAGGTCGACCTGTATGTAACTATGTAATGGAATCTAAGGTAACTAATTTAACCATCTTCCAAGGATCGTAGCGTCATGAAAATTGGCAGCTGTATGTACCTAGTTCTGATGGCAATACAATAGTATGGTACTGTCGAACTTATCTGATGATGAAGTTTGAAGATATGAACTGGAACTTCATGATGGAACATCGTATCATAGTTGTGTTTGGACTTGTTAGAAAAGTCTTGGAATGAACTTTGACCACGATTAGGTTTCAAGGTCTGATGATGAAACCGGAAGATAGGCACTGGCATTCCATGATGTAATATCGTATCATAGCCGTTTGTATGTGAATATCGTATCAAAAGCCCAAAAGCGTGTTTTTAGTGTTTTTTTTAAACTATTAATTTTATTTTTATTATATTGCTTAGTCGAGTTGCGTATTGTTTGTAAGGGCTCATTTTGCGTATTTCAAACCCCTATTCGACTACTATTTTAGACTCCATTAGTTGTCAATTTAAAAATCATCATCATCATGATTATCATCCTACAGTCAATAAACATTGCCTAACTTTGGTACACCGAGTTATTTTCCCACAAGTAGTAGTCAATTGTCAAGCGCTCGAACGTGAGAAAATAGTCTCTATTGAGTAATTGACATATAGCTGCAGAAAAAGTCGGTATTTTAAAACAGCGCGCGGGTCGATAATGAAAGTGGAAAAAAATTAATCATCGGTCTATGCGAATTTCTACATATTATATTATATGCGTATAGATTCCACAGATTGAGATACGCAGCTGAGAAAAAAATAATATCGGCGAACGAAGATATAAATCTGATGTCAGGTGGCTTTGATAGTATCATTGATTTTATAGCGATGGTATAAACATTGCTTATATAACTTGTGAGTGTGATATATAGCTACACAAGTGAATCACTAACTGCATAAAGGGAACGTATGTCTTTTTTTACACGGCTATCCACCAAAATTACATATTACACTCATCAAAAACCTCTTATAAGAACTCAATAAAAAAAAATGTAGAGTCTATCTAGATGATCACAAAACATTTTTTTCATATTATAATTCATTTCATTTAGTTCATGGACATAATTTTATCTAAAGTATATTCATTATAATACCTATATATCATACCTAGAATTAAATATAAATATATTTATGTACATATATAATATATTTTTTTACTATTTTGTCTCTTCCTTTCACCTCACTTCCCATCCTGATTCCCCCCATTCTCAAGTAGAAAAAATATAAAATTATATTGCGTTCATTTTGTATACTTTATATTCGGAATCACATTGGATTTTTGACACTTTTAATTAGGTTTTTATTGCATTGTATGTAGTTCTGTTTGGTTCCAGAATAAAATAAAATAAAAATAAAAGTGAAAGTAATGTGTTCAGAGTTCTTGTATTTATGTTTTCCATTTTTTGAATCCACCATAACTTCTATACGCGTTAACCTATTTAGAAGTGTGTAATATTGTTGGGATCATTATGTCACCGCTAGTGTTATAGAGCTATTTTCAATATACAACGCGATTTCGGTCCAATTAATTACTTAAATTAGACATTTGGCCTTCTTTTTACTATGTTTAAAATGTTTGCCATAGACAAGTTTTCAATTAGTTGTGCGGCATAACCCGCATAGAAGCGTGACATATTTTTAGTATTATTTTTACTGATTTAAAAAAAAAGGAAGTAGGTTATTTAGCATTACCTCGTCCATCTCTAGAATTATTCAAAAAGGATCCAAATTACGTTAGAATGGTGTGTTACAATAAACTGCCTGAGAATATTAAAATTATATGTAGAAACGGAAAAATAGCCCAATTTAAATCGAAATTATTGCGAGAGAATTATATAATATTAACGAATTATTATTAGATGACTGACAAGTTCCATCTCGATTATATTTATTATTATTATATTATTACTATTATTTCTAATTTTCTCCGATAATCAATTATATCTCTTATTTGTAGGACCATTTAATTATAATATTATAATTTCATGACTAGTAGTTATAAATATCTAATATAACTATTATCAATCGTGTGGCGAGTCTCTTATGAAAATTTAGTATCCATTTTAAAGTTATTTTAACATTAAGCGGCTATATAAAAAGCCTAAACAACTATGTAAAAGTTTTTGAAGACAATAAATGTGATTTGATTTGATTTGATTTAGGTATTTGTAACATTTATATTTTGATCATTGTGCTTTAAACAATTAGGACTATGAAATATCCAACTGTATTTGCAATTTTGGATGAATAAAAGACTATTGACTATTGACATAATTCGTCTATCAAATTCAAATTCAAATAATGTACCTATTCAATCAAAAATATTCATTTACATTGTATTCATTGCAGAATCTGTCTAACTAGGCCATAGGCCGTACTAGGGAAGATTATGTATGGCAATGATTAATTCATGAGCACATAGTATTAAAATATTGACTATTGACTATCGACACACATACCAGAACTTCTTTTGCAAAAGAAACTTTGGCTCTATAGGACCCAAAATTAATAACAAACTTAAAGAATCTATAAAAACATACAAAAATAAAAAGACGAATCAATTTAAATTTAAAATTACGAAACTCGTACTTCAACCTGGGAGATATGGTAAAGATAATAAAAAGTATGTTATATTGTTTCAATTTTCTTTTTTATTACACTACTGGCCAACAAAAAAAGAGTGTAATATGTTCAGGCTTCTTGTATGTATGTTTTCCGTTTCTTTATTTCACCATAACTTCTAAACGCTTAAACCGATTAGAATGTCAGAACAGTTATGTAATCCCGAGTATCATAAAATAATATTAACATAATATCTATAATATTAACTGTCTAAATATCACTCAATAAATTAAAATAATATCATGTCAATAAATTAAAATAAATATATCGTGTTCAGTGTCGAATTAAAGGTCTAATTGAGTACTTTCCGGAAATATACTTATATATGGATAAATACATAAACCACAAATATTTAATAAATAACCATAACGAAAATAACTATAAATATACCTAATAGTTCTCTTTCTGTAACGGCAGTCGTGTTTTTATTCTTTACTTTCAATTATTTATTTTTTAATTAATTTATTTGATTGTAATTGTGGCTTAGCAATATGCAGTTTTACAATTAGGTGCCATTTAGGTGTACAATATTTCTGTTACATTCAACAATAAATATAAAAAACACATATTTAGGTTGAATGAATTAAAAACTTAAATTGGGTAAGTATAAAAATTACTTTACTTATATAATTAAAATTCAACGGGAAAATAAACAACCACAGTAAATATTAACTCATAATAAAATGTTATTACGCGTTAACTATAAAAATAAAAATAGTTCAAGCGAAGTCAATAATCAAAAGAATTAATAATAAACTGTCATAACAAAAGAAAGACGGTAGATAAAACAAAAATGAGGTGTCCTTAAAATCGAAGTACCTAGATAAGATATGAAAATCAACATATATAATGTGAATTAAAAACAGAATCCTACTATAATATTATAAACGCGAAACTTTGTATCTATATATGGATGTTTGTTACTCTTTCACGCAAAAACTACTGAATGGATTTTGATGAAACTTTACAATAATATAGCTTACACATCAGAATAACACATAGGCTATAATTTATAAAGATATCACCATTTTCCATCGCCACGCGGTTGAAACCGCGGGGTGCAGTTAGTTAGCAATAAAACAATGAAGAATTAAACGTTATTAAACTTTAAAATTACGGTTAAATAAATTTCCTTTTTATAATCATGTGTCTTTGTTCAGTCTGCAACAAATCTCAAATCTCAAGTGCTTGTTCTTTATCTGTTGCTTGTTTTTCATATTTTTTTCTTTTTTATTTTCATTCTATAAATGCGCACATATACAGAAATCATCGTCTTGCATGGAGTCTACCTTATTATTTGCTATGGCCCAGTTAGGCAGTCTCTGCATTCAAAAAAATATTTTTTTAATGAATACATTATTATTATTATTACGCTGTGAGTTTATTTATTTATATATATTTTTTAATTTAAAGTTAGCCATAACAAAAATACATAAATAAATACGTATTTTGAAATGTCCATTTCGTTTCCTTAGCTATCGACCATTTACGACCTCTTCAAATCATACATGTGTTATGAAAAATTTAAATATGTGAGCCTTTTTAAGGCTAATTATTGCATCCGAATAGGTAGTGAAATCGTACCTTAACAATGGCCATTATCTCTGCTGTAAGCCGATTAACAACACAAAACACTTGAAATTGGCGCGGATAGCCAGCGACTGTGCCGTTTTGTTGTTTCTGGGCGTGTTTTATAGAAAGGAGCTTACGCGCCGCCCTACCGCTGTACCCCACCATTTTTAGCTCTCCTTTCTGCTATTTTTGCTGGCGAAACGGGAAACGGACCAACGACGGAGTTGCCACAGTGGTAAAAATCGAATTATAATTATAATAATAAAACTCTTTATTTTCAAGAAAAAAAGGCGAGCTTATTGTCTTGCGTTAATATCTATCAGCCAACCTATAGCTTAGGTGTATATCCTAAGTTTTACGTTGGCTACACAAAATAAAAAAATGATAAAATAAACTGAAAATTAAAAAAAAAAATATAATAACAAAAAAAAAAAACAAATATATACCTACAAGTAAATATATTTCAGGGTTTTCAATAAGGGCAGGTCAATGTTGACAGGCAACAAAACAAGATCTTTTTATTTGAAAGGCCCATGTATGCCATTAAATACAATACAATCAACTACTCCAGTAGATAGGCATTCCTACACTTGGATGCGTCACAAAATTAAATGCTAAAAATTTAATTATTAAAAACATAACTATAGTGATAGTTATAAATAGGATAGAAAACGAATTTACCGCGTGAAATTTGTAGCACCCGACGTTTCGGTGACGTTGCAGCCGCCGTTGTCCAGGGTAGACTGGACAACGGCGGCTGGACAACGGCGGCTGCAACGTCACCGAAACGTCGGGTGCTACAAATTTCACGCGGTAAATTCGTTTTCTATCCTATTTATAATGTCAAACAACCGCGATAGTCTTCGATTTTATATTATCGTGATAGTTGTCATGGCTGTAATATTATATTCAATATTACCTACATACAAATAATCAAAATATACTAATGTGATTTAAGAGTCAGAGAGAATAATATATTAAAATAGAAATGCAAATTCTGTATAGAATAATCAAAAATATAATCAAAAATATTTATAATAAAAATATTTATTGTCAATCCAGCAATATGGTTTCGTATTTTTTTTAAATGAATAGATGTATTTTTTAAATGAATAATGATAAGTTATATGAAAATTAGAATGTCAGCTATCATGATGCCATTATGTTTAAAACTTTACGCATTTCATTAATCATCAATATGGAAAATAAACTCAGAATTTTCAAACTCCCTTATACCATAAATTGGGTTTCTTACCAAATTATGTATAATTATCTTTTTAAATTGGTCCTCTCCAAGGCTTTTCATACAGAATTATAAGATGGTCCTCCGCGAGAGATAACCATGCACTAACAAAGACTCATTTCAATAATAAAGTTTCAACATGCTGCTCAATCGTATAACTTGCCATTGTGATTTGACATGGTGATTGGATAGTAGACAACAGATTTTACAGACGCCGCTAAACAACATGGCCGCCACAGACTGTCAACATTTGCCTGTCCTTATTGAAAAACCCTATAAAAAACAAAAGAAAACACGACTGCCATTACAGAAAGTGAGCTATTGTTGTTAATCCGGCGCGGATCTATATAAGGGCTTTTTGGGCTGCAGCCCAGGGCCGAGTGGATATATAGGGCCCCAGCCTCCATTAAAATTAATGGACAATATTGTCAAATAAAAAACAAAATCACAAATTTTCAAAAATCCTATCATAAGGTTGGCAACCCTGAAATCAAATTCTCGCATATATTCCGGGGGACTCCCCGCTGCTTGTTTTCAGAGTATTTTCTCGCAAACGCAGTAATTCGCAGCGAACAAGCTTCATGTATCAATTTCTCGGTGGATGGGGCGGACCGCTAGCGACAAATTCTTTTTCAATACCTTTTTTAAAAAAAATCTTTATTCATAGAAATAACATCTATGTATAGCAGTTGAGTTCCTACCGAGGCTAGTGCCTTGTCAATAGGTAACTAGAAATGAATGTTTGTTTAAAGTTTACTTATAATAACTAGCTTTACAAATGATATTACTACTTGCTTAATTAAGCTACTAATTAAGATATTATTACAATTAGTATCAATGTTGTTTTGTCTATTTTAGTGAAAAGTTAAATGTTTGTGTGTGTCAGTTGTGTTTGTGTGTCTGACATATTAAACAAATAAAATATTGTATTGTCCTCTTTTTATATATATTGTGTACCTAGTGACCTAGACATCATTATCGAAAACAGTTTTTTGGAAAAATTGCAATTAGTTGATTAATTAGGCAGGCCCCCAAGTAATATTAGCCCAGGGCCCCACAAACGCACGGTCCGCCCCTGTTTATAATTATTTTTGTTATGTTTATTTAATATGAAATATTTGTGGTTTATGTATTTATCCATAAGACACATGTATATTTTCGAAATGTACTCAATCAGACCGTTCATTGGACACTAAACACGATATAAATTTATGTTAATTTATTGACATTTGGATATTTGGACATTTAGACAAATACTTCCTTAATATTTGTACAGTTAAGATACCCTATGACAATCGGGATGACATAACAAAGCTAGAGACCAAATCATATTGAATTGATTTAGCATCCCTCATCCCTACATGCACTCCCATGCACATACACACACGCACAAACACACACACATGCGCTCCCCATCCCACAAACATACACCAGCACCCATAAACCAAAACCTACATACACACACACATATAGCGTAAGTACGCTATATGTGTGTGTGTATGTAGTATATGTGTGTGTATGTAAGTAAGTACTTTCTTACATACACACTACATACTAATTTTAAATTCTATTAAATTGAAAAAAAATAATTGAATTAAATTTTTAAGTCCGAATAATCTACATTAAAATAGACATGTACAATTAAAATGACATAGACAACAATCCTGTAGCCAAAACTGATAAGATGATATACATTATTAATCCTTATTAGCAGAACAATAAAAGACGAATTAAAAAAATAAATGGTTACTCAAATCATTATAAAAGAATGATGTACAAATAAATAGTATTTAAATAACCATAATTCCTAAAAAATTGAGTAATATTCTCATACTAAATAATTTTTAAAAATGGTTAAAAAATATTTAATGAGCTTAAAATGAGTACATATAGAAATATCAAAATAACCTTAAAAAATAAAAGAAAGAGTCGTATTCCTAAAAACTGTAATAAAAAATCGGTTGTGTCACCCCAAGACTTTACCGGCAAGCGCGCAATGAAACTGCAAGCGCGCGTCGCCGCAAATTCCGAGCGAGCGACACAACGCAATGAAGATCTAAATTCCGAACGTACGTCGCGCGATATAATACACAATGTTTTACCAAAAAAAAAACCGACTATAAAATGTTTCATAAGTGTAGCACCCATAGATGTATTATACTACCGTTAGATTGGCAATGCGAAAGAGAAAGAACATAGATACCGGTATGTTAGAGCGCGATAGACAGGCGAGACCACTCACGTACACGCTATCGGCCTGTATCGGCCCAACGTCAGTTGTGAACGAAACAAATCACGCTTAATTTTCCAAAATCTCGCGTTTAAAGGTGTAATTTGGTGTTTTATAGACGTAATCAATTATGGTTACTTGTGCAGTACCTGGATGTAACTCATCAAAGAAAGAAAATCCACAGAAATATTCATTTCACATGTAAGTACGATTGAAAGATTTGGTTATCTAAATGCAATATTTTGGAACTCTATACATGAAAATTATCCTAAAATGGATGGGTAGTAATATTGCATTTTGTAATATTAATGCTCGGAATGCGTAGGAATTGAATTTAACGTAATATTTAATACGTGAATTGCTAGTATTTCTAACCTCAAATGTATAGTGATAGCGCTAATATCGATGTCCACATATCGATATGTAACTTGGCTGACAACGGCATGCCGTACATGCGGCCTTATTAGAAGAGATCGTAACAATTAAAGTAGACAGCAAAAATACTATATAATGTAAAAATATTAATGGTAGTGAGATATATACGATGGTTTATAAAAAAATGAGAATATTAAAAATCCTACACGGACAAAAATTAATATTAAAAAATTACAAAAAAATAGCCTACCCTGAATAGTCAGACGCTGAAATCTTTTATTTCATGCGAGTTTTTGCATCCATATTTCGAGTAAACAAAAATATTTTATAGGTTACATTTATTTCCGTACGAATTGGTACAATAAAGATTTTTTTAATATTGGCATTTATGTTTTCAAATGGCATGCCAATATCTTACGAAAATATAAATCTATTTTAGTATATTCTATTTGTAATTAAAGATTGTGCTACACACAACAAGGGACCGAATTATTTTTTTGTGCTTTACATTCTTCAAATGTTGTCCCGAAAATGCACCGAAAATGCACCGAACTTTACGTTTCTTGTCTATATTCCACAAAGTTTAAGTAAATATACTCTACTTATTCCGATCTCTGCTTGATAGAAATTTTAACAAATTTCTGTTTTTAGGGTTCTGGAGTCAAATAGCATTCTTATAAATATCCTTACAATATAATTTTGAAATGTTTCAGATTTCCTGTAAATTATGATATTCGACAGAAATGGCTAAAAATGACAAATAGGGAAAATTGGGTTCCAAATAAACATTCAACTTTATGCAGCAGACACTTTGAACAAAAATGTTTTGCCAATAGAGGCTCTCAAAGAGTAAAGCTGCGGTCTGGTTCAATACCCACATTGTTCATGCCCGTAAGTTATTTCCTAATTATTAATTTTATTATCTGTACGGTCTGCTCAATGATCAATGGTAACACCTGCACTAGTTATATGATCGCCACTACTACGGAATTGAGGAAACTCAACGTCAATGTGTTTTTATTGATATGCATATTATGTTTATGCATGTCCAACAGTCTGTGTATTCGCTACCAGCGTTAACCTTATTCATTAATTAAAATTCATTATTCTGATATACTTTCATTTTAATCATATTGTGTAACACAGATACACCTACACTTTCTAATAATATAAAGCGGTAAAGTTTGTTTGGTGGTATGGGGTAATCTCGGATGTTATTCGTCCGATTTTTTAAATTATTTTACCAATTTAAAGTTACGCCATTCCCGAAAGACTATATTTTATGTAAATACCATGAGGGTAAGACCGCAATCAAATCTACTTATGTACATATACAATAATAATATTTCTTTGCAGGTTGCATTGAAACCAACACGCAAAGTGTCATCATATGTCTACAGAGATATATCTCCGGTTGCCAATACCTCTACAGCAAACGTTGTTGGTCTGGAAAATACCCCGAGGAAGAAAAAGATGAAGAAAACAATTGACATTCTCAGGAGACGGTTAGACATTAACCAAAAAAAAGTTAAAAATGTAAGGGCACAAAAAAACGGGCATGTGAAAAATTCTGTAACGCTATTCTGTAAATTGAAAGTAGGTTCACTTATATACACGAAGGACGTAAGTGGCCTCATTTATCCTTCGCAAGATGTTTATAATATAGGTGTTCAATCTGAACAAGTATTTCGTAAATGTGTTAAGGGAAAAAATATTAACGAATTCATGTTTCAAAAATTGGTAAACGATTGTCTTGTGTCCTGTAAATCTTTTTTAGTGTTCTTGACAATCATATGTATGATTCGCCAGCATTATTTAATCATAAATACTCGCTAATAAAAGCAATAATTAAAACTTATTTTACAATTAGAATAAAGTATGAAGCAAAATTGCAAAATGCATCAAAGGAAAGTTTGCGACATTTTTATAATAAATTACTTCTGTTTGGCGGAAAATAAAAATCGAATACATTGTATCTGTAGTTTTATTATTATTTCTTCTTAGTTATTGATACTTGTACACACGCGTTAAATCGGGAAACAAGATACCAGCCAGTTTTTATCGATAATCTCAGTTTAGGCAGTGACAGCAGCACTATTTTTGTCACACACGCATACACGCACATTACACGCACACTAGTGTATTTTCATTTTAGTCTCGCTCCACTGACTCTATTGCCAATCTACTTATAATACTACATCTATGGTAGCACCCATGTTATCGTGATACTTAGAACGGGCTATCATAATTGAATGCGTATACAAAATTTCGTTTCTGCGCTGTTGACCTTTGAGAAGTCCCCTCGTCGGGAGCCAAGTCTGGGTGCAGCAGCCATGTCATGGTGAAATTTAGAAAGGGCTATCATAATTGAATGCGTATACAATATTGCGTGCCTGTGATGTTGACAGTGGAAGAGTAGCCTCGTCGGGAGCCGATCCTGGTTGTAGAATCAGGTCCCTTTAGGGAGTTAATGGGCCCTTGTTGAGTTGGCCACGAAGACCTATTCTGTTGAGGGTTGGTCACACTCACGGGTCAACACCTATCCGGCGGCCTCCACACATGAAGTGCGAGCCTGGGTAGGACTATGGCCTTATGGTTAGTTTCCCTTGGGAATCAACCTTCTGGCGCTCCTGGACGGTCTGCGCACCGTGCGGCGTAAGCCAATCGACTGTGCACTCTGACTAACAGTCGGGGGAGTCTGGAAGTAGTACTGTTTCCTATAGAGCTGGGGTGGTTGCGGACCTTACGGCGACTGCTCTTGAAACGACCATCGGCTACCCGATCCTGGGTGAACAGCCGGGCAAAGGACGCTGTGGTCCGTGATAGATTCAGTAAACACCGTTTCACCGCTTCGTAAGGCAGAGGACCGCGCAAGCGACCTCGAACTCGTAACCAATCGAGAGACTGGAGTAATCTGGTCACAATTGGAAGTAAGGGCGTGAGTGTAGGCCCGCCGGGTAACACTCCTGGCTATCTCGCGGTTAAGTCGTTGGCCTCTTACGGGTTTGTGGCGGAGCTAGATGGTGGACTGTTTTGTCCAAGTCTTCTGCGCTCACTCCAGGGAGATAGAACGACTAATCGTTAAAACTTCCTGAGGTGACGGGCTCGCCCGCTGTAGTGGACAACCCTAGTTGTAGAATCAGGTCATGCTCACCATAAAAATGGATTGTCTTCGGCACTGAACCAAGGTCTAAAATTTCATCTTCATAAGATAAGGGGAAGTGGTTCTAATTCAGTTTGCAAGATTTGACCTAAGCAGACATACTAACATACATTGCAAAGTAAATAAAAGCTTGTAAAAAATAATAAATTCAATTATTATTGTTTCTGGCAATACCGCGGATCACAAAGCCCGGCTAGATTGTTTTGGTAGGTATCCGAAGGACACCAACTTCAATATTATAGTATGATTATTGTGCTGATTTGTTCCTGATAACAATTCCGTAATCACACCGGTGTCCGCTACCGTATAGGCGCGGACTACACGGTGCGAAAAGCCAATCACGACCTAATAACAAACAAAACACTAAAAACACGCTTTTATAAATGTCAATATATAATAGGTTGACCTTGAAACCCGATCGTGTTCAAAGTCCATTACGTGACCTTTCTCACAAGTGCAAACACGACTATGATACGATATTCCATCATGGAATGCCAAATCCTGTCTTCCGGCTTCATCATCAGACCTTGAAACTTAATCGTGGTCAAAGTTCATTCCAAGACTTTTCTAACAAGTTCAAACACAGCTACGATACAATGTTCCATCATGAAGTTCCAGTTCATGTCTTCCGACTCCATCATCAGATCAGTTCGGCAGTACCATATTATTATATTGTCATCAGAACTACATACAGCTGCCAATTTTCATGACGCTACGATCCTTGGAAGATGGTTAAATTAGTTACCTTAGATTCCATTACATAGTTAGTTACATACAGGTCGACCTAATAAAAGCGTGTTAAAAAACGGTTGTTTCCCTGTAAGTAGCCAAGGACTGTTTCATCCTAATATTATTACGCTCTCACCCCCCCCCTCCTTCTTCATGATAGCGAATGTGTTTTCGTCCGAAACTTTAGATCTCCATAGTACTTGGGTAACTATTTAAGCACTCTAGATAAAGCGGGATAGGAATCCACGGAAGAAGTAAAACATCGGAAAAAGAAGAATATTTTCATCCGAAACATTATACATTCCGAGTACTTGGTTATCTATTAAAGTAAGAGGAAGACGAATAGGAAGAGTAAGAGGATTTTTCATATTCTTCCTCTTCTTCTTCTTTTTAAATTATTTTTTCTTCGTCTTCTTCTTCTTCTTCTTCTTTCCCCTCCCCTCCTCACCCCACTTTACATCCTCCTCCAATCCCCCCTCATCACCATATTACATCACCCCTCCCATTCAACATATTATGGCTACGTATACCCGCATCTAAAATACGGCATTATAATGTGGGGCAACTCAACAGAAGTCCAACGAATATTCTAAATACAGAAGTCCAGTGTTCGACTTCTAAACGGAGTAGCGCCAGACACTTCCTGCAGGCCGCTCTTCGTTAGCATGTCTATGTTGACTGTGCCCTCTCTGTATATACTGGAATGTTGTGAATTCATTAAAAATAATCCCGATATCTACTCCTTACGAAGAGATGTACATTCAAAGGCTACGAGGAATGGAAACCTCATAAATTGTCCCTCAGTGAGGACAGAAATGTGTAAAAAGGGAGCTGAGTTCTGTTGTGTTAAATATTTTAACGCTATTCCACAAAACATCGAATCAATGCAAAAACCAGGATTCAAACAGACATTAAAGCACTGGCTCAAAAATAAATGCTATTACAGCGTGAATGACTTTTTAAACGATAATTACAAATAAATAATATAACATATTTTTTTGTAATTCTCCAACATTTTAAACTTTAAACATTTATATTTAATTCTAGCTCTAAATCTGACAAACCGTAGATAGCCTAATAATTCCAGTTTGACATTTTAATTTAAAAACAAACTGACATTTGATTTATATAAAGTAATGGAAATTTACTAATTTTGTAAATAATAGTTCTAATTATTATTTTGTTAATACCTATGTCTAAAACGTAATATTTTCGGATTTTTTTTTCTTCAACTGCGAAGTGAACATATTTAATTATAGAAATATAAATATTGTACGTCTGATTAGTAAACTGTATAGCACATACCTATCCATTTTGTACGACCTACTTACAGTTCACAATAAAGAATTATTATTATTATTATTATTCAACCCCCAAACCTACCCAGCCCTTCCCTAACCCCCCACCAAACGCTTCCCGCCAGCGCTACCCCTTCCAACACCACCCCAAAACCCCCTATTAAGGAATTCTAGATAAGAGGATAGGAACCCACGGAAAAAGAATAATATTTTCGTCCGGAACTTTATACATCCTGAGTACTTCTAGGTATATTGTCTTCGAAGTTAAAGTATTCTAGATAAGGCGGAATAGGTACCCACGGAAGGATAAGAATATCGAAGGAAGAAAAACATTTTGGACCCCCCCCCCCCCCCCGACAGCAAATCTAGTAATTTGTAGTATTTCCGTGGTATTAAAATATATATTTGCCAATATGGTTCGTTTCTCGGCTAGCCTCGGGCGGCTCGACGTTATCATTTGATTAAAATGAATGCCGCTTTTTTGTGTCGCTTGTGTAAGAGATATTGAAACTAAAATTTAATAATGTTGTTTCGAACCTACGACGCATTTGTGTAGCAAATTTAAAGTCTTTAAGTTCAATATTTCGAGATTGAAGTATGACTAGCGCGCATACACAAAGGTCGTGTTTTTTACTCCTTTTAATATATTTGCTTGTATAGAAAATACATATTTTCTACTTTGATTTCTCGACTCGTGTAGTCAGGGCCTTATGACCGACGCTCGCAACCGCCACTTGGTTTAGACCCGCACTTTTAAATAATTGACAGATAAGTTCAATTAAATTAGCCGTACTAGATTGTAAGTTAACATTTTAAAAATCAAGGATTTTTCTGTTATTTTGTAGGAACATGAATGCAGTTGAAGGCTACAAGGCTACAAATGTTCCAGTATAACATTTCTGGAAACATCCTTAATGAAATGTTTGGTGTGATGAACCTCGGTGTAGATATATGAGGGGTGTCAATCCCAACTGGCAAACCTGCCAGCCCAGGGAGTTATGACGACCTTGTGTAGTTCTGTCTCCCATGAAGTGAGCGTGACAGACTTAGCGAACACAGACAATCCGCAATCGAACCCGTAAGAGCCCACTCCTTACCGCTAGGCCACAGTATACCGAGAGAGCAGAAAACGCATTCTCAAGCGACGGGAGATTGCGGTGATGGGGTGCGAGGGAAGTGAGCAGAGGGGTACGTCTCGACGAGCGCCTTTGGTTAGCGTTACGCGGTTGCGAAGGTTGGCGAATTTCTCAAAACGTTTGAACATCTGCGTTGGCGGAGTGGTAGACATGTGGCGGCCATATGCGAGCCCTTGGACTCGTGACGTAGTTCGTTTCGTTTTTAATTTTGGTCTAAGAGACGCTACTGTCTGGTATACTGTGGCGAGGCACTGGGAAGAGGACCCAGCCGGCAAACCTCGCTCCCTTACTACCAGATTTGGACGGATTTTCTCTATCAGTCTGGTCACAGATTCGGGGTCGCCTGCGCGGCCTCTACCTGATTGTGGCGGTGATTCGATAATTAATATCGACCAAGGTGTTCCCCCAGATCGGACAAACCTCTGGCGCTCCTGGACGGTCTGCGTACCGAGCGGCGCAAGCCAATCGACTGTGCTCTCCGACTAACAGTCGGGGGAGTCTGGGAACTGTATTGTTTCCTATAGAGCGGGGGTGGTTGCCTACCTTACGGCGACTGCTCTTGAAATGACCATTGGCCATCCGATCCCGGTTCAGAGTCGGGCAAAGGACGCCTTGGTCCGCGACAGATTCGGCGTACACCGTTTCACCGCTTCGTAAGGGAGAGGACCGCGCAAGCGACCTCGAACTCGGAACCAATCGAGAGACCGGAGAAATCTGGTCACAATTGGAAGCAAGGGCGCGAGTGTCGGCCCGCCAGGTAACATTACTGGCTATCTCGCGGTAAAGGCGTTGGTCTCTTGCGGGTTGTGACGTAGCTGGACGTTGGATTGTTCTGTCCAAAGTTTTTCTTCTACGTCCACTGCAGGGCGACAGAACGAAAAATCGTTAAAACGTCCTGTGGTGACGGGCTCGCCCGTTGTAGTTGACACTGCAAGTTGTGCACTCTGAGTAACAGTCGGGGGAGTCCGGAAGCAGTACTGTTCCTTTCTCAACCTTTCTCACGGTGACCGGGCGGAACCCGTCGGCCGCAGGGTCAAGTGCCTTCAAAAGAGCCGCTTTGGTCGCCTCCGAGGTGGCTGCGGCATCCTCAATCCTCAACTCTGACTAACAGTCGGGGGAGTCTGGAAGCTGTACCTACTGTTTCCTATAGGTGGTTGCGGACCTTACGGCGACTGCTCTTGAAATGACCATCGGCTACCCGATCCTGGGTGAACAGCCGGGCAAAGGATGCTGTGGTCCGCGATATATAGATTCGGTAAACACCGTTTCACCGCTTCGTAAGGGAGAGGACCGCGCAAGCGACCTCGAACTCGTAACCAATCGAGAGACCGGAGTAATCTGGTCACAATTGGAAGTAAGGGCGTGAGTGTAGGCCTGCCGGGTAACACTCCTGGCTATCTCGCGGTTAAGGCGTTGGCTTCTTACGGTCTTGTGGCGAAGCTAGACGGTGGACTGTTTTGTCCTCAAGTCTTCTGCGCTCACTCCAGGGAGATAGAACGACTAATCGTTAAAACTTCCTGAGGTGACGGGCTCGCCCGCTGTAGTCGACAACCCTAGTTGTAAAATCAGGTCATGTTCACCAAAGTAATGCATTGTCGTCGGTACCTACTTAACCAGCATGTAAAATTTCAACTTCATTGGATAGGAGGAAGTGGTTCTAAAACTTGGCATAGTAGCTTAACTGATGTAGGTACGAAGATTTGGATAAAGCAAAAAAAAAAAAAAACAAAACGCATCAAAAATCTTGGTGGCTCCACTTATTTGGTTTATTATATTTATTATCTTGGAAATCTTTGGTTCATGAAACGCCGTATAATCTCTCTTACAGACGGAACTACAGGTTCTAAAGGATAAATAAATATATGAAAAAAAAATATGCTGAAAGTCCAGTTATACATCATTTCCTTCCAGACATTAACTAAAAGTATTGTGTTGTTGTAACGTACCCCCCCCCCCTCCCCCACTCCCATGTAATATCATGTATACAGTAGGGCATACCCCTCCCCCTTAAAGACCTTATGTGGTTCATAAACGTTCCCTTACTATAACTGAGGAGTCGGCGAACAAAACGATCTAATTCGGTTTTATTTATTTTTATTTTTTATTTTATTTATTTAGGTAAGTAACAGCATGAACTGATAATTAGATACATAATTCTTGAAAAAAACATGTTCCTATGCCGAATATAACTTACGCCGTTCGAAATTATTTGAAAAATATCTTACAAACTAAATTATGAAACAAAAAATACAATACATCCGTAAATATTTAGTTAACCGCAAACATATAAATCATACTTATACAACATAAATTCAAAATAAATACATGGGAATACATATATAAGTTATATTATATTTATACATACATATTACAAATCAATAATCTGGCAGTTGTTGCTGCAGCTTCAAGGGCGGTACGTACTGCCGATTTGAAGCTAATTTGGGCCCAAACATGTTTCTTTTAATTTGTTACGCCTTGGGCCATTCTATCGATTGGTAAAACTATTTACTACCAAAGCGACCTAAAAGCCTTAAAAAAATGAGACGGAAATCTATCGATAGTTGAACTAAACAATCTATCGATAGTTGAAAATGGTTGATTATTTGGAATTAATGTGAATTTCTTTCAAAATGATCTAAATCTCATACTAAATCATAACCCGCATGTTTTTCTTTTAAAACGATCTAAATAATATATGTTTTATGGCTCCTTTTCTTGTTTTTGTTGTGGTATCCCTAATTTACATATGGTAACATTCCTATTTGAGAGTAGCTTCTGTAAAGGGAATTACTGTGCAAATTGGTTTAGTGTAAATGGTGAAAAAGATATCATCTGGTACGGTTACGGCACTCAATGCCGGTTCTAAGAAGGCATATTCATATATTTCTTAGTAGTAGTAGTCTGCCGTCGTAAATGAAAACACAGTAACTTGAAAAAATATGTTTTGAGAAAAACGCGGTCAAAGTTCAGTTGTTAAATATTTGTTTTCATGAACAAAGTAATCAATATAGATAATTTCTTTTAATCTTTAATGGTAAAAAATATCTGCATAAAATATATATTAAATTAAAATTGTTTAATTAATTAAATCAGATATTGTAGCAACCAAGCAATCAAGCAATCTTGATTGTAATATTGGAGTCCTGTCCACCCTAGAACGGGCTAGTCCCAGTTGGGTGACAGAAACAAATAAGCAAAAGGTTAAGGGTTTGCCATTCGGTTCCTGTTATTTTTATAAGCTAATTAATGTTTCATAGTAATTAATTCTTAAATAAATAAATAAATAAATTGTGTTTTAAATTAGGAATATAATTTGATAAATTTTATAATTTTAAGCTATAACACCGTAACTGAGTGGTTACTGTTTTATAGGTAAATTTTACCCATTACTGTGTTCAAACCATGTAAAATAAATATACATTTTTTAAATAAATAAAAAACTGCAGGCATCTTAAACACAGTAATGGAGATACTGTGATTAATTCATGTATTAATAAATTAACTTTTATCAAAATTTTACCTAAAACCACAGTATCTGAAGAAGCCGTGTTGTAACCAAACAATAATATTTCTTAAATGCTTATAGGTGTTAAAAAGATCGTAAATAATAGGTTACTGTATTTAAAAAATATACATACTGTGTTTTTTTATTAAAAATATTCTGTTTTTTTTAAAAATACTGAGTTTTTATCTAAGATATCTCGGTAACTATCCATCGACAGACATACCGAAAAATTTGCCTTATAATACTCCAACTCGTGATTTTAAAGAACCAAACTTGTATAAACACAGTAAATGAAGTTACTGTGTTTTCATTTACGACGGCAGCAGTAGTAGACGGAGTAAGGCCCTAAGGGGCTTGTTTCCAACCATTGATGTCACCTAGATCTATAAGATCTTTTGTAACTACCCACTTTGTGGTTAGGTCAGTGGTCAGCTAGTAGCTCAGTTCTTCTTACCAGTCCAAGTAGATCACTGACCTTCAAGTTGGGCAGATCGCTAGGTATATATTTCCTAAATAATATTCATTATTTTGAGATTTTTTTACATATTCATTCATTAAGGATTTAATAGATTAAGATTAACGATGAAGAAATATAAAAAAGTAAAAAATAGCCTAAATGTTTTAATTTCCTGTTTTTATAACACCAGCAGCAATCAAAACGGTATAATTTATGAATATAATTGCGATCAAAGCGATCTAAATATTCCGTTTTCAATGAAAACGATCTAAACGAAAATTTGTTTTTTTTTATTATGTCCCATTCTTGCTATAAAAAATTACTTGTGAATGCTAGATCTCATACAGATCAGCCAAGGTATCAACAACAAAAAAAAACAAAATATCCGAATAAACAAATGGAAATATGCTATTTAGTTTTTTGCCTCTCCTGTAAAATTGAGTTCAACGCTTTTAGATCGTTTTGTTCGCCGACTCCTCAACTGTTACCTGCATACATCACTTAAATCTACCACTTAAAATACATTCTCAGATACAATCAGCTGAGAAGTCTGTATTTTGCCCTGGTCGAATCTATTATTGCTTATGGAATTACAACCCATTTAAAACTTATATATCCCGCATCACATCTCTACAACATAGTGTTTTAAAAATAATAGTTCCAAACAAGATTCGAAACAAATTTAGAAACGACCAGATAGGACTTTTCAAGTATTGTGACATATTACCAGCTAATGCATTATTTATTTATAGACTGACAGTTCAATATTTCGAGACTGACGAGTTCCGAATTTATGTCCAACATAAACACAGCACTAGACAGATACAAAATGAACGGCTACTCGTCCCTCCTTTTCGTAACCTTTATGGCAAAAGAAGATTGAATTGGCTAATCCCTCATTTATTCAACAAAATTCCTTTAAATTTAAAAACCTAAAAAGTTTTTACAAAAAAACAAAAAAAAGAATTAAAAATAATTAGCTTTTAAATAAGTTAAAGTGAAACAAAACTGTAAATGATACGAATAATATTCATGTTTTTATTTTATTAGCATTAAGTACGTTAATTTTTATGTAAATATTATCAAGGGGGTGGCTTTCTGTGCCGACTAATCCTTATCAATACTATAGCAGATAATGCAACAGATATATTATTAAATGGTCAAAATGGCCACTAAAGTTGCACTGAAAGTCACCCTATCATAATCTCCAGCAGATAAGCCTTAGGCTTGGCTGGGTTTTATACAAAGCTGTATTTTAAAAAATGGTTATTAAATTTAAAAAAAAATAAAAAAAACATATTTTTTTCACATCTCTAATTTGTTTGTAACTCGGCACAACACAGACTTGTTAGATAAGGGACTATCCAATCGGCCGAGATCGTACTTCAGTGATCCGTGGACAAGATAGCGCGTGGGCCTGTGTCATATCAATTATTGTTAGATACCGCCACTGACAGATTAATAAGTTGATCAGGCTATTTTAGTAGGTAGAACAACGGAGGTTTGCAACTGTTACGTGCCGCAAACCGGATTGAACGTTTCGCGCCTCTATTACAAATGCATAACCCTATCTACTGTCGATGCACATTACTTGAGACATATTAGTCATATCAAGAGTTGCGGAATTTTCGGTTTTACGAAATAGATGCAAATTTATGCGAAATTTTTCACTTTATGCGTATTTTTGCAAAAAAAAGTTTCAGTAATTTTATTTTTCTGAAAATAGAAAAAAAAACTCTACAAAAAAATATTACAATAATATGAAGCCTGCTTTCATATTGATCAGTTATGTTGCCCATCTGTGGCTGCAAGTCATCACCTCAAAACAAATTACGTTTTTTGAGAGACCTTCTCAAAATGAACTGATTAATGGGTATGTGAGAGTGGCCACCCTTCACTAGACTCCAATTATTCGTGAGCGAAGGGTGGTTCTCATCAATAAGTTTTCTCCGTATTGAAAGTCGTTGTAGTTGAAGTTGAAGTATTTATTCAGAAGGTCTGTGATCGGTCGCCAGTTTGTAACGCCTTGTTTGATATTTCACCGGTGTGTAGGTAGTGTGGGCTCGAGGTGATGTCTTGGTTGTGTATCCGAAGTGTGAAGCGCCGCGAAGATTTGAAGCTAATGATGATCGCGTATACTATGCGTAGTTGTTGTTTACTCGAAGATAATGAAGAGCGCGAGTACTTGTAGCGGACGACGGCCGCTGAGAGGATGATGATGATGTGTAGCCGCGGTAACTGTCCACTAGGGGAAAATATGTGTCGAATGTACTGCTTTTTATATGGTATGTAATGATGCAATATCCACTGGTGGGGGAGAATAACTGTGTCAATTCGTATCGATCAGAAGAAATGACATTAGTCATCAGTTGACTGTGCATAAAATGCCGAATTTAGTTGGAATTCAATTGCAGTTGACTCGTGTATATTTGAGCGTATTTGCGGTTTCGATTCTATAGAAATTATTTCTTTTGTTGTGGGTATGTTGGACGAAGTGACTCCAACAGGTATATAGGATATTCAATAAGGAAATAGGAATGAAGATGCCAATGTTAAAAACATATTTTGGGGTATACATGCTGCTTTTCAACCTTTGCTGAAGCAGCGTTACAGAGTTAGTTACTTCTACCATTGATTATAAAATGTAATATAATCAATGCTTCTACGCTGTTAGTTAAACATGGTAGAAGCAGAACGCTTCTTTATTAAATATAATGTCGCCGTTGCGGACAAAACGATTCTAAATGGTCAATATTGGAAGTAAACAATGCTAGCTTTTAATTAATATTAAATATAAAATTTAGGTATATTAAAAAGTGGTTTTATATGCAATATATGCGAATTTTAACGAAATTTCGATATTTTCAATTTTGTGTTTGATAAATTTCTGTTTTGAGAAATTTCTGAATACACACACACACACACAGACACACAAACGTGCGTTCACAATACTTTCCCTCTGTCAGGAAAGTAAAAGATTGGACTGATACAGGGAAATATTTCTAACCTTACTTAGTCGCACGTTTTGTTTGTTCTGCGTGCTATGCGAATGAACATCCGAATTTGTTTGAAGTGGACTGATGTTTGTCACACATAAAGCCCCCCCCCCCCCTTCTACCCCTAGCTTTCCCCCCACGTAATGTATGACTAAAATAATATTATTATCAAAACGGCAACCAGTCTGCCTGTGCACATCGTTACTACACCTTCTTCTTCAATAATTGGTTTTTTTTTAGGAAAGGACGATGACTTTTATATCACAAATAATATTAAACGGTCCCGCTAAGCAAATATGGCAGAGTGGGTAAGAATAGTGACATATCACGTTGGGGGACATGATCTGATACCTAGGGCCATTTGTCCGGCAGTTTAGCAGCACGAACATTCACCTAATAGGCCCAGAGCCAGTGCCGAAAAAATATATAAATATGTACTATATATAAATATGTACTATGTTTTGGTTTTCCTACGTGCAGAAAGGATAAAAGAAATGACAGTTTGGAGTTGTTTCCTACAACGGGCGAACCCGTCACCCCAGGAAGGTACAACGATATGTCATAATTCTTTCAACCGTGGGGTGGACGCAGAGCCTTATGGACAAGACAGTCCATCGTCTAGCTACGCCAACAAACCTGCCCGTGACCAAAGCCTTACCACGAGGCACTGTAAAGAGAACCCAGCGGGCTGGCCTCGCGCATTACCAAATTTGGCAATATTTCTTCGTCTCTGTCTGCTCACGGGTCCGAAGTCGCTTGCGCGGACTGTACCTGACGTTAGCGGACGTAGCGAATGATTTCGTGCAGCTTGAGCCATAAGATCTATTTTGTTCTCGAATCGGCTAACGATTCAGCTCCTATTCAGAAGCCTCCACGTGCAGAATGCTAAGACGAGCAAGACTCTCGCGTCTAAGGCCTCACAGCTGGTGGACCGGTTTCTCCTGGTGTGATTGCATCCCGGCGCTATTGGGCGATTTGCGCACCGTTCGGCGACGCCAATCGGTTGTGCACTCTGACTAATTGCTTAAGGAGTCTGGAGACTACGGAAATATACTGTATCCTAAACAGCGGGGGTGGATGTTGACCTGTTGTCATGCCACTGTTGAAACGACCTATTATAGGTCACCCGACCCCGTGTGCCACTGCGGACCGAGACGTCCTTTGCCCGTCTATTCACGCGGGATCGGGTAGCCAACGGGTCGTTTCAAGAGTAGTGTACATCTGTCGTTGTTAAATAAGTCTACTGTATTTTGTCTATGTATTTTTTGTAAATCTGCATACATTTAAAAAATATTATTACTGTAATACTGTGAGATTTCTCAATAAAGAATTGATTTGAATTGAATGTCAATTTCGATATAATCTATGTTGTATACATGTAGAGCACGTGCCAATAACGAATAGGCACAATGTGTTTCACCTTGGTACGTTCACGCGTGAGTCGGGAAGGCGCTCGTATGCTCACCTTACTCAGGAGATATGGACTGTCCAACCAAGAATGAACTATTTTATATAAATTCGACATCTGATGTTAATTGCTGGTTCTCTAATACGGTGGACATAATGGCAATTGAATTCAGTTGTTCTTGTATCATCGATGATCGGTGTCAATTTTTGAGCAGTTGCAACTTCGAAAAAGATCGTTCACTAACAGCGTTCGTAATCATGATACGGCTATAATTTCAAAACGCTGTCGTAATATTTGGAAACATTGATAGGCGTCATTTTTAAAAATATATATATCTTGTACGATTGCGATGCTGGCGCTGTTTTAATTAGAATTTTCGACTTGTGATATGAAATACGACTTGTGATATGTAAGTGAACCATTTCATCTGCAAACTTTAATTCGATGCCTTACGGATAATTTTCTGCTAATCTATGGGCAGCTTTAATGTCAACATCAAATCTGTCTTCGGTGGGAATTCGACAAGGAATTCGAATTTACATTGAACTTTGTTACATGTTACGAGGCGTGAAAGCTCTGCAAATAACTAATTTATAACAATTATAATATTGTATAAATCGGAACAAAACTTTAATAAACATTTTCTCATTAGGAACATCAATTAAAAACAATTAATAAAAACATAATTTTAACCCTTTATAGCTTCATGTGACATTTTTGTAACAAACTACTAATCCCCCTGAAATCCCCTTAAATAAGGCACTAAATTCATTTAGGTTATTAGAATCCGTGTAGCACTACTGTACCCTACCACTTAGTATCGAGTAAAAATCATAGATAGCGTAACTTACCGACTTTTGTGAGTTCAAAATTGGCGAATTGATGAAAGTGATAAATTAGAACGAAGGCAGGTGTTGAATTTGATAAAAAAAATATAAAAAGTGTATACAATTGTGTTGTTTTCGTGGAAACCTGTAGGTAAGAATATAATTTTATCCATTTCGTATTAGCAATGCATATTTTTTACCTTTTTTATATGACAAAAGTAAATTTGTATGTTTGTAACAGTCCTGTTACATTGAGTAATAATGGTAATATATGTTGTAAATAAAATATACAAGTATTGATGCTAAATTGCCTCATTTTATTTCAGAACAGCGTCACGATCAAGAGTCTAAGGTCAACAAGCCTAACATCAAGAGTCGAAGGTCTTTAGAAGACGAAATTCAAGCCAAAAATCATAAGGGCCCTGCGCAACATGTTCTCCAATTGGCAGTAAGGCAGGACCTGGTCGCTCATTGGCCGATTTGGGTTGAATAAAGGATACGTTGCAAGATTCCCAAGTGCACTGGCGTTTCACAAACAATTTGCGAAAAATACAGTGTAACATTATGCTATGATAAACAAAATAATTGTTTAATTTTTTTCCATACGACATAAATGTTTTTTTATACGTTCAACTCAATGTTACAGTAATGTCACATTCCCTAAAATGTCAAATAAATGATTAATAACAATTATTTTTGATTTTCTGAGAAATACGTGTTTTTTTATTTGCCTAAACCTATCTCATTATCAACATTATTTTTTGTTTGAAGATCTTGGGCTACAAAGGGTTAATGATCCTTTGTCGCGGAACCCCTAAAAGGCGTGGGATCCATAGGCCGAAGTCTACTTGGCCAATTGAATAATCCGGCACTGGACGAATCTTATGGGGTGCTGACTCTTGGACTATTATAAATATACATAAGCAAGCATACTAAAGGATTGCGGACGCAAGGCACGACATTGTTGGCCACTATTGCCCTCAGACATATTGCATCGATTTATGCAGGGCAGTTCGAAATTACGGACATTTCTTTGAATTAAGGCGACGACTATTGTCAACGACTTCGGGCGATTGGGCGGAGCCAACGCGTGATAAGAGAACTGGAAACGCCGCGCGGCCGATAGCGGCTTGTAGAGTGACCATACGTACGAAAATAGTGTACGTTCAAGATTCTAAGGTATTAAATAAATAAAAGTACGTAATGTGAAATAGTAATCGGATTTGTATTGTAATCATTCTCTTATTGTTAGAAAATTTGGTAAACAAGAATTACGTAATTACGTAAACAAAAACGCCCGCAATTAGCAAAAAAACATAGGATAAAGGTAATAAAAAACATAGGGGAATGAACTAGTCGATCCTAGGCATACGAGGAATATGATCATTAGAGACCCCTCTTATATAGTTAGTGCTATACAGGGGCGCAAATAGAAAAGGGATGAGGAAAAAAAACAAGAAACGAAAAATGACGATTTTGAATGAAGTCAATAAAGACGAAGACACGCTTCGTAATCAAAGTCCTGGTATAGTGCTGAATCGGCAAAAGGTGTTGTGGCGCTGCGTATATTAAATTGTGCATTTCTATGCTTCTTTTAAATCCTTCTACCAAGATGGTGGATTCCATTCCGGTTGATGGACCTGAAAATGTAATTGACGTAAATGATAAATAAAATTGTTTTAAATATGAAATATATTGTGGTAATAATTGCTAT
Source organism: Micropterix aruncella (assembly GCA_944548615.1). NCBI lineage: Eukaryota > Metazoa > Arthropoda > Insecta > Lepidoptera > Micropterigidae > Micropterix > Micropterix aruncella. The sequence goes on from OX155968.1 coordinate 26,562,165, forward strand.
TTCAAATACCAGAATAGTTTTTGTAGCAATCATGCTCCTTAGGCGTGACATATTCCTTCGAAGTTTGGGCGCATATGCAGCAGTATTTATTTTTGACAGCCATAAAGAGAATTTTCCCGGTTCTTTTCCCTAGTATTGCAGCTGCGCCTGATAAGGCTGAGTAATTTTTCCTATAAGACCTTTTTCCCCAGCAGCCATCGGCTATAACGTCAATAAATGGTATGCCGTTGTCAGTAACTTTATTATCATCAAAAGCCAATCTACGTTCTTCTTTAGCGGCTTCATTCATCGACTGGGTTGTTTCTTTTTCCCAAACTTTGTTTATAGTTTCCAATCTTTTATTAAATATTGTATATGATATTTGGGGCAAGTCCATTGCGGCTAATAATTCATTTAGCTGTGAATCAACCTATTGCTATTGCGCCCGCAACTGTGTTAATATTTATGTCAGTTTCAGGGTTATTGCAACAAATGACAAAGGTTTCATTACACATCTTACATTTTAGTTTTAAATTCGAAAGTAGCCCCAATTTACGTTCAGATATTATTTCTATTGATTTCAAACCACAGTCTTTCAAACTCCCATGTGAAGATATTTGTTGAAGCTCTTTAAAAAACTGTGTTATATTCAATATTCGCATTCCATTGACTACTTCTCCATTCACTCTGAAAAGAAAATACACCTAATAAGAATTCTGTAATTGACATTGTCGGTTTTCTACAAACAAAACATATGATAGGTACAACAGAAAGCTATGCGCAAGTTATGCTGATGTCACAGTAATAATAATTATGCTTTGACCTGTCAGAGAATGACTTCTCATTTTCTGTACCAATATGCAAGGCTTCCTCCTCAGCAATTGTTGTTTCGTTCACTTCAGATCTACACATAGATAAACAATGATATTAGGTATAGTTATTCCTGCAAAAACAAAGTAAGGGTCGTTTTTCTACGAGTGCTGAGTTTGAATATCGAGCAAACCATGAATGCTATAATGGAATCCTTAGCTAAGTCCAAAATTTCGAAATTTTTATTCGAATCCCGAAATTATCGAAATTTAACCGAAATTCCGAATTTCAAAATGTCAAGTGCGAAATTCGAACTTGAATGTTAAGTTCGTAATTCGAAGTAGAATGTCAAGTTCGAAATTCGAAGTAAAATGTCAAGTTCGAAATTCGAAGTAGAATTTCAAGTTCGAAATTCGTAGTAGAATGTCAAGTTCGAAATTCGAAGTAAAATGTCAAGTTCGAAATTCGAAGTAGAATTTCAAGTTCGAAATTCGTAGTAGAATGACAAGTTCGAAATTCGAAGTAAAATGTCAAGTTCGAAATTCGAAGTAGAATTTCAAGTTTGAAATTCGTAGTAGAATGTCAAGTTCGAAATTCAAAATTTCACAATTTCAAGTTTGAAATTCGAAGTAGCATTTCAAGTTTAAAAACTGACAAATTAAAAAAAATACTGTCTTTACCTACAGCGTTACAAAGTCAGTCAGTGAGTCAGGGATGCGCGTAACTATGTTATAAGTAGGTTTATTATTATTACTACTAAATTTTTGGCTAAAACCCATAATTATCTTTTTGCAACAAAAACAACCCCCTCCAAACAAAGTATAATTTACGTCATACTACGAAAACCCGAATTAAATTTTGTCGCTTTACGAATGAATTTAGTAAACCGATGGTTCAACTTATATTTGTACTTTTACTTGCAGGTTTCATATAGAAATCGGCCCTAAATCGATTTTCAAATTCAATATTCAAGTTTGATATTTAATTTCAAAATAATATTCTGATTCCGACAGTTTTGATGAAACTTTCAAGTACTGATAAAACATAATTATTGTTCGAATTACACTAAATCAAAATATTAAATTAGGTATGCATTTACCTGTGAGCATTACCTTTTGATGTAGTTTTGTTTACCTACACTGTTTACCACCTCGTCTGTGAATTTACATCTTCAGAATTAGTGTTGTTTCGTATTCGCCTAAAATAATAACAGTAATCACGTCAGTTTATAAAATAAAAAAAGTAATTTATTTTATGTGTTAATTTGTTACATTGTTGCACGAATCCTATTCGTGTGGTCACCCCAATTTGACGTCAGGCAAAGAGCATCAGAGTAGACAAATGGTAATAATATACACGTAATAATACACTAAAACACGTTACTTACCTTAATAATCTATTTTTCTCTAATATACTGTGTATAAGTTTTAAAATTTTTGAGTTTCTGGCCATTTTGTTTTTAATTATCGTAATTTATCTCGTTCGGAGCGCAGCGTCAGCATCCACCCGTGACAGTGGTCGCGGTCATACTGACTCTCGTCGCCGGCGAGGCCCGCTTTATAACTCGCGCACCAATTTTGTTCGAATAAGCAAAATCGGATATTATTCTTTGACTTTTCGAAAAAATTCACAGATAAGAAGATAGATAATTAAATTATCTTTAAAATGGTGCAGGTTTCATAATAATACACTAGATAGTATTTGCGTAATTCTCGTTTTTGTGTTCGGTTAGACCTCATTTCCCAAATTAATTACACTATGTAATATAAACAAAATCTAAAATATTCACAGATTAGAATATTAGGTAAATGCTCTTGTTTAACATATATTTTTTTCGAATCGTAAGCAGTACTCGTTTAGACGTAATTATCAGTTTAAAATCATTAAAGTCGTATATCAGCGCCTTAAGTAACACGGATTCTAAAAGGCCTCTGTTTACAGAGCGGACTAACTACACCGCCCGTGTGCCTGGCCACACAAGGATTCATGGAAAGTAAAAAGCCGATCTGAGGCCCCTCCCAACAAGCACAAAAACCATATAATAAGTGCCAAATATAGCTTTAAGCTGATTAAAAGTCATGTAAAGCCGTTCAGATTACCTTTTAGCTATGTAAAGGTGTCATTTAAAGGAATTCGGCTTATATTACCTTTTAGTCATATACTTTTATCTTATAAAGCCTTTTAGTCGAATAAGGCTCGTATAATCACTATAAAGCACACTAATTCATAACCATTTTATAACTATCAGCTGTGCAGTAGTCGAATGAATAACCTTTATAGAACAAACAAAACAAAAGCTAATACATTACCCTTACTGCACCAAAGGCTGTATATTAGTTACACGACCCACCCTTAGACAGCTGATAATCATATTGAAGTGCAGCGATTGATTTACAAAGAGTTAAAGCTGTAAAGTTGTCACTAGGACCTCACTTACGCAGCTTATAGTTGTATAAAGGTTATATTAAAGTTGCAGATGTCATATAAGCAAAGGGGACATTTTTTCTCGAATTTTTATAACCTATTTTTTTAAATTATATTTTAAAGGCAGTTATAAAATACACGTAATATAGGTCAATCCTATTTCAAAGTGTTGACGCAAAAACCCAGCAAGTGTTATTATTTACTGCTAATAATATAACAAATTTACCTAAAAACTATGAATCTATGAACCATAATTATGAATTAAAAATTGATTTAAAATATTAATATTTTGAAGGCGCGTTATTTTTTTTTTACACATGTTACTTAGTATTGCCGATGAAATGATGTCCGCATGAGAATTTGGTGTATTAAACTACAATACAATCATTTTAAGGTCAATAAAATACAATATATTAGTAGCCATTAGGAATTCTCTATTTGCGACGGCAAATGATCATGCAGCTTCCTTTTGTTACCATTCTATATCATTTCAAGGTATTAACAGACTAAAAGTTGTAATAAAGTATCAATTAGATACACTTTTAGAGCTGCTGGCTATATAAGTTTGCCACAGCAAGCTCTATAAGTGCTGTATAAGCGCTTATTCAGCTTTATTATACCACCAAAGGGCGGTCAAGACCGCTATTTAGCCACTATTCAGCTAAAAGCCGTATAAAATGCACCTAGTCCGGTGGTAAAGATGTTATATAAACGTTTATATGACTGCTATATGACCAGTTATTGTGACTAAATGCTGTAGCGATAACGTTGCCGTAACTGTTATAAAGCCAATCTGTGCTATATTGAGCCTTCATGAAAGTACAAGTGTATGAGTGGTGTATACTTTACGATACACAAAGACATCAAAGTTTAAAATTTATTTAATTCAATAAAAGCCCCGTAAGGGTAAAATACATTATCTAAATTTAGAATTAATACATTATCTATAATTCATATCTTAATCATATATCTGGCTACCAATGTACTTTTATAATAAATACAAACGGAGCTGCCATGGAATTCACCGACCGGAGTCGGGCCCATCATAATACTATTTTTTTTACACTTCTGGGGGGTGAGCAGTGGATTCCGGACTTACGAACCGGCTGTGGTAGGTTTAGGACAGCTGTCTTGCCACATGTGAGCGTTCACCTTGCCACCCATTCACTCCCCCTTCGAAGCCATAGAATTTGAGATGCGCAAATCGCAGTTTTAGATAATTTTTCTAAGAAAGAGTTGATTATTTTTCTGGAAAGGCCAAGATCTTTAAAGAGGTGAAATAGAGATTTAGCTGGCAGGCCACGAGCGCCAACTTCCACCGCGTGAAGGTGAACAGTGAAGCCGTTCCGGGTTACGGCATTTGCAAGATCATGGTATTTATTTAATTTGTACTCGTGGTCTTTTGGGATATTTGATTCCCATGGAACAGTTAATTCTACAATAAGAGCCACCTTCCGAGATAGAGAGTAAAGAGTTATATCTGGACGGAGGGCTGTGCATCCGAGACTTTCAGGGAATTTATACTGCTTAGAGACCGAATCAACCTCCAGAGTCCAATCTGTAGCTTTCTCGATTATTGAGAAAGGATTTGTAGTTAAATGTTTTTTGCCTTTAGAGCCATCCCGCACAAACTGTATTGGGGGTTTGGAGGATACTGTCAAACCCTTGTTGGCACGAGCCACTGAGAGACTAATTACCTCGCGAATAACAGCGAGAACTTTGTCATGGCGGTAAGTGTACCGTCCTTGATCTAAGGCCACCTTGCAGCCAGCTAGAATGTGTCTAGCTGTGCAAGGTGTATTGCTACAGAGGGGACAAGAACTATCCTCGGCAAAGCTCCAACGAGCGAGGTTACTGGGGTCTGGAAGTGTATGCTGAAAGGCATTCAAATAAAATTTCTGTATTATTATTTAATACCACACCCAAAAAACTGTAAAATTCAGCAATCTGATATTATTCCATAACTATCCCTGCAATAAGCCAATGACGTCTCATTAAATTTAAAAATCGAATTGCAAACGCGCGTCACCGTAAAATTCGCCGTTAAACATTAAAATTTCGAACGATCGACACAACGCAATGAATATTTAAATTTTGAACGTGCTACAGTTGAATGGACGAATTTATATATTATTTATGCTGCTTGTATATCAGATATTCCAACCGAAATTTCACAATCTGTGTACCACCAAATTTCAAGGCCCTAAGTCCAATATTTCGAGGATGATATATGACTTGTGTGCCCCCTGCTGGAACGATTTTAACACAATCTTTTCAAGTCTTGCCATGATCAAATCGGATCCGATTAAGCGTTCGAGCGCTATCGTGAAGAGATACATACCACAGACACACAGCCACACGGACAGATTTCAGTTTGGAAATTTTTGGGGATCAAAATAGATGTGAGCCTGTGTAAATTATGTGTGTATAAATGCGATTGCTATTTTTGAAATGTCATGAAGATACATTCAGTTTCTGTTCTTCCTTTACTAATCGACCATTGGATGAGGTATTATTTAAGAACCACCTTTGCCAGTCTCTAAATATCGAAGTGTTTTCCAAACTCAAAGCAAGGCAGTGATGATGGTGTTGTCCGAATTGTGTAAATTTCTTGGTCGCTATATAAAGTCAACATGTTGTTTTCTTACTATTCCTATATGCACAACATGACTTGTTGACTACAACGGGCGAGCCTGTCACCTCAGAAAGTTTTAACACATATATGTGATCGTTCTTTCTCTCGCCACGTGAGCGTAGAAGTCTTTAGGACGTTACGAACCTATCGTTCAGAAAAGCCAAGAACCCGACAGAGGCCAACGCCTTACGGCAAGGCACCGGGTAAGGTAACCAGCGGGCAGCATCGCCCACTGTCTACCAGTTTTGGAAGGATATCTCCGTCTGGGATTAACCATCAGGATATCTACAACCTTACGACTGGTTACAGGTACAAGTGGCTTGCGCGACCTCTACCTGCCGTATATTCAGTTTGAATCTATCTCTGCGGGTAAATAAGAACTCTTGGGGATTCTTATTTACCCGGTCACGAGAACTCCCACCCAGTATATTTTGTTTTGTGAATGTTTATAATCATTAATCATAAGCGCTGCAGGAGACGGGCGCCAATGACGAGTTTTTCCCTCGGCTCGGAAGAATCTAAGGGGCTCTCTAGACGATCAAGCATGCTTGTCAAGCATCGCTTCGCGGGCTGGGAGGGGATCGTAAACCGCAGGATATATGCAAATATATTTTTTAATATTTACCAAAAATGCCTAATTTTGTAGTTGAATACCAGGGAGTCAGACTTAAATGATTGATGAACGACGTGATTCCGTGGTGTAAAACTACAAAATTAGACATTTTTAGTAAATATTTTAAAAAAATACTTGCAATTTCCTGCGGTTTACGATTACATGTTTGATCGTCTAGAAAGCCAAATACCGTAAACTGCCCTAATTATAACCTCCTGTCCAAACAATGAACCACTCCTGATTTTTTAAATAAAATAGGTCATCCAGTGGAAATGATGAAAGTTTGTATGATTATTTTTTTTTGTCAGGAACATGACTCAGACATGGCCATGAACATTCGGGACATGGCCAGAAGATGAAGATCGGATGCTGTGTAAGCCCAAAGACGTGTCGAAAAAAATAAAACTACCAGCTTTTGAGTCTTCTAAGCGCCAAACAAATAAAATAACAGAGTTGCAAGATATCCATGGCATTTAATGTATCATTCCCGTTAGTTTAATTTTGTTGTCAACCTATCATTGAACTGATTTTTTTTTTTATGTAAAAATAATCAAAAAATGGTATAAGTGAAACATTTATTTTCATTGCATCAAATAGAAAGCAATGAAGAGAAAATTACTGTACGTGTTCCGCGAACTTAGGAATGTACTGAGTAAAGAAACACTGCGAATGGTGTATATGGCTCTTGGTCAAAGTATATGGGTGCATGGAATTATAGCGTGGGGCTCATGTACAAAAACAACAATGGACCGACTATTAAAAGCACAAAAGTTACTAATAAGAGTCATAAACAAAAAGCCTCCTCGGTACAGTTCAAATCAGCTCTTTGCGGAGTTTAAAGTTTTGGATATCTGCCAGCTATTTATTAAGCAAAGCCTTGTAAGCTTTCACAAAACTAAAGAGTACAGAGCAAGAAGTCAACAAATTTACTTAACGAGAAATGTTGAAAAGGAATTTTTCACAATTCCAAAGGTAAAAAGCACATTTGCCCGAAGACCATCCGAAGACAATGTTTTTTATCGCCCCGAAAGTTTACAACTCACTACGTGAAACCACGAAAAACGTGAAAAATTATGTAACTTTTAAAGGTAAAGTAAAAAACTTGCTTCTGTAAGTAAAAAACTGGATATTGGGCGTTCAAAAACTAAATGTCATTTTCTTATACATATATATTAGAATTTAGTGTTTATTGATATATTTGTATATACTATTACTTATTTTCCACTTGAATTTATTGAATATAATGTAAACTTTACTTTATTTTAGTCCTTAATTGCATACATATTTTTTTCTACTCTAAAGTTTACTTTAATTTGTGTAAACAACACATTTATACATTTATTGTTAGATTTAGAAATATTTGAAAATTGATCACCTTCCTCAGTTCGCGAGTTACAAAAATACAGTTGGTATAACACAGCACAGCCAGAGACAGAACTTCTAGGTCTAGTTGGTTGTGCGATTTCGCCTTATTCGGATATGCTAGCATATTTATATGCATAGAGCTATGTTTATCGCTATAATAATGTTTTTTCTTAATTATTCCTCATGTACAACAGTATGCATGTCCTTGTATTTTTTTTTCTTGTACGTTATAAATAAATAAATAATAAATAACGCAACAGCTTAACGAATCGGTAATGATTTAATGACATTTCTGTGATGGTACATTGTTGGGCACATTGCCACCATTCAATGTAGCAGTTTTCAAAAAATCGCAGAAACATCCTGGATTATTTTAAAAAATATATTAGAACTTTACCTACCTTACATAATCTATCTGGAATAAAAAATACACCAATTAGGCACCATCCACATATTACGTAATCACGTTTTTGGGATTTTTCAACCCAACCCTCCCCCATGTCAACAGACGTAATCGCCGCCTAATCCCCCCCCCCTCTCCCCCCGAGATTACGTAATCTACCGAATTTGCGGAAAATGTGAAGAATCGTGAATTCAGCGTTTGTAAAGTGTTTGAAGACTTTTCCACAATGAGGCGTAACTCCGAATCCTTCGTGCACTTTTTGTATTTCTTTTTAAACTGCCCCCCACTCCTCGTCGGCCCGCCGTTGTGCCTCCGGGCACGAGAGGAGTGAAAACGCTTTGGCGTATGTACTGAGAAACTCCACGTGTAAATCCGCCATAGTTTATGCGCCACACGACCACGTTAATATTTCCGCGATGGATTGGAAGCATGCAGCGGCGCGCTAGGCCAGAGTTGCAGCCGTGCCGCCGCGACGCAGAGCAGCCACCGGCTTGCCAGTTGAAGCAGGAACAGGCCCGGCCGCCCCGGCGACTCAACCGCAAACGAGCACGTACACTATCTACGCACATCGTGTGCGCGCGAAGGGGTTATCTTCGGCGCGGCACTGCGCTATTTCCCAAAGTTTAGACCAAAAAAAAAATGCAATGCGGTGACCAAAGCTGATTACGTAATCAGGAAGGGCAATCCCCCCCCCCTTCCACGTAATCAAGCTTAAGCCTCAGCTCCAACCCCCCCTCCCCCTCGGTGATTGCGCAATATATGGACGGCCTCTTATATGTCTATAAACTATATAGGGTTATAGCCAAAATTATATGAAAATTGGTACATAGTAAGGGCATGTTTATATTTATGAATTTATGTCCAGTATAAAACACAGCACTAGACAGATACAAAATGAACGGCTACTCGTCCCTCCTTTTCGCAACCTTTATGGCAAAAGAAGATTGAATTGGCTAATCCCTTATATATTCAACAAAATTCCTCTAAATTTAAAAACTTATAAAAAATGTACAAAAAAAAACAAAAAAAAAAGAAAATAAAAATAGTTAGCTTTAAAATAAGTGAAAGTGAAACACACGTGTAAATGATACGAATAAGATACATATTTTATTTTATTAGCATTAAGTACGTTCATCTTTTTATGTAAATATTATCAAGGAGGTGGCTTTCTGTACCGACTAATCCTTACTAATGTAGCAGATAATGCAGCAGATATGAGGGCCATGATTTTTCAAATCTTGTGCCCATTTAAATTACTTAAAAAAGTAGAGCCTTATTGTCTGATTATTTTGTATGGTCTTATATCTGTACTTTTAGTTTAAAATGCATAACGTAGATTTAATTTGATTATTTAACATTTTACTGACAATTTGAATATTACGATAAATAATTTTACTACGTATCTTTTCGAATTACTAACTACTTCAAATATTACGCTCCTATTTTGTTTATTTATATTTATCGTTTGACAATCTAGTAGTTAATTCTTGACTACCTATGTATGTACAGTAAAGAGTAGTAACGAAACTTACTACATAACCCAATTATTTTAACACGCTCAAGAGCGGTCTTTAGCCGTCAATTGGACACGAAGAAAATGTAATGTAATGTAATAAAATAAAGAACTGTTTTTAAAAAACTCTGATAGGCATGGTGTCAATACTAGAAATAAAAATAAACTTGCTGACCATAAAAGTCGACTCTCCAAAACCACAAAATCATTCAAAGGGCAATGTATACGCTTCTACAATAAAGTCCCAGTAAAAATGCAAAATTTATCTGTGATACAATTCAAGTCATTTATTAAGAAGAAGCTGTACTAAAAGGGCTACTATAAAATAAATGATTATCTAGACGACAAAGACCCTTGGAAATAAAATGGTTACCTCGATTATTAATATCACGTTATATATCACAATAATTTGTTATAATGTCACAATATCTTAATTTTTTATCATTTATGTATGTTTGTATGCATTATTGACGTCAAAAAGTTACGATTTCGTACTATTTTGAATAAAAAACTTATGATTATGATTATGATTATATATTATAATATGATCAAAATGTCCACTAAAGTTGCACTGAAAGTCACCCTATCATAATCTCCAGCAGGTAAGCCTTAGGATTGGCTGGGTTTTATACAAAGCTGTATTTAAAAAAATGGGTAATAAATAAAAATAAAAAAATAAAAAAAATACAAATTACCCGATACCTATTATCTCGCGTATCTAATTTTAATAATTCATTAGATAATTTATTTAATTGACGTGCGAAATGTACCACATTTTTAAACAATGAACTCAAAACATTCAGTTAGTTATAATTATGCTCATATGCATGGACCATTGTTGCTCGCCAACTAGTTCGCATACATTGATATAGGAAAAACACATTTTCCGATATGGATCATCACGACAATAGACCATTTCGAAAGTTTTAAAACAGCAAAACATTCGTCGTAATTTTAGCACTGATTAGATTATTCAACTCCATAGTACGATTTGTCAATCCTTCTGAAACGGCGAAATGTAGATAGCTCTGATAGAATTAACGGCCAATCTCATACCAATTTGGCCATCTTTAATGCTGGGGCTCACGGAAAAGGAGGTCTCAAGCAGAAGCCAGATGGCAAGATAGGATACGCACAAATTCCTGGGTGTCGTAATAGACGATAAGTTAAGGTGGACCCCGCATGCCCAAATATTGAGTGACAAGCTTTCTAGAGCATGCTTTTTACTGCGTCAGATGTGCAAAATTATCAGTAAAACAGACGCCAGATGCATATATTTCGCCCACTTTGAGTCGCACCTACGTTACGGCATCTCATTCTGGGCTCAGTGCACCATGGAATTTAGGCAGCATATTTTCTCCCTGCAGAAACGCGCAATAAGAATTCTAAATAACATGGACAGCTTTCAATCGTGTCGTGGATCATTCAGGAATCAAAATATACTCACCCTGAAATCACTATATTTATTTGAGTGCATCAAACTAGTAGTTAAAGACATATCTAAATTTAAGAAACCTGTAGAAGTACATAATCACTTGACTAGGTCAAGGAACAATCTACTATTACCTCGTCCGAACCTAGAAATTTTACGCAGAGACCCTAACTACGTGGGAATGTCCTTTTTTAATAAACTGCCACAAAACCTAAAAGACCTAATATGTAGGGAAAAGAAAATATTAGTTTTCTATTCGGAAGTCAGAAAGCTACTAATTTATAAGGAATTATATGACATAAATGAATTTTAATTATATTTTAATTTTAATAATCTTTAATAATCGTTTTAATGACAAATATGAATTTTAATAATTAATAATAATCTTCTAGACTATAAATACCACTTGTTCAAGTATGCGTATATAACCTAGCAAACATGACTTCCATCTATATTTTTTTATCTACAAATTGAACTCTGTCTCTATCGTTATTAATTTATATCTGTATATGACGTGTATAATTTACAAAGTGAACTTTAGAACTGAACGGAAATGAAATCACGATGGAATTAAATTGTAAATAATATTAAATGTACCTAACACCTAGTTTTAGTTTCGACAATCTGTAAAGATTTTTTGAAATAAATGAATTGAAGATAGGCCATGACCAAGCTAGAAAGGCTGTGGAAGAATCGGGGTATAAGTAAGCGGACTAAGGTCAAGCTGGTTCGAGCTCTGGTTTTCTTGATCTTTCTCTATGCATCGGAGACATGGACCCTGAAGGCTCGGATACGCACCAAAATCGATGCACTGGAGATGTGGTGTTGGCGTAAAATGCTAGGAATCCCATGGACAGCACGCAGCACCAACAAATCTGTCATGGAAGAACTCGGCATCCAAGTGAGGCTCTCCACCGTATGTATGAGAAGGGTCCTGCAGTTCTTCGGTCATGTTGCCAAGAGAAACCCACAGAATTTGGAGAAAATGATTTCGGGGGTCAAGTGGAGGGAAGAAGAAGCAGAGGCAGATCACCGGCCAGATGGAACGACCTCATCAAAGAAGTTACAAAAGGGTCAATACAATCTGCGACCCGTCATGCAGAAGACAAGTCGAAGTGGAGGAGCCTCGTAGGCAAACTGTTGTCTAATGTTGTCAGTAATGAGGAAACGACGGAGAAGAAGAAGAAGAATGCTGGGGCCACACTAACGATAAACGTCAATGCCCATCACCGCGATAAATATTGCGTCAATTATTAACGCGTTAAATCGAGTGGTCGCACTTGAATGGTCAACGTCAATGCCCATTCTTGGCAATAAAATTGGCGGTATTGTTCCTTGAATATCTAGCAAGATGGACGCTGCTACACTGTATTTCAAGAATGTACATTTTTATTGTATTTTATCATTTCTGAACGAAGAAAAAACGGCTGGACTTCAAAAGCTCTTTAAGTTGTTTACATGGGTTTTAGAATAACCCATTAGGGTTTCTATTTTCGTTTTAATTTCTTCGATTGTTGTTTTAATTTGTAATTCCATTATTCGTCGTCAAGTATAATTTTGTGATGCGCGATTGTTGTAAGTTTACGTGGCAAGCGATTATCGTTCATTCGGCAAACATGGCCGAACCATCATAGTCGACGTTTTTGTACTTCTTCTTCGATCGTTGTTAGTAGATCGCATCTTTCTCTAATGGTCTCGTTTAGAATTCGGTCGCAGAGTGAGACACCGAGAATCTGCCTCAAGCATCGCATTTGGAAGACTTCGAACTAGAAATAACAATAACAATAGAATGCAATAACATGACACGCACTTACACACATGTTACACGCAACATACATATAAACACGACATAGTAGGGTTGGTTGTAAGAGCTTGTCACATGACAATAAACCCGTCCATTGTAAAATTTCACAATTAAGAGTAGAATCAAACTTTCTCGTTATGGACTAACGATCCATTTATTATCGTCGCGCTCACGGTCCACAATGGCAAACGTAGTGTGGCAACTTTAACGCATTAATTATCGCGTTAATTCTCTTAGATGTACCGCCTCTTGACCTATTGCCTAACGTCAAACGGCAATGTAGATGCCGTTGTAAAAGTATAAAAGTATAGCGATAAAAATTAAACGTCCATCATTGCGATAATTAACGGCGTTTCCCGTAGGTGTGGCCCCAGCATGATAATTATTTGTTAAATCATAGCTATTATCATTTTAATATTATTTATTTAAGGATGTCATAGGAGTATGTTATAGTACCTTTTAGCAACCCTTCTGCACCGGCGACATGCAGGTGGTGCTGATAGTATTTATCGGTGACACTAATAGCAATTTCCGGGTTGAGAGTTATTACGGTAGTTGAAAACGACAATTTCCGTGAGGAATAAATGTATTTTCCAAAAAATAATAAACAGTAATGAATGTTTTATTATAAGCGAATCATTTATTATAGAAACTTTTTATTTTACCAATCATAACAATATTTCTTTTAATTAGTATTGCCATCTATCGCATTTATATATAGGCTGATTACATCACTAATTACATCACAGAGAGATTAGAGAGCCTAATATTTATTCATATATATATATATATATATATATATATATATATATATATATATATATATATATATATATATATATATATATATATATATATATATATATATATATATATATATATATGTATATATGTATACATAATATCTTTATAAACTTTATGTAAATAATAGGCTTAACATCAACCTTGCAATGTATGTTAGTATGTTTGTTTATGTGAAATCTTGCAAGCTGAATTAGAACCATTTTCTCTTATACTATTTATTTGGAATTTTACACGTTGGTTCAGTTCCTATGACAGTGCATTTTTATGGTGAGCATGACCTGATTCTACAACCAGGATCGGTTCCCGACGAGACTACTTTTCCACGGTCAACAGTACGGACACTCAATTTTGTATACGCATTCATTTATGATAGCCTGTTCTAAGTTTCACCGCGACAAGGTTGCTGCACCTAGGGTTAGCTTCCAACCAGGAGACTACTCAACGGTCGATATCACAGAAACGAAATTTTGTATAGCGTTCAATTATGATAGCCCGTTCTAAGTTACACCGCGATAGGGCTGCTGCACGATAGGGTTGGCCTCCAACGAGGGGACTCCTCAACGGTCAATAGCACAAACACGAAATTCTGTATAACATTCAATTATGATAGCCCGTTCTAAGTTACACCATGACATGGCTGCTACACCCAGGGTTGGCTCGGGACAGAGCGTTTTAATAAAAGCTTGTTTTAAAAATGTGTTTTTACCATTTTAACTTATTGAACCATATTTTATAACGTGAATTTGTATGTTCCACCCTGTACAGAAACTCACCGAAAAAACAACCTCATTTCCTATGCATGACACTGTGTCCCAACTCGATCAATTGATAACAACAAAAACCACACTGTGCTGTATTGCGCGGTTAAATTCGTTCCGAATTGCAGGCGTTTTGCTGCGTCGCACCGTGGATTTTGATTTATAAATAAGATAAGTTTATAAAATCAGTTTATAATTTTCTTATTTTATTAAACTTATTTTATTTTTATTTGTTTATTTTACTGAGTAGGTATCTATCTATCTATTTACTATTATTATAATTTCGATTTTTATTTATTTACTCGATAATTTTATGATTATAATTTCAAATACTTCTTGATGATATTTTAATTTATTTTTTTAACATGTTTAATTTTTAAGATTAGTTGTTAATTTTTTACTTTTTTGTGTGCACAGGTAAAATATTTCCTGGTACACCTGCCTTAGTACAGGCCTAGGCCTAGTTAGGCGGTGTTGACGCAGTGACCAAGATACTGCAGTGTGCTCTATTTTTCGCTACTGGTCCAAACACATTTTTTTTGTAATGCTGCAGTAAATTATATTTTGTGTACCTTTAATAAATAAATAAATAATAAGGTAAGATTATAAAATCAATGGTAATAGGTTGTGTCACCCCAAGACTTTCCCGGAAACTAGACAACCCCCCTCCCTCCAAGAAAGAGGCAAACTTCCCCTCCCCCCACCCTCCAATTTGGATATCTTGTCGTATATTTGTAGTATATTCCGTGGTATTTAAATATTCCACCTAAAACAGATGTTTCACAGCATGATTTCGGATCAACAAGGCATCTGTGTACCGCACTTTAAGTCTCTGAGTTTTAAGTATTTCGCGATTGAAGTATGACTAGCGCGCCCTCTCGTGGACCGATTTCAACTACATTTTTTTGCCATGACCAAATGATGCCTGCATGCCAAATTTCAGCTCAATCGGGTGAAGCACTTCGGCGCTGTCGTGAAGGAATACAGACACACACATACACACACACACACACACACACACACACACACACACACACACACAGAAAGACAGACGTACAAACAGACTTAAGTTTAAAAATAGTCCTAATCATCTCGGGGTGTGGTAAAATGTATATAAATATATATATATATCCGACAAATATAACAAATTTAGGTTGGTAAAGTAAAAACAAATTTGCCGCGTGAAGTTTCTAACAACCGACGTTTTGGCAATGTTGCAAACGCCGCTGTCCAGGGTAGACCGGGTTCAGCGCGGGAATTTTGAAAATTTAATAAAATTTTGATATTTTCGCGCCGCCCCATCACTTTTACGATCTGCAAAGTAACAGCAGCAGTTTGACGCCTACCCGCAGATGACGATTGGCAAAACTTCAGTCTACCCTAGACAACGTCGGTTGCAACATCACCGAAACGTCTGGTGTTACATACTTCACCCGTTTTTATCATATTTATAATGTCAAACAACCTAGATATTCTTCGATTGTTTGATTTAGCTGGTTTGGCGCAATAATATTGCGATTTAGATGAAGTCTACCGCTGTCTCGTGTCCATCACTAGTTTTCACTGATAGAAACTCTTTATCGCACATTTACTGCTCAAATTACAATCTCTTACAGCCAACAAAAACATAACAAAAAATAATCAAATAACAAAAATGCCCATTTTTAAAATTATAATGATTCAGAAAATATTTTCAAGGAGCAGCGGACAAGAGAGGATAGGATGAGACGTAGAATAGCTAGGAATTTAGGAACATGAGATGCTTTTTAAGAGATACTTGAAAAGAAGAAAACGTTGGTGCGTTTCTGATATTGGACGGTAGCTGGTTCCATAGTCTAGCTGCATGAACGGTGAAGGAGTATGCAAAAATGTGTAGGGAGTAATATGGGTAGGAATCGCAATTTTACTATCCTGACTAGAAGGGAGTAGAAGAGCTGACTTCCTAAAAGAGTGGTTTTTTTGGTTAGGTAGCAGGGAGCGGTGAAATAGTTGAGGATGTTATAAAGAAGGGAAAGAATATTTATGTTCTACATTCACGTATTCGATGCCAATGAAGTCTGTTTCTATACTCAGAGACGTGATCAAATCTTCCTTTCCAGGGTAGACACTCATTAGAGGAGGCCACTGGATAGGAGCTGCATCGTGAGTTGAGCCGTCTCTAAGAACGAGATATTGGTCGAAGTAGCACAACTGCAAAGGTGCCATTAGCTACCAAACAAACCAAGACTTTTAGCTAGCAAGCAAACCGGAAAGTGCACCAATCGCCCAGTTCTGGCCGAGGTATTCCCCCGAATCCGCCATCTTTTGATCCCAATCACCTTCGACTGCATTAAGGAGCCCTGAAATCATAGGCCCCACGAGGAGGATACCAGATTGAAGTTGATCCATGAGTTGGGCAGGCTAGATGACATAGAGTTTGGCCAACACCAGCCGAACTGCACGGAACTCTTAGCAACCCGGAATCGCCATAGACAGGTTACAATGGGGCAATCATGCTATATAGAATTTAGATGGTGAACGGTTTGGTGGTGAACGGCTTGGTGGTGAACGGTTTCGTGCAGCTTGGGCCACAAGATCCTTTTTGTTCTCGGATCGGCTCAACTCCCGATTCAGCTCCTATTCAGAAGCCTCCACGAGTGGAAGGCTACCCCGGGTGAGACTCCCGTGCCTCAGGCCTCAGAGCTGGTTGATCGGTTTCTCCCGGCGGGATTGCATCCCGGCACCACTGGACGAAGCTAATCGGTTGTGCATTCTGACTAATTGCTGAAGGGGTCTGGAGACTATGGAAATACACTGTTTTCTAAGCAGCGCGGGTGGATATTGACCTGTTGTCATGCCACTCTTGAAATGACCTTGGGCCACTCGATCCCGTGTTGCACTACGGGCAAAGAACGCCCAGATCCGCTGAATTACCGCTGTAATACAACAACTTGCGGTGTCAACTACAACGGGCGAGCCCGTCACCACAGGACGTTTTACCGATTTTCTCGTTCTGTCGCCCTGCAGTGAACGTAGAAGACTTTGGACAGAACAAATCTAACGTCCACGCGCCCTTGCTTCCAATTGAAGACATTATTTAAAAAACAGCAGATGTCCATTTTTTCGTGAAATGACATTTTAATGCAGTTCGGTAGATGTCGCTATTGCGCACATTTTTTGCTTAATTAATTTTTGCATAAATGCAACATATCCTGAGTTATAAGCTAGACAAGTTTGTTTGATTCCGTCATAACCTCACTATCAGTACTGCAAAACTTAATGATTTAAAGAAACTTTATCCTGTCATAAAACCAGAGAGTAAAGTATTTTTCGACTCTCTATCCGTCTCTGACGAGGCTCAACAGTCTGACGTTGATGAATTTGATAATAGTAGCGGCGACGACACAAGGCTTTAAATGCAATTGCGTAGTGTTAATGTAATAGATTATATGCATAACACAAGTTTTTTTATAAGCTAGAATATTCATTATTAACATTATAAAAACTAAGATTCCGATATTCATCAATCCGGCAAAATAGCAGCACTACGAGAATGCTTGAATGTAACGAATTAGATAGTAAAGAAACGCAAAGTGTTAACTAAGTTAAGTTTTCTTACAAATAAAACATGTATTTCATATTACAACTTATTTCATTAACCATTTTCGACAAAGTATTTAGTATGGGACTGATGTGATTTCTTTTGAAAAGGACACATGTCCAGCACTCTGTCAGTTTATCATTTTTTTGTACCTTTTTATAATTGACACTACTATTGGTGAAACAGTTGTCTATATTCTCTAGCATACGATTTAAAAAGATCAACACAAATTATAACAATACAGAGATTTTATACAGTTTTTTGGCTCTCCTGAACAATTTACTTTTTTGGACATCTGCTGTTTTTGAAATAATGTCTTCAATTGTGACCAGATTTCTCCGGTCTCTCGATTGGTTCCGAGTTCGAGGTCGCTTGCGCGGTCCTCTCCCTTGCGAAGCGGTGAAACGGTGTGCACCGAATCTATCGCGGACCAAGGCGTCCTTTGCCCGACTCTGAACAGGGATCGGATGGACAATGGTCATTTCAAGAGCAGTCGCCGTAAGGTCAAGAGCAGTCGCCGTAAGGTGGCTGTAATACAACAGGTAGAGTTCACGTAAGCGGCTTCTGACCCGTAACCAGTCGGTATCCTGAAGGTTAATTCCAGATGGAGATATCCCGCCAAAACTGATACTTAGGGGGTGACGCTGCACGCTGGGTACCTTTCCCGGTGCCTCGCCGTAAGGCGTCGATCTCTAACGGGTTGCTGGTGAACTAGACAGTAGATTGTCTTGTCCCCAAGTCTTCTACGCTCATCCCACGGCTGATAGAACGATCCATATCGTTATACCAGCCTGGGGTGACGGGTTCGCCCGTGGTAGTCGACCCCGCCCTACTGTCGCGAAAATATGAAAACTTTAGAATATAGAAGTAGAAGCTGTAGAAGCTGTAGAAGCTGAACCGTGAGTTCAGTCGACCCAAGTTAACAAACAAATTGGGTCGTCAACTACAACTGGCGAACCCGTCACCTAAGTTTTAACGATATTAGATCGTTCTGTCTCCCGTGAGATGAGCGCAGAAGACTTGGGACGAAAAAACAATCCAATGTCTAGTTACGCCACCTGCCCGTCAAAGGCCTTACGGCGAGGCACCGGTAAAGGTAACCACGGGGCTGCCTCACACCCTGACTACCAGTTTTGGAAGTATATGTCGGTCTGGAATTAACAATCAGTATACCTCCAACCTTCCGACCGGTCACGGGTTCGAAGTCACTCGCGCGACCTCTAACTGCCGTATGTTCAGCGGTGATTCGGTTTGATTATATCACGGACCATTGTCATCTTTTGTCCGGCTCTGAATGCAGGATCAGGTAGCCAAATGGTCATTCAAGAGAGTGAGACGTCAGGTCAACACCCCCCCCCCCCCCGCTGCTTAGGAGACAGTATATTTCCATAGTCTCCAGACTCCTTCAGCAATTAGACAGAGTGCACAACCGGTAGGCGTCGCCGAACGGTGCCCAAACCGTCCAGTAACGTCGGGATGCAATCCCACCAGGAGAAACCGGTCCACCAGCCGTGAGGCCTGAGACGCGAGAGTTTTACCAGGGGTAGCCTTTCGCACGCGAAGGCTTCTGAAACGGAGCTGAATCGTGAGTTGAGCCGATCCGAGAACAAAATAGTTCTTATGGCCCAAGCTGTACGAAACCATTGGCTACCAGGTAATAAAAAACTAGGGTTGTCGACTACAGCGGGCGAGCCCGTCACCTCAGGAAGTTTTAACGATTGATCGTTCTATCTCCCGTGAAGTTAGAGCAGAAGACTTGGACAAAACAGTCCACCGTCGAGCTCCGTCACATGCTCGTAAGAGACCAACGTCTTATCCGCGAGATAACCAGGTATGTTACCCAGCGGGCTTACACTCACGCCCTTACTTCCAATTGCGACCAGATTACTCCGGTCTCTCGACTGGTTAAGAGTTCGAAGTCGCTTGCGCGGTCCTCTCCCTTACGAAGCGGTGAAACTGTGTAAACCGAATCTATCGCGGACCACGGCATCCTTTACCCGGCTGTTCACCCAGGATCGGGTAGTCGATGGTCGTTTCAAGAGCAGTCGCCGTAAGGTCCGCAATCACCCCCGCTCTATAGGAAACAGTACTGCTTCCAGACTCCCTCGACTGTTAGTCAGAGTGCGCAATCGATTGGCTTACGCCGCACGGTGCGCAGACCGTCCAGGAGCGCCAGAAGGTTGACTTCTAAGGGAAACTAACCCTAAGGCCAGAGTGCTGCCCAGGCTTGCACTTTATGCGTGGAGGCCGTCGGATAGGTGTTGACCCGTGAGTGCGACCAACCCTGAACAGAATGGGTCTTCGTGGCCAACTCAGCAAGGGCCCATTAACTCCCAGGTAACAAACAGGTCATCAGGCACAAGCGGCACGGAACTGTTAGATACCCGCAAACCTACAGTGCGACGTTTGCCGCGGTGTTGCCGGAGAATGCCGCTGGCACACGTTTTCCATATAAACGTGCGAAACAATCCGCTTGGCAACGCGACACAGACATACAGAGAGAACAATCGCCTGCCGGCCGTTCGACTTTGCAACATTTTGCCTCTTACGCGCCGATCAAAGCAGACAGAGCCGCATTGGGAACCATGAGGGACCAGAAACTCCCTCTTATACAATTATCCCTCACATGACACCCGAAATTTTAAAATAAATTAATAGTTAAAAAAAATGCTTGTCTGCTAATTGTATTTATTTATTTTTATTTTAAACATAACATGCAGAATTCATAAAATGGTCATACTAAGTAATGGTACGAAGTAAACGACGACCCACATTCAAATGACCATGCTCAGCGCATGCCCAACTAGGCCGAATATAGCCTGTATCTGGGCATACGATTTTCAGACTTGGGTGGACAAGCATAACTGACGTATGTACTCGTACACATACATATACACATATATAGATACATAAACTTAAATACACACATATATAAATATATTAATAGATATATATACACATATATAGATACTACATATAATTAAATACATACATATATAAATATATTCATAGATACGCATTCACATATACATATATATACACATTTATGCAGGTATATTATTTTTAAAAGATGATTTGCAGAAGATCATTCTCTGTCCTTGAACGACCTATATCGTCAAGAAGCCATTTTTTTATTTTTTTATTGAATAAAAAGGTACTTTCAATTTTTTTTATGTCGTCATCAAGACGGTTGAATATTTTGGGTGCTATAAAAATGCATGTTTGCTAATCTGTATTTGACTTGTATACCAGTATACTTGTATACCTACTAATAAAATAAATATGAATATGAATATGCGTAATAGATGGTATGTGGTATGGAGATTATACGAAAAATATATTTTTTAAATAATTTCAAAATTTAATACTGCCACAAGAATTTTCGGAGAAAATAAAAAAGTCCTAATGTTGTTTCTGAAATTTAAGTATTAATAGAGAACCAAAACGATGATTATACTGAATAGTGAGTAGCGAATATTGCAACGTACGTACATTGCAGCTCCCCCTCCCCGCCTTATCGAATCAATCCGCTAATCCCACAGAGCAGTAACACAACTACAGACAGTTATAGTGGCAATTCCAGTTTTTCCGGTAACTCCTAACTGTTGTACAAGTCCTAACTGTACAAGTCCTAACTGCTCTTTTTGAGTTTGACACGGATTTTCATTCAGTAAAACTTTGAGTTTTCGTCTTCAAATTGTTTTTCATCCCATCTATTCGAAAAGGACGACTTGGTTCGCTTTTAAGTGCGCCCAAAAGTGGTGTTTTCTATAAGAAACTTTATAAGTACGCCGTAATTATCTTTGCGGCTCACTTTTTGAATAAGTGCGCCGCAATTTATCTTTGGGGCGCACTTTTTGAATTTGGAACATCTTAGTCTTCTGCGCCGAAGAAATCGAACGCAAATATTGTTTGAATAAAGACTGGCTGGTACGACGGCCCCTAGTCGCGCCGCCGGCTGAATAAAAAAAACAAATGAAATTAAAAACGCGCGAACGTCAATTGTTTGATTCGGACACTATTTCAAACACGCAGAATACGAAATCTACAACAATCTCAATTCCTAATAAAACTGTAACCATAAATATTCATAATTGCGAAAATGTCTCAAATGTGTTTAGTTGTTTTATTATTAGATAGTATTCCTCCAGTGAGTAAAACGCCTTATCTGTAAGGTATCTCTTAAGGCGTCTCTTAAACACGTCAAGAGATTGCGCCTGCCTAATGTGCTCGCTGAGTTTGTTACAAACCGCTGGGCCGGCGATATAGGCTAGCCTCTCCGTCTTGGATAATGCATGACTTACCGAACGTAGCATGCTACGGGATCTGATTGGATAGTGATGATGCACACTATTCACTTCAAAATCGGTTAGATTTCTGCGAACGAACAGCGCTACTTCCATTATATAAATGGACGGCAGCGTCATGATGCAGAGATCTCTAAACAGAGGCCTAGCTGGCGTATCAAGCGCCACACGCGCTATTGTGCGGACTGCACGCTTCTGCATAAAGAAAGCCCTCTGCCTGTCGGCTGCTCGCCCCCATAACTCCGCGCCGTACGTTAGCATTAAATGAACTTATGCAAAGTATCACATGCGCAGCGCGGATAAATCGAGAAATGAAGCGATGCCGATGCGATAGAGTGCACAGCACGCTATTCCCAATTTATCACATAAAGCATCAATATGTAGGTGCCATCGTAACTCATTATCGATTACGAATCCCAAGAACTTTTTGAGGATACCTGAGGTTTCGATAAATATATTTTAAGCTATTGCTCAGCTTTTATCGCGGGCCTAGTAGGCCAGCGCGGCGACCGATTGAAGAAATTTCTTAACAAAAATTAATGATTTTAATCTGATAATTACGTCTAAACGAGTACTTCTTACGATTCGAAAAAAATATATGTTAAACAACAACATTTTCCTAATATTTTTAGCTTTGAATATTTTAAATTTTGTTTATATTACATAGTGTAATTAATTTGTGAAATTAGGTCTACCCAAACACAAAAACGACTACCACGCAAATACTATCTGGCGTATTCTTATGAAACCTGCACTATTTTAAAGATAATTTTATTATCTATCTTTTTTTCTGAATAGTCAAAGAATAATATCCGTTTTTTTGCTTTATCGAATAAAATTCGTGCGCGGCGCTCTAATCATTTGCTCATTTTATTCCGAATCATTTGCTTCCGCAGCCGCAAATGATTCGGAATAATTTCAACGTTTTCCGATAGAGCGCAGTTATCTGATATCAGAAATAAATTGAATTAATACAGTATGACCGCGGACCACTGTCACGGTAGGATTCTGACGCTGTGTTCCGAAAGAAGACGAAATAAATTACGTTATTAAAAAAACAAAATACCCAGGAAATCAAAATTTTTACAACATAAACGCCGTATACTGGAGAAAAATAGATTATTAAGGTAAGTAACGTGTATTATTACGTGTATATTATTACCATTTGTCTGCTCTGACGTTTCTTGCCTGACGTCATCGGTCACCACGCTCAAAAAGTTAATATCAAAGAAAAAACTTGAATTAACATCAAAGAAAAAAAATACTGCAAAAATACGTTTGGCACTCGGGGACTGCCGCGGTAAAGCTATTGCATAGCATTTTTAACAACTTATGCAATTATAATTAATTATTTATTTTATTTTTTTCTGATATCAGATAACTGCGCTCTATCGGAAAACGTTAAAATTATTACGAATCATTTGCGGCTGCGGTAGCAATAAATTCGGAATAATTTAAACGTCTTCCGATAGAGCGCCGCGCACGATTTTTTTATTCGATAAAGCAAAAAAACCGGATTATTTGAAAAAAATCGTAGATAAAAAGATAGATAATTAAATTATCTTTTAAATGGTGCAGGTTTCATCATAATACGCCAGATAGTATTTGCGTAGTAGTCGTTTATATGTTCGGTTAGACCTCATTTCACAAATTAATTACACTATGTAATATAAACAAAATCTAAAATATTCAAAGCTAAGAATATTAGAAAAATATTCTTGTTTAACATATATTTTTTTCGAATCGTAATCAGTACTCGTTTAGACGTAATTATCAGTTTAAAATCAATAATTTTCGTTAAGAAATTTCTTCATTCGGTCGCCGCGCTAGCCTAGGCCCGCGATAAAAGCTATGCAATAGCTTAATAAAATAAATAAATAATTATAATTGCATAAGTTGTTAAAAAATGAAATGCAATAGCTTTACCGCGGCAGTCCCCGAGTGCCACACGTATTTTTTTTCAAACAAGAGAGATCCATATATTCAATGCTACTAGTTATACTATTCCTCTTACTAATTCGTGCCTTTATACACGTGGGTAGAAGAAATAATTATAACATAATTGCTATTAGGTGTGGAGTGGCGGGCCTAAAGGCGGACGCACAGCTCCAATCGTGCGTAAAACTTTTTGTCGGCGAAGTAAAGCGACCTTGAGACCGAATGGGGAAAGTGAAGTAACTGACACCTTGTAAACATTGCATAGCGCAAACATTTGCTCTAATATAGTTTTTTAAAACGCGCCGTAGATACCAATTTACAATATTATTTGAGATGTTTAATATATCATTGGATGTAAGATTATTATAAACTAGCTGACCCGTGCCCACTTCGTTGGGCGGTAAAACTTTTACTTGTGATGAAATTATGAGTGTGGTTCGGTTAGTACTGAGTGCTACGGTTTATTTCCTGACTTATTTCTAAGAAATAGCCTGTTTGTTACAACCTTTATACGTCATTGAATAGATAAGTTATTTGTAATATTTCAGTAAAGCAATGAATGAAATGGCACTGGCCGTTTTCGTGATATCGCGTTTTTGTCGCAATTCGATTAATAGCAGAATTTATGAATACTTCAGTTATTTTAATTTAAGAAAAATCTGTTACATACCTTTTATGAGTTTTATACATCATCGAATAGATGAGTTATTTCTACACATTTTAGTAAGACAATCAATTAAATTGCACCCGTAGTTTAAGAAATATCGCATTTTTGCCGCTAGTGAAGTTGATTTACTCAAATCTACAATTAGTACATATTAATACACGTTTTATATTGACATACATAATCGCGTTTTTTTCGTAATTTCGCTTGCAATTCGACTTAAATATAGTGACATTTTCGGATACTCGCATATATGACGCATTTTTTATTTAAGAAACATTCTGTATATTTCGAGTTTATACAATACTAGCTGACCCGTGCCCACTTCGTTGGGCGTTAAAACTTTTTACTTGTGATGTAATTATGAGTGTGGTTCGATTAGTACTGAGTGCTATGATTTATTTCCTATCTGCCAAAAGAAGGGTTATATTTTTACTGCATATGTATGTATGTATTTGCATGCCAATTTGACTATATTACCGTTATTTGAGAGTGTCTTCTTGTGAGTGCCTTATATCTTTAAACATTTATCCAGTAAAAGGGAAATTATATGCAGTAAAAGGGAAAAGTCTTTTGTTTTAAACACTTGAGACGATAAATTTACTTATTTTGATATGAATTCATAATTGTTGATAATATGACCAATAAATATGACCTAACGATTTAAATTATTTTTAAGCTATTGCATAGCTTTTATCGCGGGCCTGGCCAGCGCGGCGACCGAATGAAGAAATTTCCTAACGAAAATTAATGATTTTAAACTGATAATTACGTCTAAACGAATACTGCTTACGATTCGAAAAAAATATATGTTAAACAAGAACATTTTCCTAATATTTTTAGCCTTGAATATTCTAGACTTTGTTTATATTACATAGTATAATTAATTTGTGAAATTAGGTCTAACCGAACACAAAAACGACTACTACGCAAATACTATCTGGCGTATTATTATGAAACCTGCACCATTTAAAAGATAATTTAATTATCTATCTTTTTATCTAAGACTTATCCGAACTCGAATAATCCGGTTGTTTTGCTTTATCGAATAAAAAATTCGTGCGCGGCGCTCTATGGGAAGACGTTTAAATTATTCCGAATCATTTGCTACCGCAGCCGCAAATGATTCGGAATAATTTCAACGTTTTCCGATAGAGCGCAGTTATCTGATATTAGAAAAAATAAAATAAATAAATAATTATAATTGCATAAGTTGTTAAAAATGCTATGCAATAGCTTTACCGCGGCAGTCCCCGAGTGCCACACCTATTTTTTTAATATAAAATACTACTTTTTGTGACTTAAATATAAAAGTTAGACATAAGCCGTCGCTGACTTTTTTGTATACATTATCAAGCTCTACAACTTTTCTCTAGAACTTAATCATATATCTCTCATCGTTAAGGCAGCGTTAGTTAGAAACGTTTTCGTTCAACCGTTTTTTCTCCGACTTAGATTGCAAATCCGACTACCACGAAAAAGTCTTTTCATTTTTCGGATTAATATATAGCCTATGACACTCACAAATAACCTGGATTTCTATTGGTGAAAGAATTTTCAAAATCGGTTCAGTAGATCCAGAGATTACTTCATACAACCTCACAAACTTTACCTCTTTATAATATTAGTATAGATGTGTATTAAAACGATTCCGTTTTCTCCTGCACCCAATATAACCGTTTCAAAGTCTCAAATAAAAATTATGATCAAAAGGGCAATCCGCTCTATAATATCTTACCTATACCTTACCTCAACAGTAACATCAAAAATACGTTAGGTAGGTACTTCAAAATCTTTCCAATCTGAAGAGAAATTATTACTATATATCTATATATCCTTGATAAACAATTCTATATACTCCTACTTGATGCCACAATTGATGAAGTATCTAAGGAAATAGACCAATTTAAAAAAAAGGTTGTGTCACCTCAAGCCTTTCCCGACAAGTAGCAAGGCATCCCCTTCCCTGCGCCACGCACCCCCCCCCCCCCATTATTATTTATGTGAAGTGATTGTGATAGCCAATGTAGCATATTTGTAGCATTTTTGTAGTATTTCCGTGTTATTAAAATGACTATTTTCCAACATTATACAACTATTATATTATATCATATGATATTATGTATTATAAATAATAATTATCTAATTATTAATACCTCCTATTTTGCATTATATAATCTTTCCTTGAACTTACCTTATTAACGACTTACCTTATTATTACTTTTCTTAACCTTATATTATGAGTAGTCTTATTACTTTTTTCCACTATCAACATGTTAATGTTATTTATATATTAATTAATGTGTAATGCGAGCATTGTACAGTATTCAAATTTGTTCTGTTTAAAAATGTTTTTAAAATACTATGTATAAACCTGTTTATATATATTATATTATATTACATTTATATATATCATGTATTTATATTTGTAAGTTTGCCATGAAATAAAATAAAATATGATTTGTGTCGCTTGTATAGGAGATATTCTAACAAAATTGACATGATGTGGTTTTGACCCAACGACGCATCTGTGTACCGAATTTCGAGTCTATAAGTCAAATATTTCGAGATTTCAGGATGACAAGCGCGCGCCCTGGTGGACCGATTTCAACAACAATCTTTTCAACTCTTGCCACGACAAAATGATGCCTGAATGCTAAACTTCAGCTCAATCGGATGAAGCGTTTTGGCGCTATCGTGGAGGAATACATACACACACACACAGAGACACACACACAGACAACACACACACACAGACTCAACAGACATACTTCAATTTGGAAATGGTCTTAATCGTCTCGGGAGGGTCAAAAGGGATATCTTCATCTCGATTGTTTTAGCGCGTTCACAAAAGTTTCTCTTGAGCCGGTAAAGTAAAAGAAAAGGCCACAGGATAAGATAAGATACCTGTTTTGCTTGTTGAAAAGACACGAATACATATTTTTATACATTTATTTTTAAAAAAAACCCACGTTTCAGTTTTAAGGATAATAATCGTTCTTATAAATAGGATAGAAAACGAATTTACCGCGTGAAATTTGTAGGACCCGACGTTTCGGTGACGTTGCAGCCGCCGTTGTCTAGGGTAGACTAAAGAGCTGTCAGTCCGTTGTTTTGCGGGTAGGCCGCAAACCGCTGCCGCCACTGCGTAGGTTATAACGGTGGTGGGGGGCCGGGCTCGGAGCGCGGGAATTTTTAAAATCCGTCTTGCACACAACACTCACTGTATCCTGTTTTACGTCTTTGCGTTCGGCGTTCGGCGGCGGGAACATTTTAAGAAGAGGGTTCCACGTAGAAGAGAGTTTGTAGCCGTCATCTCTATTGAAGTTCGGAGTTCTTCTTATTTCAATGGCTTCCCGGATCATGCGAGGAAAGTAGAATTGTTCCTTGGATAGAACAATGGGATTTTGAAACTGCATCCAGTGGTTACTTCCGCTATCCAATATATGTTCGCAGATCGCCGATTTTTCTCGCTGAACGTTTTTAACAGCTTTGATGTGTTCTGTCAGTCGCGTGGCTATGGGCCGTTTCGTTTGTCCAACGTAGGCTAGACCGCAGCTGCATTCGACTTTATACACACCCGGGGTTTGCAGTGGTATTACATCCTTTACAGGCCTCAAAAATCGAGCTATATTTTGGGTCGGTTTGAAGATCGTTTTTATATCGAATCTGTTTAGCATCTTACTTATTCGATCAGTCACGCCCTTGACGTATGGTAAGAATGCTCTTGATCTGCTCGGTTTTTGAGTTTCGTCCGTATTAGATCGTGTGCGTGTCTCGTGATATTTTCCGTATCCATTTTTCCTAAGGACATCATTGACATGTTCCATCTCCTTCGGAAAATGCTCAGTGTCGCATAGATCGCGTGCTCGATTCACGAGCGACGTTTGCACTGAACGTAGATGGTAGGGATGATGGTGTGAGCTTGCATGCAAATATCTGTCCGTATGTGTGGGCTTCCGATATACCGTATGTCCGAGAGTATTGTCACTTCTCCTCGTCACTTTGACATCCAAAAATGGTAGGGAGCCGTCCTTCTCTACTTCATAGGTGAAACTGATTTTTGGGTGTATGGAGTTTAGATGACCCAGGAATTCTTTCACCGTTTGAATGTTGCCTTTCAGGATGCAGAAGGTATCATCCACGTAGCGAAGCCAGAGAATGGGTTTAATTTTGGAGGTTTTTATGGCTAATTCCTCAAAATATTCCATATATAGGTCACTAACTATCGGCGATACGGGGCATCCCATTGCTACTCCGTCGATTTGTTTGTAATAATCGCCGTTCCATAGAAAGTAGCAGGATGTCAGGCAATGTTGAAGCATGTCGGCGTAGCTAATAGGGAGGTCCTCAGACCTTAGTTTATCTCTCACCACCGTAAGACACTCCGAAATGGGCAAATTCGTAAATAAAGATTCGACGTCAAAGCTCACCATTATTTCGTCTTCGGCCAGTTTTAAGCTTCTAATAATGCTTACGAAATGTCGCGAGTCTTTCACGTAAGACGTCGTTTTGCCCGTAAGCGGTTGGAGGACACCAGCCAAGTGTTTTGACAGAGGATATGTGGGGCTGTCGATTTGGCTCACAATCGGTCTCAATGGTGCATTATCCTTATGGATTTTAGGTAAGCCATATGATACGGAAAATATCACGAGACACGCACACGATCTAATACGGACGAAACTCAAAAACCGAGCAGATCAAGAGCATTCTTACCATACGTCAAGGGCGTGACTGATCGAATAAGTAAGATGCTAAACAGATTCGATATAAAAACGATCTTTAAACCGACCCAAAATATAGCTCGATTTTTGAGGCCTGTAAAGGATGTAATACCACTGCAAACCCCGGGTGTGTATAAAGTCGAATGCAGCTGCGGTCTAGCCTACGTTGGACAAACGAAACGGCCCATAGCCACGCGACTGACAGAACACATCAAAGCTGTTAAAAACGTTCAGCGAGAAAAATCGGCGATCTGCGAACATATATTGGATAGCGGAAGTAACCACTGGATGCAGTTTCAAAATCCCATTGTTCTATCCAAGGAACAATTCTACTTTCCTCGCATGATCCGGGAAGCCATTGAAATAAGAAGAACTCCGAACTTCAATAGAGATGACGGCTACAAACTCTCTTCTACGTGGAACCCTCTTCTTAAAATGTTCCCGCCGCCGAACGCCGAACGCAAAGACGTAAAACAGGATACAGTGAGTGTTGTGTGCAAGACGGATTTTAAAAATTCCCGCGCTCCGAGCCCGGCCCCCCACCACCGTTATAACCTACGCAGTGGCGGCAGCGGTTTGCGGCCTACCCGCAAAACAACGGACTGACAGCTCTTTAGTCTACCCTAGACAACGGCGGCTGCAACGTCACCGAAACGTCGGGTCCTACAAATTTCACGCGGTAAATTCGTTTTCTATCCTATTTATAATGTCAAACAACCGCGATAGTCTTCGATTTTATAATAATCGTTCTGTCTCCCGGCTTGTAAGTGACAGTTGGGCGATGTCGAGTACAACCGGCGAACCTGTCACACCAGGCTGGTATAACGATATGTATAGGTTCTTTCAGCCGTGGGATGAGCGTAGAAGACTTAGACAATGACAATCCACTGTCTAGCTCCGCTAACTAGCCCTCGAGAGACCAACCCTTACCGCCCGGCACCGGGTAGGTAGTATCCCAGCGTGCAGACGAAGCGCCCTCGCTAACAGTTATGTCCAGATTTCTCCCGCCTCCCGACTGGTTACAGGTTCGAAGTTGCTTGCGCGGTCCTCTCCCTTACGTAGCGGTGAATCGGTGTCTATCGAATCTATCGCGGACCACGGCAACCTTTGCCCGGCTGTTCACCCGGTTTCGGCTAGCCGATTGGTCGTTTCAAGAGCAGTTTCTGTCATAAGGTTAACTACACACGCTCTATAGCAAACAAAGCCGTTTCCAGCCTCCCCCGCTATCGGCAGTCGGAATGCACAATCGATTGGCTGACGCCGCACGGTCCGCAAACCGCCAGGAGCGCCCGAAAGGCAATTCCCAGAGGAACTGGCCCGCAAGCACAGAGTCCTACCTACCCGGGCGGTTTCGTGCAGCTTGGGCCACAAGATTCACTGTGTTCTCGGATCGGCTAACCCACGATTAGCCGATCCGAGAACACTCCTGGTAAGACTCTCGCGTCGCAGGCCTCAAAGCTGGCGGACAGGTTTCTTCTAGCGGGATTGCATCCCGGCAAAATCGGGCGTTTGCGCACGGTTCTTCGGCGCCAATCGGTTGTGCTTTCTAACTAATTGCTGAAGGAGTCTGGAGACTATGGAAATATACTGTCTCCTAAGCAGGCGGGGATGGATGTTGACCTGTTGTCATGCCACTCTTGAAATGACATTCGGCCACTCGATCCCGTGTAGCACTACGGGCAAAGAACGCCCAGGTCCGCGATAAATTCAAACTGAATTACTGCTGTAATACAACAGGTAGAGGTCGCATAAGCGACATCGGACCCGTAAACAATCGGGAGGATGGAGGTGTCCCGAAGGTTAACTCCAGACAGCGATATCCTACCAAAACTAGTAGTTAGGGGGCGAGGCTGCCCTCTGTGTACCTTTCCCGGTGCCTCGCCGTAAGGCGTTTGTCTCTTACGGGCTGCTGGCGAGCTAGACAGTAGATTGTCTTGTCTCTACGTCTTCTACGCTCATCCCACGGCTGAATGAAAGATTACATATCGTTATATATTAATATTCATATTCATTTTATTAGTATACTGGGATACAAGTCAAATACAGGTTAGCAAACATAACAATAAACAAAAAATAACAATAAACAAAAAAACGAAAAAAAAAACACAAGAATAATGAAAAAAGAGGCCATACAAGACAAAAATGCAAAGAGATCATTAATCACTTTAGCCACCAAAGCATTTTAGACTTCACTTAAGTAATATTCCTCCAGTGAGTAAAAAGCCTTATCTGTGAGGTACCTCCTAAGGCGTCTCTTAAACACGTCAAGAGATTGCGCCTGCCTAATGTGCTCGCTGAGTTTGTTGTAAACCGCTGGGCCGGCGATATAGGCTAGCCTCTCCGACTTGGATAATGCATGACTTACCGAACGTAGCATGCTACGGGATCTTGTTGGATAGTGGTGATGCACACCATCCACTTCAAAATCGGCTAGATTTCTGCGAACGAACAGCGCTACTTCCATTATATAAATGGACGGCAGCATCATTATGCAGAGATCTCTAAAACCAGCCTGGGGTGACGGGTTCGGCCGTTGTAGTCGAAATCGCTCTTACTACCAGGGCTGGCACTTCTGATTTTCTGGAGGCTACCGGATGGGTGCTGAGGTAAGAGTTGGGCCAACCCTAACACATGTGTTATAATGTCCCGCCTGCACTGGGCACATTAGCTCCCGCTTGTAAGTATACTATCTAAAGTCTAAACTAAACTATATATTCTCAAGTCAGCTGTCTGATTGAGTAACACACTCACATTGTCCCATCGCCGACAATCGATCTGCAGATCTATGTCTTACTAAAATGTGGGTTAATCAATTAGCTGTGGGTCCGTTTATCAACGCATTGTCTTTTCGCCCGAGCGCCACGGATCGACGAACATCCAACCAAACATTTATTCGCGCATTTCGACACTCTTTTCCATAGACTTTTGCATTTTGTTCTTGTCGGTTAATCTGTCATTGTCAAATTACCCAACTAAGTACGAGTTATGGCGGTTGGAGAGATTTATCGCCTTCGATTTTGATGATTATAACCCTGTGGTTATGCGATGAGGCTACCGAAGTAGTGGATTCCGAAACTCGGTGGACTGATCATGGAGACCGAGGTCACAGTAGATAGTTCGAAGTCTTCCAAATGCGATGCTTGAGGCAGATTCTCGGTGTCTCACTCCGCGATCGAATTCGAAACGAGACCATTAGAGAAAGATGCGATCTACTAACAACAATCGAAGAAGATTGCGAGCTTCACTCCACTCGACATAGCCATAATACGCGACATAAAAACAATGCGGTTTCATGTCATTAATTAAGTGATCTTTCCCTTGTAGACGAGTATTAACGTCATTTAGGTGGCCTGTTATATCGACCAAAAACGCAAACCCACTCCTTATCTTCAAACTCTGGGATTGTTCAAACTCTGGGATGGGGTCAGCCATCTTGCTTCTGTATAAAATGTAACGTCATCATGCTCAGAATTCAAAGACTTGAGTAATTGTTGGAACTGACAGTAATTGTTGGTGATTCAAGCCCTTTGAATTAATGAAGTTTACTGTTTTGACGACCACATTCATGACATGGTCCATTTGGAGGTCCGTCGGCGGGCCGCAAGTTGTCACTCGGCGGGCCGCGGGTTGGCCACCCTTGTTTTACACTGACATAAGAGTCTCCTAGGAGTTCGTGCGGCAGGAGTTCTGGGAGAATGCAAGATCTGGAAACAAAGTTTTAGAAGGGAAAAGAGAAATAATCCCGCTTATTCGGAACCAAAAAATATTCTAGATGTTCTAGATCTGGCCAACGAATTCATCTACCCTGGCATACATGGTCTCATCCTTATCATGGCCTCCTTGCCCGTAAGTGTGACGACTGCCGAAAGAAGTTTTTCAACTCTGAGGCGACTAAAAACCTGGCTACGATCCACGATGGTAGAGGATAGGTTAACCGGGTTAGCACTCCTGCATATTCATTTTGTTATTCCAGTAGACAAAGAGAAGATATTTGAAAGATTTGCAATGAAAAAATACCGGAAACTGCAATTTGTAATTTAATTCTGTGTTATGTATCATTAGTTCATTGTTCATTTAGAAGTAAAATAAAAAGGTACGAGTGTATTCATATTGGAACCTTGGAACCATCAGCATATTGGATGCCCTAAATTCACACTATACTTTATTTTAACTATTTATAGACAGAAACCCACCCCTACTGTCCCCCCCCCCCCCCCCAAAAAGAAGACGTAGATCCGCGCCTGGGTAAATCAGTACAACAAAATAAGCGTTTTGTGAAAAAAAAATGGAACTTTATACATACCGATTACTTGGTCTATCTTCTTCGAAGGTAATGCACTCGAATTAAGGCAGGATTACAACCCACAATAGAAGAAGAGTATCGGAAGAAGAAGAATATTTTCGTCCAAACTTTATACATCCTGAGTACTTGCGTATTTATTATTACACTCTAGATAAGGCGGGATAGGAACCCGTGAAATAAGAGGAATATCAGAAGAAGAAGAATATTTGAGTCCTAAAATTTAGGCATCCTGTGTACTAAGGCGGGGTAGGAAACCACGGAAGAAGAATAATATCGACAGAAGAAAAACATTTCTGTCCGAAACTTTATACATCCTAAGTATTTGGGTATATATTGAAGCTCTCTAGATAAGGTGGGACAGGAGCATACAGAAGAAGAAGAATATCGGAAGGGGAAGAATATTTAGTCCGATACTTTACGCATCCTGAGTACTTGATCTATCTTCTACGAAGTTAAAGCACTCAGACACAGTACACCAAGCAGTAGCTTTGCTCTCGAGCTACAGGGCATTGCGGAAAGAGGTACGAGGAATGTGGGCAGAGGGGCACGCCTTTGGATAGCGTTACGCGCAGGTAAAGGCTGGCGACAATTTTGAAAGTTTGTCCCCTAGTAGCAAATCAAATCGCATTTATTGTCTTCAAAAACTTTTACATAGTTGTTTAGACATTTTATATAGCCGCTTAATGTTAAAATAACTTTAAAATGTATACTAAATATTTCATTAGAGACTCACCACGCAATTGTGTATTAGTTATTTATAGCTACAGATAGTCATGAAATTACAATATTAAAATTAAATGGTTCTTTAAATAAGAAATATAATTGATTATGGGAGACAATTAGAAATAATAGTAAAAATATAATAATCAATAAAATGGTACAAATGTCAAGTTAAATAAAAAAAAATCGAGATGGAAATTGTCAGTAATGTAATTATAATTCGTGAATATTATATAATTCTCTCGCAATAAGGTAGCCTTTTAATTTCGATTTAAATTGGGTTATTTTTCCGTTTCTACATACAATTTTGATATTCTCAGGCAGTTTATTGTAACACGCCATTCCAACGTAATTTGGATCCCTTTTGAATAATTCCAGAGATGGACGGGGTAATGCTAAGTTGTGCCTACATCTGGTGAAATGCGAGTGAATTTCTTTTTGGGTCTTCATCTTTCCTATGTATTAAGGCCATTACATCTTTCCTATGTAATGGCCTTAATGTATGCTAGACAGCACCTTGCAGAAACTGCAATTAATTCAGACATTCACTCGCATCATACCCGCGGTAGCTCCCTTTTATGCGTACCCCGAATACGACTGGCAAAAGTACAGAAAAGCTACTTGTATATTAGCATTAAATTTTATAATCTACTCCCTACAAAATTTAAACAGCTGGAGGACATAAAATTCAAAAAAAACATCAAGGAGATGCTGATAGGCCACCCTTTCTATAATCTGGCCGAATTTGAGGGCCATGATTTTTCAAATATTGTGCCTATTTAAATTACTTAAAAAAGTAGAGCCTTATTGTCTGATTATTTTATATGGTCTTATATATGTAATTTTAGTTTAAAATGCATAACGTAGATTTAATTTGATTATTTAACATTTTACTGACAATTTGAATATTACGATGAATAATTTTACTACGTATCTTTTCAAATTACTAACTACTTCAAATATTAGGCTTCTATTTTGATTATTTATATTTATAGTTTGACAATCTAGTAGTTAATTCTTGACTACCTATGTATGTTCAGTAAAGAGTAGTAACGAGACTTACTACCTAGCACAATTATTTTGACACGTCCAAGAGCGGCCTTTGGCCGTCAATTGGACACGACGAAAATGTAATGTAATGTAATGTATGTTTTTTAATTTTCAAATATGAAGCATTCAAAAATTTCAAGCATTCAAATATGTATAGTGATGGTAGCGTTAGAATACTGAGATTTTTGAAGTGACCACGACATGATTCATTATGGATAAGGTTTATCAATATTCTTAGGGCTCGTTTTTAGAGAGAGAAAATATGTTGCCTTAAAACTACTGTGCACTGTAACCAGAAGGAAATCCCGTAACGAAGAATTGACTCGAAATAGGCAAAGTATATTATTTTGGTGTGTTTAACGCTCATCAGTTTCCGTATTTGCCTTAGTAAGAAACAGGCGCTGAAAAGTCTGTCGCATGCGTGTGTGTGTGTGTGTCTTGTTATTGCATTCGATCGACATAATTGAAATTAACGGAATTCCATTAATTTTATCCCAACAGAAAATGGTAACCCATCCGGGATTCAAACCCAGGACCTTACAACGTAAGATCAGGCGACCTAACCACTATTCCACCTGGCAGAGTTCCATATTCGGGCCGCCTGCATTGTAAATGACTTGGATGTAATATAGTTTAGTGGAACCATAATACGTTTTCATCGTAGAAACCTAAATTAATATTGCCACCACCGATATAATTGATCAGGCAACCTCGAAATCGGACATTTTCACTATTCGCCATTCAAATAAGTGCGCACAGCAAAATGTTATGAAATTTTGCAGGGAAAAAACATGACCGTTATGCTTGGCAGACCCTAGCTGCATGTATAAAACGATCATTTTTCGACAGTTGTGTATCAGTTCAGTTCTTGACGTTTTGAGTCTACAAGTGTGTCTACCAGTCGAGTACTTGAAGATGTCTTTAAAGGTGAGCGTCTTCTTTCTTTCTTTTCTGCTGCCTTCAGCAGTCGACAGCGATGGCATCTCAAAGATAGCTTCGCCCACCTGTTTCTGATCCAGCGGGTGATGTTGTCCATCTTAAACTATTTTAACCTCTGGATCTTCTTCCGGAAATCGCCTTGCAAGATGACTTTATTTATTTATTTATTTAGGTAAGTAACAGCATGAACTTATAATTAGGTACATAATTCTTTAAAAAACATGGTTTTATGCCGATTATAGCTTACGCCGTTCGAAATTATTTGAAAAATATTTTACAAACTAAATTATGAAACAAAAAATACAATACATCCGTAAATATTTATTAGTTGACAGGAAACGGATCTATACCGCGCGGAAATAAACGACAGTCCTCCCGATGCATTTGTAGATGGCCAATGTAACTTTGCCAAAAATGTAACTTTGCCGGGGGAACTCATCGTCCAAGTCCACGCGGCAAGGACTCATCCCCACCAACCAAAAAATGTCAAATGACCGCAAAAGTTGTAGAGTTAACCGCAAACATATAAATCATACTTATACAGCTTCTAAGCTTCGCTGCTTCAGACTTCTAAGCTTAGCTGTGTCCAGTGTTTGGAAATGAGGTGTACCCAATATCTTTTGGTGGACCACACAACTGCCCAACAAAATGGAGTGTAATGTGTTCAGGGTTCATCTATGTATGTTTTCCGTTTTCTTTATTCAGCTATAACTTCTAAACGCTTCAACCGATTTAGAAGTGTGTGGTACTGTTATAAAGTACATTAACTGTCCAAATATCAAGTAAGTAGTTGTCTAGGTTGTACGGGAGCTAATGGGCCCTTGCTGAGTTGACCACGAAGACCCATTCTGTTCAGGGTTGGTCACACTCACGGGTCAACACCCATCCGGCGGCCTCCACGCATGAAGTGCGAGCCTGGGCAGGATTCTGGTCTTAGGGCTAGTTTCCCCTAGGAGTCCACCTTCTGGCGCTCCTGGACGGTCTGTGCACCGTGCGGCGTAGGCCAATCGTTTGTGCACTCTGACTAACAGTCGGGGGAGTCTGGAAGCAATACTGTTTTCTATAGAGCGGGGGTGGTTGCGGACCTTACGGCGACTGCTCTTGAAACGACCATCGGCTACACGATCCTGGGTGAACAGCCGGGCAAAGGATGCCGTGGTCCGCGATAGATTCGGTTTACACCGTTTCACCGCTTCGTAAGGGAGAGTCTCGAACTCGTAACCAATCGAGAGACCGGAGTAATCTGGTCGCAATTGAAAGTAAGGGCGTGAGTGTAAGCCCGCTGGGTAACACACCTGGTTATCTCGCGGTTAAAAGGCGTTGGCCTCTTACGGGCATGTGGCGGAGCTTGACGGTGGACTGTTTATCCAAGTCTTCTGCGCTCACTTCACGGGAGATAGAACGACTAATCGTTAAAACTTCCTGAGGTGACGGGTTCGCCCGTTGTAGTTGACAACTCTATTTGTCTAAATGTCCAAATGTCAATAATTTAATACACATACATCTTGTTTAGTGTTAAATGAAAGGCCTGATTGAGTTACATTCCAGAAATACACATGTATTTAAATGGATAAATACATAAAGAACAAATGTTTCATAAAATTTTTTATTAAAAAATTATATAAATACCATACTTTACTTTCTGTAACGGCAGTCGTGTTTTTTAATTCTTTTAAATGTATTTACCTGTTTTAAAAAAATAGTAGCACCTGCTAGGACTTTTAAAAGAGCTGAAGCTTTCATTTCAGTCCTCTAATGATATACAAACTATGACAATGTTTTTTACAAAATTATACGTAGATATTCGACATGTAGAAAACGTGTAAATTTTTGTAAAGTATGTTAATTTTAATTTCAAATATCCTTTTCAACGACTACACAACGAGCCACGCATTATGTAGTTAGAAACCAAAACAAACAAGGAAGTTGGCAACAATCCATTTCAAGCAGCAACGAAATTGAGTTGCTCGCAATAAAAATCGTGCATGCCATTAAACAGCCTTCAAGAGACTTGACCATTTAATATGTTATAATTGCCGAATGTAAAGCGCTTGTTATATTATATTATTGCAATCTTACATTCTGGTCATTATTAGTAGACATTAATTCGACAAAGGAAGGAAAATATTTTGATTTGTTAACACTAACCTTAGGTCAGACGAATTGTAAGCTGTTAGTTATGTTCATGTTTTTTTAAGCTATTGCATAGCTTTTATCGCGGGCCTAGTAGGCCAGCGCGGCGACCGAATGAAGAAATTTCTTAACGAAAATTAATGATTTTAAACTGATAATTACGTCTAAACGAGTACTGCTTACGATTCGAAAAAAATATATGTTAAACAAGAACATTTTCCTAATATTCTTAGCTTTGAATATTTTAGATTTTATTTATATTACATAGTGTAATTAATTTGTGAAATTAGGTCTAACCGAACACAAAAACGACTACTACGCAAATACTATCTGGCGTATTATTATTAAACCTGCACCATTATAAAGATAATTTAATTATCTATCTTTTTATCTACGATTTTTTTCGAATAATCTGTTTTTTTGCTTTATCGAATAAAAAATTCGTGCGCGGCGCTCTATCGGAAGACGTTTAAATTATTCCGAATCATTTGCTTTCGCAGCCGCAAATGATTCGGAATAATTTCAACGTTTTCCGATAGAGTGCAATTATCTGATATCAGAAAAAATAAAATAAATAAAATAAATAAATAATTATATTTGCATAAGTTGTTAAAAATGCTATGCCATAGCTTTACCGCGGCAGTCCCCGAGTGCCATACGTATTTTTTTTTAATTAAATTTTAATACTTTATTCATTTATTTTTTGTACATTTAGCCCCATTATTATCAATGTTATAAGTAACTCGAAAAAATTGAACACCGAAATGCAGCTATGCTCATTGCCCACCTAACTAGGACTAAACTGTCCCGTATCTAGGCGGGTCAGAGTAAATAATTAAAATAAGTAATACAACTTATGTAACAATTAGTTAACGTAAAAAACTTTTTGTTTTTATAATTAATGAATGTACCTTAATTAAGATTGAATAATATATAATAATAAATAAATAACACTATAATACAAATCAAAATACTAAATTTCTAAGAATATTACATTGTAGGTAATAATACAATATGGTAAATACACATAAACGTAAATTCGATTTCAATAAATAATAAATGCTATATGGTATATACATATTTATAATTTAATAAAATTTATAAATACAATTATAAAAGCAGTGCTAAAAATATGAAATATTACTAATAAAAATATGATATGTGCATAATAATTTATATAAATATACAATATCTGAGTCTGGAAGCAGTACTGTTTCCTATAGAGCGGGGGTGCCAGCTGGTAGCACTTTTCAGTCCCTTGCGGTAAGGCTTTGGAATATTATGGGACTGTTGACGTAGCTTGATTGTGGCTTGTAACATCTGCAAAGTCTTGCCGTTTACTCCATGGAAGATAAGATGGCCTGATGTCCTTATAACTGGAGGGCGGGTTCGCCCGTAGTAACGGACACCTTCCAATTTTCTTTGTGTTGGCTAAAATATTTCCTCAAAATATAAATGTACCTCCAGCGTCGCCTTTAGTGTAACACGTGCCTAACTTAACAAAGGCGAGCGTACAACACGCCCATTGTACAGACCCAGTGGTTAGTATGAATGAGCTGGCGAGGCGCGGCGCTACTAAGGCATCTATCTATCTCGACTGGGTAGATAAGTACACGGATAGATCGAGGCTTTATTGATACTCAGGAATGTAAATTGGTACTTTCAGTAAACGGCGTTGGCCCCAATGACACCGACCAATGTGATATCGTGACCACTACCTACAAATACCCACCGACAGTATAAACTGTAGTAGGTTATATTGATATTATGCAATTATCTCTGATTGATTTAAACACCTGTGAAGCTGAGAAATTGAGTAGTGAATAAATCTAATTACAAGGCGACACAAGTACCAACATGAGGAGGTAGAAAGTTCTTGATCTAACAACAGGAGCCAAATGATTGGAAGCAGTATTTGATTAATCTGGACGATTGTAAAGGTCGGCTGGATCGGCATGTACGCTAAATATATCCAATACTACTATTGATTATATAGGTTATTAGATTGCTCAATGCCGTACTACGTTTTGGCAGTTAGGATTTTACTATAAAACGTAACGTGAAGTTGGCACTCATATTTCCAAATATTGATTATTGTTCTCATATGATCAGCAGTCCAATAGATGGCGTTCTAAACACGCCTATATGGATCATAATAATATCACAAAATAATATAATAATGTAATAACAAACGAAATTTTAAATCATAACTCTTATTAATAAAAATAAAATACAAACGGAGCTGCCATGGAATTCACCGTCCGAAATCGGACCCATCATATATAATTATTACACTTCTGGGAGGTGAACGGTGGATTCCGGACTAACGACCGGCTGTGGTGGTTTAGGACAGCTGTCTTGCCACACGTGAGCGTTCACCTTACCACCCATTCACTCTCCCTTCGAAGCCATAGAATTTGAGATACGGATATCGCGGTTTTAGATATGTTTTCTAGAAAGGAGTTGATTATTTTCCTGGAGAGATCAAGATCTTTAAAAAGGTGAAACAAAGATTTAGATGGCAGGCCACGAGCGCCAACTTCCACCGCGTGAAGGTGAACAGTGAAGCCGTTCCGGGTGACGTCATTTGCGAGGTCATCGTATTTATTTAATTTGTAATCGTGGTCTTTTGGGATATTTGATTCCCATGGAACAGTTAATTCTACGATGTTCTATAATATTATTAACATAAACATGTAAATCATTAATTTGGTAAACAGGTTTCACTACATAATAATTACGTAATGTTCGCGCGCAAGCTCAGAGGAATCGGGAGATGGGAAAGCGGGCGGATGACGCCGCCCCCGACCGTCGCTTCTTACCCCGCACTTTACCGGTACTAGTACTACCCCACTGGAGAATGCGGGGTAGGAAGCGACGGTTGGAAGCGCCGTACTTTGTACTTTCATGTTCAGATCAGATTTAATGACACCGACCAATGTGATATCGTGACCACTACTTACAAATACCCACCAAGAGTATAAACTGTAGTAGGTTATATTTATATTATGCAATTATCTCAGATTGATTTAAACATCAGTGAAGAAATCATAACTCTTATTAACTTAATAATATATTCGCAGATAA
The DNA here is from genome assembly GCA_944548615.1 of Micropterix aruncella. Taxonomy (NCBI): domain Eukaryota; kingdom Metazoa; phylum Arthropoda; class Insecta; order Lepidoptera; family Micropterigidae; genus Micropterix; species Micropterix aruncella. The sequence continues at coordinate 26,604,150 of OX155968.1, forward strand.
ACAAAATGGTTAGCTGTTTTATATTAAAACTAAAAAGCTTTTAAAATTCCCATTCATTTATTTTGAATTTCTATATCGACAGGTGACATTAGCCCTCTTCGCCGTGTGCGGCTTGGCATCGGCCGTACCATATGGCCCCTACCACGGACATGGTCATGCTACCTCGTTCGCAAACCAAATCCTTAGCTCGTATGGTGGAGTACCATACCATGGAGGGTATGGCGGACATGGCGGATATGGCGGCGGTCTCGAACATGGACATGGACATGGCAAGGATTACTATGTAAGTACAATTATCCTTTTATATTTTACTGGCTGAAATAGGGTTCGTAGCCTCTGGTCGGTCCAAGTCACGGTTCAATTCCTATCCAAGCCTCCTCGAAGATGGTCGAACCAGGAATGGACTGTTTCCCCTGTCATGGCAGGTGGATCAGTTCCGCTGGGAGATTTGCGCTCGGCGAACGCTTTGGAGCTGTCATCTGCAACGGGCGGACCCGACGCCTCAGGCTGTTATAACGATATATCGTTCTATCAGCCGTAGGGTAATTACACAGTGACTCAGGGACAACACAGTCCACAGTCTAGCTCCGCCAGCATGCCCGTAAGAAGCCGACGCCTTACAGCGAGGCACTTGAATGTGAATCCAGCGGGACAACCTCACGCCCTTTTTACCAGATTTGGTAAAAGGGGCGGGACGGAGGTCGGATTTCTCCGTCCTCCGTCTGTCTGGACACGGGTTCGAAGTCGCTTACGCAGCCTCTACTTGACGTAAGCGGCTATTCAGTTAGAATACGTTGCGGACCGCGACGCCTTTTGCCCGCCATGGTGACTCAAGATCTGGTGGTTGACGGACCGATTCAAGGGTTTAAGACGTCAGGTCGACAACTGCCCTCTGCTGTCATAGTAAACATGCGTCTCCAGGCCCCTCTGGTTATTTTCCAGCTGGACATTCAACACTTAGCAAACCGGACGGTGCACTAACTGTCCAGTTCCGCCCGAAGTATTCCCCCGATCGGCGATCTTCTGATCCCAACCCTACAGTCGGAGGCGACTGTAGGCTTACAGCCGTGGCAGACGCTCACAGCAGCCCTAACATGGTAGCCCCCTCTTTGAGTAGGTTACCAGATAGGAGTTAAATCGTGAGTTCGGAGATGATATAGATTTTTGGCCAACACCGCCCAAGCTGCAAGGAACTGTAAGAACCACTTCGGCGAACAAGGATGGGGGGGGGGGGGGGGAGGGCGGGATAGAAATGGTCCTACGCATTTCCTAAGAAGCGGGGGTGATTGTTGACCTGCTACTCTTGAAACGACCCGTTAGCCACCCGATACCGCGTGAAAGACGAGCAAAGTTGAATCATTTGTATATAGTATTACTTATTTTCCACTTAAATTTATGGAATATAATGTAAAGTTTACTTTGTTTTAGTCTTTAATTGCATACATATTTTTTTCTACTCTAAATTTTACTTTAATTTGTTTAAACAGCACATTTGTTAGATTTAGAAATATTTGAAAATTTATCGCGAGTTACAAAAATACAGTTGGTATAACACAGCACAGCCAGAGACAGACCTTCTAGGTCTAGTTGGTTGTGCGATTTCGCCTCATTCGGATATGCTAGCATATAGCTATATTTTTCGCTATAATAATGTTTGTTCTTAATTATTCCTCATGTACAACAGTATGCATATCTTTGTATTGTATTTTTTTTCTTGTACGTTATAAATAAATAAATAAATAAATATTTTAACTGAGTCCTGAGTCTTTTTTTACCCATCTCTTACTCAAGGGCTAAGGCCGCTTTAACTATCATTGCTGCATATTAATTCTATATTTCTTCATTAGGCCTACCCGAAATACTCCTTCGAATATGGAGTTCACGATCCGCATACCCATGATGTTAAGACTCAGCATGAATCCAGGGACGGAGACGTCGTTAAAGGTAGGACTTTGTAAAACCATTGATTGTTTAGCGTATTAGGTTGATCAACGCCGTACTACAATTTGACAACAATAATTTATTTATGAAACGCAACGTGTAGATGGGACTCAAAGTAACAAAAATTGATTAATCTTCTATCTTCTAATCTTCTATCTTGAAATATGGCGATTTTCGTGGTAAAACAAAATAGTGTCGCTTTGACACGCCTTTACGGTATAAAATAATACAAAAATAACAAACGAACATTGAAATCATAGATCAATCATCATCGAATATTCAATACGTACTATTTACGCACTTTACATTTCACATAGATTAATAGATGGCATTCTATCTATCTGTATTATTTCTGTGATATAGCCGCCTATGTTAAAAATGCGAAAGATGGCAGTGATAATTGTATGTTATCATTACTACCATTGGTTACAATATCGAATTTTTATGATCAATTAGTTCTTTATAGAAAAACTATTCTTCATCAATATTATTATAGATTGGAAAATAAATTACTATTAGGTTCGCCGTCAATGCTATCATCGCCACCTGCATGCTGCTGGCACAGAAGGGTTGCCAAAACATATTGTGGAGTTGAGCAATATAATGCCATATTGTATTAATTTATTAACAATAATTTCAGAGTAAAAAACAAAAACAATACAAAAACTCCTTATCCATATAAAAAAACAGACAAACTACAGATTCTCGATCAGCTCGCAAAGAAGATTGACCTCTTTGACATGTAACGGTTTACCACGTCACTAGGAATTAACCTGTGTTTATTTAGTTAGTTACTTCGTGTCGAGAGGGCAAGTACAATCTGTTACGAGAATATTTTATTGGAATAATACATAAATACATATAATATATAGTGTATATATATATATATATATATATATATATATATATATATATATATATATATATATATATATATATATATATATATATATATATATATATATATATATATATATATATATATACATTTATAAAAGGCATATATAATAAGTACTTACATATAATATGATAATATAATACAGGATAGTTCTTGTCCCGAGGATATTTCTTGTCCCCTTTGTAGCAATACCCCTTGCACAGCTAGACATATTCTAGCTGGCTGCAAGGTGGCCTTAGATCAAGGACGGTACACTTACCGCCATGACAAAGTTCTCGCTGTTATTCGCGAGGTAATTAGTCTCTCAGTGGCTCGTGCCAAAAAGGGTTTGACAGTATCCTCCAAACCCCCAATACAGTTTGTGCGGGATGGCTCTAAAGGCAAAAAAAAATTAACTACTAAACCTTTCTCAATAATTGAGAAAGCTTCAGATTGGATTCTGGAGGTAGATTCGGTCTTTAAGCAGTATAAATTCCCTGAAAGTCTCGGATGCACAGCCCTCCGTCCAGATATAACTCTTTACTCTCTATCTCGGAAGGTGGCCCTTATTGTAGAATGAACTGTTCCATGGGAATCAAATATCCCAAAAGACCACGAGTACAAATTAAATAAATACCATGATCTTGCAAATGCCGTAACCCGGAATGGCTTTACTGTTCACCTTCACGCGGTGGAAGTTGGCGCTCGTGGCCTGCCAGCTAAATCTCTATTTCACCTCTTTAAAGATCTTGGCCTTTCCAGAAAAATAATCAACTCTTTCCTAGAAAAATTATCTAAAACCGCGATTTGCTCATCTCAAATTCTATGGCTTCGAAGGGGCAGTGAATGGGTGGTAAGGTGACGCTCGGTGGGTGGTAAGGTAATATATATATATATATATATATATATATATATATATATATATATATATATATATATATATATATATATATATATATATATATATATATATATATATATATATATATATATATATATATATATATATATATATATATATATATATATATATATATATATATATATATATATATATATATATATATATATATATATATATATATATATATATATATATATATATATATATATATATATATATATATATATATATATATATATATATATATATATATATATATATATATATATATATATATATATATATATATATATATATATATATATATATATATATATATATATATATATATATATATATATATATATATATATATATATATATATAATACATTTTTTCGTGCACTCACATACAGAATTGCCTTTCTGACAATTTATATTTGAAACATGACATTTATGAATGCTAATTATTATTAAATTAAGAATTAACAAATTAAGAATAATCAATGTCCTAATGTATCTATCGTAATTTGAAAGTCTCGCTCGGATGGCCTTTATTAAAGTTGGTGCTTTCAAGGTGTATATGGTCCTAAATTAATTAGTACATTTTGTTCGTATTCCCTATCCAGGTCAATACACCATCCAGGAACCTGACGGTACCCTCCGTGTGGTAGATTATTCTGCCGATGATCATTCTGGGTTCAACGCTGTCGTGAAGAGGATCGGACACGCCGTTCATCCCGCGCCACACCATCATTACTGAAACAAAATATCTCATCTACCATTTAAACCATCACCTAGCCGAAATTATTTTTGATAAAGACGTTTGAATTATTGCGAATATTTTTTTATATTATTTATTTTGAATAAACCATGAAAAAGTATTTAAGTGTTTTAGTACCGTGTAATATGTCGGTATGTTGTATGTATGATATGATAGGTATGATTTATTATTTATTTATTTATTAGTCCGAAATTGTATTCAAGGGCATTACAGATGAATCCAATTCACCCTTGAATATTAAAGCTAGAGTGTAAATATAAAAATAAATGACTTACACTACTAAATTAACGCTAACATTGAACAAGAAAAAAACATAAAAATATAAAACTAAATAAAAGACAGATTATGATAAACATGAGATAGCAGGGAGTTGCCTTTTTAGCTGCCAAAGGGATATACAAAAGATATCTATTTCTGTGGGTAAGGAATTAAGAAGAGCTATAACCCTTCCCACTGGCCTGTCTACAAAAATATTTTTACGGCACATTAAACAATAGATGCGATCTCCTTGCTGATTCAAACTTACATAGTATCTCTAGCAAATAAATAGTTCATTGAATTAATTTATATGCAAATATAATTAGTGAAATATATCGACGCGTTTCAAGACTGTTGTATCCTACCATTCCTAGCACAAAATCGGACGGAAAAAAGTATGGATAAATATTGTATTTTCTGTAATACTGTTCTTAAAAATTTTCTTTGAATACGCTCTACCATCTGAATGTATTTGTTTTCACTTGTACACCAGATGACCGAGTTATATTCAAGTACATATGTTACGGACTAAACAATTGTATAGTAGAAACATTACATGAATATTATTAAACTGTTTGCATATGCGAATAACAAAACCGACCATTTTGCCAGCACTTTTGCAAATATTTGTAATGTGTGCACGAAAATTCAACTGAGTATAAAATTTAATTCCCAGGTCCCTCACCTCGGTTGACCTTTTTAAAATTGACCCGTTTATAGTGTATGGGAAAATGCAAGAGGTTTTCTTCTTAGTGATGGTTAAAACAGAGCACTTTTTAGTGTTGAATTCCATGATATGTATGATATGTATGATATGATAGGCGCCGTTGTCCAGACAACGTCGGCTGCAACGTTTAATTCTGCAACAAAATTGATGGTTTAATTTTTACCGACCATATTGGTTATTACGATGAATAACTTTTAGTAGGTAGCCCCATGCTAATTATTGACTGTTTTAATTAAGCCTTTATTACACTTTTGCCCAATAATAAAGAAGTGTAGTTTGTTCAAGATTCATCTATGTATGTTTCCGTTTCTTTGTTCCACCATAACTTCTAAACGCTTCAACCGATTTAGAAGTGTGTGGTGTTAGGATCACTCGCCATCCGGATCGGTTGTCCGTTTCCCTCATCCAGACAGGTCCAGCTGTCTCCTTGATGTCATAAGGTTGTACTGTTCATCATGATTGGAGGTATTTAGCCCGATACCCGCCACGGCGGCCACACGTCTTGGCGAGCTCCACACTTTCAGGAAAATATTTCCATTTTCTATAATAGGCTTGTGGCAAACTGGTCAAGTTACTTAACCGCCGAATTACACTATATTCACTAAATTTATTATTTAATTATTATTTATTGTTGAGAAAATTTCAAAATACATGTTGACACTTATATTAAATTTCGAATTTAAATTCTATTAGGCTAAATTAGCATAACTATAACAAGTAAAAATTCTATGAGGCTAAATTAGCATTAACATCACTATGCTAGGTAGAATAATTAGGGTAAACAAAGCTAGTTAAGATAAGTTAGGTTATGTTAGGGCATAAGTATGGATATCTAGTGTAAATCATTTTATTAGTGTAATCATTTGTTATTGTAATTGTAAACAAAGTAAGTACACATATTTAGAGTATACCAAGATAATTTAGTGTATAGGTTAGGTGAGTAAGTAGGTACATTATATTAATTTGGTAGAATATACATTTACTTAATTCGGTGTATACATGTAGGTATATTAATTTAGTGGAAAATCATTTATTTACTGTAAATATTTATAAGTGTATATTCAGCTAGTTATTATAGGAAATATAGGTTAGTTTAGGTTAGGTTAGGAAGTCAATACATTTATTTTATTTATTTATTTATTTGCAGCTGTTATAAAAAACATATACAAAAAAAAAACAAGAACACACAGATTAAAAATTAAAACTAAAAATAGACAAAGACTTTGAAATAAAGCTACAAACGCTGCAAATTAGGGGTATCCTCAGGATATCTCTTATCCTGGTTTTCAGGACACACCTATTCATTATTGATACATAGGTATATGATTTTTAAAATAAAATAACCAAATCAAATAAATCTTAAAACAAAAAATCCAAATAATCATAATCAAATAAATACACAAATCGAAATAATCAAAATCAAGATATTTAACATCAAATGATATTAACAGAAAATAACGTAATTACATAAATTTAAATAATCTACATATAATAAATCAAAAATAATCAAAATCAAAATATTTAACATTAAATAATCAGGTTACAAATTAATAAATAAATGAAGACAATAGTAATAATCCAATTAGCAATAGTTATTTTAAAATAAAATCAAATTATGACATCTAAATATCTTCCTTTAATAATAAACTTTTAAAGTGGTCCTTAAATACTGCAATTGATTTCGATCGCAAAGCCATTCCCAACCGATTCCATACAACCGCAGAATAATACGAAAAGCTGCACTGGAAATGTGTAGTTTTGTGCTTGGGTATTATAGCAAGTTTTTCACGTGCCCGTGTTGAATGGACATGCCGGTTACGGGACCACGTCATAATCGAGTAAAGATATCGCGGCTGTTTATTGCGTACTACCTTGAGTACAAGGGTCGCAAGATGGAGCTGCCTTCTTTTACTCATATTCAACATGGAAGCTTTCGCAAGGAATGGTGACACATGATGACGTGGAGGAATCCTAAAGCAAAATCTTGCGCAGGCATTTTGCAGTCTCTGAAGTCTCAGTCTTCCTATATAGACAGGGGCCGTACACACAGTCGCCATAGTCCATTATAGACAATATAAGGGCATTTACAAGTAGTATTCTGATTCTGACGCTGATATATATATACATCTATATACATCTACCAGATAGGAACACATTATTGTTAGTTACCCACTGAAAAGGCAGTTCCCCCCTTAGTGGGGAACTGTGACATCTAATTTGTATCTTTTTTATGAATAAAGACTACCTACTACAAAAAAAAGGAAAAAAAAATATAAGTCAAAATGAGTAATCTTCATAATTAAGTTATTGTTGAAATGCACGCACACAATATTTTATTAAGACAAATTCATTTAACGTATAAAAAGCTTTTTCCGATAAGCCATTTCATCAATGCTTCGGTAATCCCTTTTCCACTTATCTCTTTAATATTTGCAGGTAGGTGGTTATGTATAACGGTCCTTTTTTAAATAATCAAAACCAAATAAATAAATTACGGTATAAATATTAACAATAAAATTTACGAGCAAATGAAAAACAATACAATACAATACAACACAATGTAGTTCTGCTCCAGTAGGTTAGCTTTCCTTCACTTAAATGCGTCATTGCATCTACAATTTTATGTAATGTAATTAATTAAGTGATATTATAAATTAACTTTAGTAATTTATAATCGATTTAAAAACCATTGATAAATAGAAAATAATCTACTAATGAAATTTGCTGATCAAATAAAAAGCACAATGTCTGTAGCCATGATTATCAAGGATATAATATGATTATCATGAAAATAGATTATCGTAGACTCAAAATATCAAAATTTAAATTAATCGTCAAATCTATCAATATATCCGTCGTCGATAAAAATAAAAATTACGCTCTTTGGCAAAGTTAATTATCAGGAATTGTTCATTATTTTACGTTGGTATGCTATTGGAATATGAATTCAGCATCATCCAAATATCTTAAGTCATGTGCTGGATTCATGACTAAGCCATTAACTAAGAATTTTATGAATTGGTTCAATATCACTCTTAAGAATCAAATTAAAAAGTAATATTTCTAAAAAAACTAAAAATCTTTGGTTTCTAAAAATAGGACCTTCTTTATATTTGATACATTGATGCAATGCATCTTTCATTATCTTAATGACATTTGATTGAAACCTCAAATAATTATATAAAGTTTAACGCCCTCTATACTCATTTGTATGTACTCTTTCGAACTATCTTTTTACATTAGTGCCATTTCTGGTCGCTTGATGTAATTTAGTGTTTATTAGTGTAAACAAAATTTATGACAGCGATATGACCCCCTTCCCATGTATTGAGCGATTTTTGCCCATAATCAACCATTATCCTGAAGGTCTAAGCTATTCAAAAATATATTTCATTGAGGTACCCGATTTTCCGTTAGCTTCTGGAATCATTTGCAGTACTTTACTTGTAACAAGGTAGAGAGGACGAGTAAAGTACTGAACATAACAACAAAATAAGACTGATTTTATTAAATATCTTCTTTATATTTGATTCATTGATGCAATGCATCTTTCATTATCTTAATGACATTTGATTGAAACCTGAAATAATTATATATAATTTAACGCCCTCTATACTCATTTGTATGTACTCTTTTGAACTATCTTTTTACATTAGTACCATTTCAGGTCGCTTAATGTAATTTAGTGTTTATTAGTGTAAACAAAATTGATGAGAGCGATTTGACCCCCTTCCCATGTATTGAGCAATTTTTGCCCATAATCAACCATTATCCTGAAGGTCTAAGCTATTCAAAAATATATATTTCATTGAGGTACCCGATTTTCCGTTAGCTTCTGGAATCATTTGCAGTACTTTACTTGTAACAAGGTAGAGAGGACGAGTAAAGTACTGAACATAACAACAAAATAAGACTGATTTTATTAAATATCTTCTTTATATTTGATTCATTGATGCAATGCATCTTTCATTATCTTAATGACATTTGATTGAAACCTGAAATAATTATATAAAATTTAACGCCCTCTATACTCATTTGTATGTACTCTTTTGAACTATCTTTTTACATTAGTACCATTTCAGGTCACTTGATGTAATTTAGTGTTTATTAGTGTAAACAAAATTGATGAGAGCGATTTGACCCCCTTCCCATGTATTGAGCAATTTTTGCCCATAATCAACCATTATCCTGAAGGTCTAAGCTATTCAAAAATATATATTTCATTGAGGTACCCGATTTTCCGTTAGCTTCTGGAATCATTTGTAGTAGGTACTTTACTTGTAATAAAAATGATCCCTTACTAACATTTTTTTGTAGTCGTCCTTAAATATTTCTATTGGTCTCGATCGCAATGCCATTCCCAAATTCATTCAATAAATGACGTCGTTTGACATTATTTGAAGGAACTACTGCATAGAGTAGTTATAATACATATTTTTCTTAGCTAGCCTCGTATTATTGTCTTGAAAGGTAGCCATTATCGCATTTCGCAACGTGATATTGGAAAGGGACCACGCAGACCAATTGAAAACTGTTCCGTCATATCGTGTCCTTTGTCTGCGCAATCATTTGCGCGTTATGTATACCCGAGTAATGCATAAATATAGAGAGTAGAAACCACTCAAATCTATAGTCGAGTATTATATATTTATCTATAGTCGAGTATAAGTTAAAACAATGCAAAAGCTTACATATGTAGGGTCCTTTAGTACCTACATACAGTCAACAAAAGCATGACTAACCAATGAATTCTGTAGAAATTCATTGACGCAAATACAATCGATTCTACACGTGCACTGCTATTAAATTCCATCGAATTTTGGTAATAATTGCAGTCACAGGCGGTGAGTCGTGCCAATTTCTCCAAATCGAGCGGATTGACATACTTATTTCATCACCCCTTTCAGGATTGCGTCATTTATCAGGGTACATTTAACCAATCAGGATCATTCCTCGAGTGGTCATCTCCTAGTGAGCGCTTCTGTAGCTACGACTCTTCACGAGCCGGCCAATGCATTAGCCAGTGCTACCACCTCATCCTTCCTTCCTTATCGAGTTGAGTAGAAATTAATGTACCTTCAATTTTAGTACTACACAAGAGTCTAGTAGTAAGGGTGTGAGTGTGTGTGTATATGTTTGTGGAAGTCTGTTGAGGGTGTGGGTGTGGAGTGTGAGCGTGTATGATATTAGTAATGGCGTATATAAAATATAATAAATATGTAGAGAAATATTAACAAAAACGACTCCAAGTAGCTATAGTGATATTCAAATACTGATTTCAGATGAGGGTCATTATGAGGCCATCACGACAAACAATGTCGACATGTTTCCAATAATAATTCTCTCTCAAATCGATTTGCGACTACACAACGATTAACATATTTGATATTCCGCATACAACGTTCGTTAACTTCGTAAAAAGGCAACTGTAGTCAAACTTAGTGACACTTAGTAAACTGCAACAGGTACTTATTTATTTATTTATTATTTATTTAAGATTTAATTACTATAAAACATTGACTTTGCTTACAAAACAAACAGGAACCGAATGGCAAAACACAGTCACTTACATACAAATACACATTACCCTCACATCCTCTCTAACGCCACATTTGCATTCTTATAACCTAATTAAATATAATTTCAATTTAATTTATTAGTCTTACTATTTTACACAACTGCCCAACAAAAAAGGGGTGTTCAGGGTTCCTTCTACGTATGTCTTCCGTTTCTTTATTCCGCCATAACTTCTAAACTCTCAAACTGATTTATAAATATATATGCTATTGTTAGAATCGTTATGACATCCCGAGTTTAATAGCCGTATAATAATACTAGCTGACCCGTGCACACTTCGTTGGGCGGCAAAACTTTTTACCTGTGATGAAATTACGAGTGTGCTTCGGTTAGTACTGAGTGCTATGATTTATTTCCTGACTGCCAAAAGAAAAGTTATATTTTTACTGCATGTAAGTATTTGCATGCCAATTTGACTATATTGCCGTTATTTGTGAGTGTCTTCTTGTTAGTGTCTTATTTATGAGTGTCCTATCTCTATAACCATTTATGCAGTAAACGGGAAAAGTCTTTTGTTTTAAATACTTGAGACGATAAATTTACTTATTTTGATATGAACGCATAATTGTTGATAATATGACCAATAAACATGACCTAACGATTTAAATTATTTTTTATATAAAATACTACTTTTTGTGACTTAAATATAAAAGTTAGACATATGCTGTCGCTGACTTTTTTTGTAGGCATTATCATGCTCTACAACTTTTCTCTAGAACTTAATCAGATATCTCTCATCGTTAAGCAGCGTTAGTTATAAACGTTTTCGTTCGACCGCTTATTCTCCGACTTACTTTGCAAATCCGACTACCACGAAAAAGCCTTTTCATTTTTCGGATTAATGTATAGCCTATGACACTCACAAATACCGTGGCTTTTTATTGGTAAAAGAATTTTCTAAATCGGTTCTGTAAATCCAGAGATTACTTCCTACAACGTCACAAACTTTACCCCTTTATTATATTAGTATAGATAGTATAGATAAGAGTACAATCAACTCTAACTGTCCAGATATCTAGAAAATAGTTGTCTAAATGTCCAAGTCTACAAACGTCAATAAATTAAAATAAGTATATCGTATTTAGTGTCAAATGTAAGGTCTGATTGAGTACATTCCGAATCTATAAACCACAAATATTTCATAAAATACCTTGATAAAAATAATTATAAATACAGTAGTTCACGTTTTGTAACGGCAGTCGTATATATCTACTTGTTAATTTTTTCGTTGATAATCAAAAGAAATATCATTGGCTTTTATAATGTCTATTATTTTGAAATCGACGACTATCGCGGGTGTTTGACATGATAAATACGATAAAACGAATTTATCTCGTGAATTGTGTAGCACCCGACGTTTCGGCAACGCTGAAACCGCTGTTGTTTAGGATAGACCTTAAAATATGACCGCAGCGTCAAATTTGGGATTGTGAAATTTTTAGTATTATTTTTAAGGGCCTAATTCCACATCTATCTGCGGAATAAATGTAATCTTTTAGTATCCCACTAAGATCTAGTTATAAAGACCCTTTTGGTATGCCCCCCCCCCCCATAAATCTTCGTTTTAGACAATGTTTTACAGCTCATGCAGCCCGATCATGGAATCAGCTACCTATCAGGAAATAAAGTGCCGGGTTGATTTCTAATTTTAAGAAATATATTATTTTCAAGTACATTGTTTTATAAAATATAATTTCATGAATTCTGTATATTTCTTTGGTTAAATAAATAAAAAATAAATAAGAGCATATTAAAAGCATCTGTACGCGATTTTAGGTACTATTAAACTGTGACTAGACACCATCCATTGCGATTTATCGAAACTTCAAGGAAACGAAGCAGATAGTAGTTATTAGCTCCAAGTGTAGATCACGCCACCGGTCAGTAAAATTATCAAAATTAAAAAATATATGTAATATTATTTTCATCCCTTGGCAGGAAAGACACAGTCTCTGATTTAAAAACAGGTTATTTAATTGTATTTATATTCCATTTTTTTAAATTAAAAATGCGAAAATTGCTATATATGTGTTTTTTGTTTTCTTTGAGTGTAGAAATTAATAAACCATCTAGAACAATTCAAAACATTTACACTCGAATCTATAGTCGAGTATTGATCACTACTTGACTCTTTACTCAACCAAGTATTACTCAGGTGCCAAGTAGTACTTATGTATTGGATGAGTTTTATAGTCGAATATCGGTCATCGACTCAGCTGAGTACCTAATACTCGAGTAGAGGGGAAAATCAAATATTTCGTAATTTATTCGAAAACAAAAGACTAATCTTTTATTTTACATCTATAACTATGATGAAGATTTACAGAGAGCGTTTAAACCCATTTTATTGTTGTTTTTCCATAAAATATGAATTAAATTGTTTATTTAAATTCATAGCCGATGATTTATAAAAACGCCACTTTGTTGTCGCCACGATTTGACATTTCGATTCTAAGTTCATGAATTCTTTCAAAGCGCGAGTAAAAATCATCTATCATGATTTTTCGCGTAACGCTCTGATATCGGCTTCTGCGTTTTATTTAGGACTTTGTTTTATTTGGACTTCGATATGGAGAAAACAAATTGTGATCTCGAGAGCGTGCTCCCGCACTACCGACCACGAATATTGTCTCAATTTCCTCCAGCCGTTGTAGAAACTCCGCTATTTCACAAAATAATACGTAAATACAATAATAGACACATGCACCAACGCATATAAACGAAAACTTTTGACAGCTCCAAGCCAAGTAGCTCTCAAGTATCGCCAGAGGGATACTCGGCTCTGAGTAATACTCGAGTATTACTCGCCTTCTCAATACTCGACTATAAAATGAAAACTGGTACTCAAGTATTACTAAACTACTACTCGGTACTCGAGTAATGATCAATACTCGACTATAGATACGGGTGTAAGAGTTAGGTGTTTATTAGGAAACTGAACCGACATTTGGCTGACTTTCAATGAAATCATAGACATCTCTGAAAGCGTTTAATTGATTTGGGTTTTTGATACTAGGACCATTGATTTTTAACCGACTTCAAAAAAAGGAGGAAGTTATCAATTCGGTTGCATCTTTTTTTATGTTTGTTACCTCACAACTCCGTCATTAATGAACTGATTTGAAAAACTCTTTTTTTATTTGAAAGGATATACTACCAGATTGGTCCCGCTTGTATCAAAATCCTGTTCTGATGATGGGATCCAATAGGAATTGAGAGAACTCCTCTAATATTGTCAAATGAAGTTGAAAATGTACATGTTGGTTCAGTTCCGATGACAATGCCTTTGTTATGGTAACAATGACCTGATTCTACACCCAGGGTTGGCTCCCGACGAGGGGACTCCTCAACGGTCACCACAAAAAAAAATTGTATACGCACTTAATTATGATAGCCCGTTCTAAAATTCATAGCGACAGGGCTGCTGCACCCAGGGTTGGCTCCCGACGAGGGGACTCCTCAACTGTCAACAGCACATAAGCGAATTTATTTATTTATTTATTTATTTATTTATTTAAGAATTAATTACTATAAAACATTGATTAGCTTACAAAAATAACAGGAACCGAATGGCAAAACCTTAACCTTTTGCTTATTTGTTTCTGTCACCCAACTGGGACTAGCCCGTTCTAGGGTGGACAGGACTCCAATATTACAATCAAGTTTGCTTGATTGCTTGGTTGCCTACAAATGTACAAGTTTTAGTAAAAAGCTAATGACACTAAATTGCCCTAAAATGTGGTCTTCAGAATAAAATAAAAAAAAATAATAATAAAAAAATATTAAAAATATATAATAAATAAAATGCAATTCCATTATTAAATCGGCAATAAATATAATATAAAATTCGATTAAATAATATAAATAAAGTTATATGTGAGAAGAGAAAGAAACAGTCATTAATATTTAATATTATGTTTTAAGTAATATAAGATTTAATATAAAAATACCTAGTCTAAAAGTATAATTCATTGTCAAAGTCAAATATTTTTTGGTAGTTAGTTCAATGTTAAAAAATACTTAATAATTTGTGCACCTAAGTTTTATTATACTATTATTTCTAACATTTGATGTATGGTTAGTCTGTCATGATTCGATAACCATTTCTTTAATTTATTTTTGAATTCCCTAAATGTCAAATTCATTTTTATTTCCATATTGATCAGATTGTAAAATCTCGGCGCAATGAAAGAGTAATATCTTTGACCAAATGATGTTTTCCTTCTGGGTATTATTAAGCTATTTTCTACAGCTTGTCTCGTTGGTCGCCGGTTCTGAATTATTCCTAAATTTGAGTTATTGTCCAAAAATAGCCTTAAGAGGGAAGTTTTTAGAAAAAGTTGCCTACAATCAAGAACTTTAGCTTCCTTATACAGTTCATTAGTGGGATGGCGATATGGTCTACGTAGAATAATTTTTAATATAAATTTTTGCGCAACTTGCAATGGCTCTAGCAGGGTTTTACCACATCCACCCCATCCAATTTTCGTATACATTATGATAGCCCGTACCAAGTTTCAGGGCTGGGCTGCTGCACCCAGGGTTGGCTTCCAAGGAGGGGACTCCTCAATGGTCAACAGCATAGGAACAAAATTTTGTACAGCCATTGAATTATGATTCATCCATGGCTACTGCACCCACGGCTCGGGACAGAGCTTGTATAGATACTTACTTATTAGATCAAACGTCTCCAGGAAATAAACAAATCGATTACAAGCGCTTTGAACCATTATCATAATCATAATCATAATTTATTTTTCAAAAAAGACTAGATATCTACAACAAAGATACCTAATCTGGTGAAATTGACAACAAAAAATACATATTAGATAAATTACATATTAGTTAAATTTCAAAATCAAAAACCATACTGGAAATATAAATAGTGGCAATAGTGTCAAATTAAAAGACATAACAAAATAAAATAAAAATATTCGCATCAAAAAAAAAATAATAATAAAAAACAAAACAAAAAAAAAAAAGAAATGTTAAATGATCCACTAATTAAATTCCAACATATTTTGGAAATAATACCGTTTCAAAAGTCAACTTAACAACTAAAACGCCTGAAGCGTATATTTAAAAAAAATCCTATCAATATTGTAAAATAGCATTTCATGCCCTAAACTTTTTAAATCTAATATACATATACTATTTAGACTACCAACGATTCAGCGCAGCTGTAGAATTCGTCCAACGTATAGAAAGCATGTGTGGATGCCAATTTTCTTTTTATAAAACTCTCAACATTCTTTTTATAAAGAACAGAAGTCTAGTTTGGAGTGGAAGGCAGTTAAAAAGCTTAAAACCAACGTAATTGAAGGACTTTTGAGTCTGTGTTAGATGCACTCTGGGAAGGGCAATATTTAACCGGTGGCGATTGTCATGGGTGTGGTGATCACCATTTAGTTCCCGTTTTGTGACGTTGGTTCTCGCATAAATTAAACACCGAAGAATATATTCAGCTACCATAGTACATTACCAGTCTAAATCATGTAAACAATTAAAATGAATATTTCCAGACTTGCACAACCTACAGCGACATTTGAAACTAAGTTGATGCGAATAACGGCTCGTTTCGTCAAAACATACTTTAAATGGGTTCCTTGAACTGCCGAATCGTGTTCGACCGACTTCTCTCATATAACACGTTATGGTGTTAAACCATATCTGGCGTAGATCCACGGGGGGAGGGGGGGGGGGTTGGAAATGAGGCATTTGATCCCCGACTCCTCAGTCCTCAAACACACTTTCTCACATTGGAAATTAAATGGTTCGGTAAAGCTTGAGCCTGATGACTGTTACATTAGGTCAACTGAACTCACGATTCAGCTACCATCCGGTAGCCTCGTCAAAGGTATTTGAACCCTGGCTTTGGTAGTAAGCCCAAGCGTGGACAGGTGGAATTGTATGGTCCAATCTAAGGAAAACCTCGGGCGGTACTGGGCGTTTGACGCACAGTGCAGCGTTAGCCAATCGCTTGTACACTACGACGAAAACCCGGAAGAGCCTGGAAACGTACGTTTCCTAAGTAGCGGGGATTGATGTGGACCTCATGTCAGCTAATTTTGAAGACACTCGTTGGCCAACCGATCCCGTGTGATATTGACGGGCAAAGGGCACCACGGCCCGCGATAAATTTAGACTGAATTCCAGATGTATCTTAGATGTATTTTTAACTTTAGATGTATTTTTAACAGCTGGCACAGTACTGATCACTCGTCATCATCATCATCATCATTTATTCATTCCATAAAAGCATTTCACAATACTGAGGAACATGTCAAATTTTACAATCATAATTTACCGGATGATAAAACCGCTTTGATTAATTAAAAGAAGAAAAAAACAATTGTAATCAGAGGTGATTACTTAAAAATAGTCAAATTTACAAAATAATCAATAATCAAACAAATAATAATCAATACCATAAAAAGAAAAATTCTGAATCATGCGTAATTAAAAACAATGTCAATAAAATCTAAAACTTAGTTCGAAAGTATAGTCATAATATGGTTATTTATAATCAAGCAATTGTGGACGCAATATCATAATTATATCTGTAAAATCGTAGTACTGCATTATTCTTCCTCTTGAGGTGCCTCTACAACTAGCGAACGTTAGCAGTCAGCTCTGCGTACTTCTTTTTGTCCTTCGCCAGGCAAATCAATTCGGCGACACTCGTAATCCCGATCCATTCTCAAATGTTTCGCAATCAAGATTTCCGTATGCGGCCGGGTCTCCTCTTCCATACAACTTTTCCCATCATAATGAGTTGCAGGGGTTCGTACCTGTCTTGCCTAAGCACGTGACCCGGGTATGCAGCTTTGCGCTGTTTGATGGTCTGCCAAAGCTTGCGTTTTCGGCCGACACGCCATAGAATGTCCTTATTGGTGACTTTCTGAGTCCAAGATATCGACATCATGCGATTGTATGCCCACATCTCGATCGCTTCTATACGTTTGAGCTTATATACTTCTATTACTATACATTGATCAATCTAATCTATACTAATATTATAAAGAGGTAAAGTTTGTGACGTTGTAGGAAGTAATCTCTGGATCTACTGGACCGATTTCGAAAATTATTTTACCATTAGAAAGCCACGTTATATGTGAGTGTCATAGGCTATATATTAATCCGAAAAATGAAAAGACTTTCTCGTGGTAGTCGGATTTCCAAAGTAAGTCGGAAAAAACGGTCGAACGAAAACGTTTCTAACTAACGCTGCCCTAACAATGAGAGATAAGTATATGATTAAGTTCTAGAGGAAAGTTGTAGAGCTCGATAATGCCTACAAAAAAGTCAGCGGCAGCATATGTCTAACTTTTATATTTAAGAAACAAAAAGTAGTATTTTATATTTTAAAAATAATTTAAATCGTTAGGTCATGTTTATTGGTCATATTATCAACAATTATCAAAATAAGTAAATTTATCATCTCAAGTGTTTAAAAGTAAAGACTTTTCCCTTTTACTGCACATAATTTTACTTTTACTGCATACATGGTTAAAGAGATAAGACGCTCACAAATAAGACACTCACAAGAAGACACTCACAAATAACGGTTAATATAGTCAAATTGGCATGCAAATACATACATACATATGCAGTAAAAATATAACCCTTCTTTTGGCAGTCAGGAAATAAATCATAGCACTCAGTACTAACCAAACCACACTCATAATTTCATCACAAGTAAAAAGTTTTACCGCCCAACGAAGTGGGCACGGGTCAGCTAGTACGCTATATAATCAATACTTTAGGTAAACAGCCAGAGCGACGTAAAAGAATTTCCTCCTGGTATGTTACAAAGTTGGTTATGCCGATGGTTCTTGGCACAGGTCATTGCACTGGAGAGGAGATGCAAACCTGCATTCTGCGCCTAATTTCGATGAAGGTTTTCCTTGAACAGATTTTATGCATTCACATAGCATAAGGCTGGGCAGCGAATACAGCACGCAAGAAATGTACATACAAGCGACATTCTTAGAAAAGTGAAAGAGCAAACGACGATCCGAAATTCGAAATCTTAGAGAGATGGAACAAGACGACTTTGGAAATTGACTTTGAAATAACTCGGTGGCACAGTTATGTCGCCTGATCTTACATTTATTTATTTATTTAATTATTAGTTTTAAATAGTATTCAAGGGCATTACAGATGAATCCAATTCGCCTTTGAATATTAAGCTGGAGTGTAAGTCTAAAAATAAATGACTACATAACTAAATTAATGCTAACATTGAACAAGAAAAAAAAACATAAAAATATAAAACTAAATAAAAGACAGATTATGATAAACATGAGATAGTAGGGAGATGCCTTTTTAGCTGCCAAAGGGATGTACAAAAGATATCTATTTCAATGGGTAAGGAATTAAGAAGAGCTATAACCCTTCCCACTGGCCTGTCTACAAAAATATTTGTACGGTGGTACGGCACATTAAACAATAGATGCGATCTCCTCGCTGTGTAATTTACCGGTACGTACAATTCAAACTTACATAGTATCTCTGGCAAATAAATTGTTCCCTGAATAAGTTTATATGCAAATATAATTAGTGAAATATATCGACGAGTTTCAAGACTGTTGTATCCTACCATTCCTAGCACAAAATCTGACGGAAATAAGTAAGGATAAATATTGTATTTTCTGTAATAAATATATCTTAAAATTTTTCTTTGAATACGCTCTACCATCTGAATGTATTTGTTTTCACTTGTACACCAGATGACCGAGTTATATTCAAGTAAAGTTCCGAATTTGATTCCCGACTGGGTCACCATTTTCCGTCGTGATAAAATAAACGGAATTGCATTTCAATATTGTTGATCGAATGCAATAACAAGACACACATTTACACACATACCAATTTACACACATACCAATTTTCGAATTTTTAACACGCTTTTATTAGGTCGACCTGTATGTAACTAACTATGTAATGGAATCTAAGGTAACTAATTTAACCATCTTCCAAGGATCGTAGCGTCATAAAAATTGGCACCTGTATGTGGTTCTGATGACAATACAATAATATGGTAGTGTCGAACTGATCTGATGATGAAGTCGGAAGATATGAACTGGAACTTCATGATGGAACATCGTATCATAGCTGTGTTTGGACTTGTTAGAAAAGTCTTGGAATGGACTTCGACCACAATTAGGTTTCGAGGTCTGATGATGTGGTTTTACGTGCATTTATAAAAGCGTGTTTTTAGTGTTTTTTTTTAAACTATAAATTTATTTAATATCGTGGAGAATTAGAGATAGATTTTCTTTCAGTTTTATATTAGGATCTTATCTATAACCCCTGAAAATATCAGCCATGTTCAATCATCAATTGCAGAGAAATCTAAAATTATATATAAAAAACAATTGCAGAGGGTTGCCCCGAAAAATAGGGCAAAGCATTAATGCGTACTATTATATTTAATGTAGATGTAGAGTAGAGAGTGAGTAGATCACAGTATTTCCCCTCCATATACTGCTGACAAACTCGAGCATTCTTAGGAATATATCGTTTTTACTCAGATATTTTTTTATTTATTTATTTTACATGTACATTCAAATGCATGAGCACAACAAAAAATGAATTGACAATTATAAAATGCCGCTGTATGCTTCGAAAGTTATATACACATCTGTCTGAGCCCAGGTTACATAGCGCATACATTAAACGCAAATTATTATCTTTCAATTATGCTAAGCAAAGAGCAGCCGAGTCCGCCTTGCTAGGCACCCCTGTGTTAAGGCGAGCTCACTTCGGGAGTCCCACTAGAGTGTCACGGTTGTGTCAAAGAAAGATTTAGGATAACATTTTTTTTATTATTTTAATTTTATAATCATTATTAATAATATTTTTTTTTTATTACTTTTTTTTAGTTATAGCGCATGTAGTTTATTGTTTCGGGTATTCTGCGATGGTTTTCGTTTAAACAGTTATTAAAAATACAATGCCTTGATGTGTCTGTTAACCTAGAGGATATCAGTTTGTCGCGAGGGTTTCCGTCGTTCAGAATGAAACTCGCGATCGATGTTCGAATTGCAGTTGTCGTTTATTTCGCTCCAAATGCCGAGTACAAATTGAATACATTTTCTTACACACTATCGCCTATATATATTATTCGCCGTGACGGCGGTCGCCTCGTCTCCCTCTCGCCTCGCGCCGTATCGCGCTCTTCGACGTGTCAAAATAATTGGGTTAGGTAGTAAGTCTCGTTACTACTCTTTACTGAACTTACATAGGTAGTCAAGAATTAACTACTAGATTGTCAAACTATAAATAAAAATAATCAAAATAGAAGCCTAATATTTGAAGTAGTCAGAAATTCGAAAAGATACGTAGTAAAATTATTCATCGTAATATTTAAATTGTCAGTAAAATGTTAAATAATCAAATTAAATCTACGTTATGCATTTGAAACTAAAAGTACAGATAAAAGACCATATATCACACAATAAGGCTCTACTTTTTAAGTAATTTAAATGGGCACAATATTTGAAAAATCATGGCCCTCAAATTCGGCCAGATTATAGAAAGAGTGGCCTATCAGCATCTCCTTGATGTTTTTTTTTTAATTTTATGTCCTCCAGCTGTTTAAATTTTGTAGGGAGTAGATTATAAAATTTAATGCTAAGATACAAGTAGCTTTTCTGTACTTTTGCCAGTCGTATTCGGGGTATTCGTAAAAGGGAGCTACCGCGATATGATGCGGGTGAATGTCTGCATTAATTGCAGTTTCTGCGAGGTGCTGTCTGCATACATTAGACACTGTTATTTGAACGCCGAATACATAGTCTTGCCTTGCCTTGCTGAAATATTCTTTGCATGAGGTCCTAGTCGTTACCTGATACATGCTGCGCAGTGCTCTCTTTTGCAAAAGAAAGATTCTTTTACCGGTTGCGGCATTTCCCCAAAATAGTAGTCCATAAGCCATTAATGAGTTAAAATACGCAAAGTATACTGATTTGGCTGCCGCAAAACCACAAAGATTTCTGATTTTTTAATTAGAGTATATCGAGCTACATAGCTTACTAGCTAATTGTTGGATGTGCGCATTCCATTGTAATTTACTGTCAATTCTTAATCATAGAGAATTTATATCTTCTGTGATGTCGATTTCAAAATAGTCGTGTAATTCATTTAAATAGTCAACATTGGCAGGTCTTAAGCGAAAAGGAATTATTTTTGATTTTGTAATATTTAGTCGTAATTCATTAGCATTAAACCAAATCAAGAGTTGATCAATCGTATACCTAATTCTATTTATTAATGATTCCTTATTATTGCCATAGAAGATAAGGGATGTGTCATCTTCAAACAGTGTAATGTCATCATTTTCGTATGACACACATCCCGGTAAGTCATTGGTGTACACTAAAAATAAAAATGGACCTAGAATGGAACCTTGAGGTACACCTTTTGTTACCAGAATCGGTTGGCTTCTTGTTCCATATATAATGAATACCATAATGAATAGGTTCTGTAACATGTTTATGTGCACCTGGTATTGTGAGGACCAAATCGGCGAATACATTCTTAAAAAAATAAATAAAAAATCATCCATTCGCGATGAATTACACTTCCTCATTTGGCCATTGTCCGGCTGGAAAAGAAGAAGAGGACGCACTTGACCATGTGAAGGGATCGAAACTCGAAAGGTTGCTGACGCGAATATAAAAGTTGTGCACGACGCGACAGCCTTGTGACAAAAATTCAAAAGAGCTCGTGTTCAAGGTAAATGGTAGAATACGGCCCCGACTTTCACGTTTTGAGCGAATGAAAAACGACGTCTTGTTTTTCGATGTATTTATCAGGTATTCAAAATTATATTATATCTAACTAAACCGGTTTGGTTTAAAGTAGGTACCTACGGGACTATGTGACAGATGGGACATTTTTATTTATTTGTTTATTTTTATCAGAAGAATTTCCAGCGTTCAAGGACAATATTAACATTATTTTGAAATATGTATAATAAAGGATAATTTGTTGTTGTGACATTTAAAAAATCTGTTTAGTTCGTTAACGTGTCCAAGCTAGGTTAAGACAAGAATGTGTAATTTGTCGTTCGCCACTTGTAGGTTCCGGTGGCCTATTCTTGAAAAATTGGGCATGCCAAATTGGCATGCCATACCATTTTCTATGGCCCATGTAAAGCAAATGGGAGTTAATGGGTCCAGTGCAGCTGGGCCACTATTACCCATGTGTTAGGGTCGGCCGAACTCACAGGTCAATATCCATCCGGTAGCCTCCATGCAGAAGTGCGAGCATAGGTGCCTGCGGGCCAGTTCCCCTGGGAATCGCTCGTCTGGCGCTCCTGGACGATCTGCGCACCGTGTGGCGTCAGCCAATCGACTGTGCATTCTGACTGATAACCGGGGGAGTCTGGAAATGGCTTTGTTTCCTATAGAGCGGGGGTGGTTGTTAACCTTGCGACAACTAACTGCTTTTGAAACGGCCAATTGGCTACCCGATACAGGGTGAATACATATGACTGTCCTTTTCATACATATGACTGTCCATTATCCGACTGTTGGTCAGAGTGCGCAATCGATTGACCGTGCGGGATAAGCCAATCGATTGCGTACTCTGACTAACAGTCGGGGGAGTCTGGAAGCAGTACTGTTTCCTATAGAGCGGGGGTGGTTGCGGACCTTACGGTGACTGCTCTTGAAACGACCATCGGCTACCCGATCCTGGGTGAACAGCCGGGCAAAGGATGCCGTGGTCCGCGATACATTCGGTAGACACCGAATCGAACCCAACTGGGGGAACCTGGCCGTAACTGAAGTAAGGACGTGAGTGTCGGCCCGCTGGATGCATACCCGGCAGTCGTTTATTTTCTACTTCGTTCATTGTTGAACTGTGTAATAAATTTAAGATTAATTTAATAAACTTCGTAATTCATATGCAATTGGAAATTGTAGTAATAAATATATACTGTAATATTTTCCCTGACATACATAAAAAAATCATGAACTATCAATACTTTACCTGACTGTAACACGGGCGGAGTCGCAGGTATTTCTATTACAAGTAATAATAAACTAGAAAATTACCTGCCTGCGTAATGGTTGCGGAAATAAGTAATATTTCATTATCGACTCTCTAATTTGTGCAGATCATATAAAAACTCGTTTTGAATAATTTCCTTGAGGAATACCAAATATTTTAATGTAAATTACATGTATAATTAATGCTACATTATTACATTATATCAATATACAAGTAATGTTAATATGCAAAAATTGTGAGCCAAGGATATATACGTGTATGTAAAAAAATATAGTCGTTATTTATCAATTCCTAAATGTTTTTACAGTGGAATATTCATTGTATGATGAATTGTGTATTGAATATTGAATAATGAATTGAATATTCATTGTGTATGACTGTTTTCAAGTCCAAACAAAATTTTAGGCTAGCGCTAAACTGCCCTCTCTGCTCTACGCCAACTCCAGAATCACGTGCAAATTCGACTCTGTGCAATTCCAAAGATCCGGCAATATATAGCTTATTACGAAGCACGTTATAAGTTAGCAGTAGTGATTCAAATGATCTACAAGCCCACGTAGACTTCCACAAAATGTTCCTTACTGGAATCAGCCAGAATGGCACTACCAGAATGGCAGTACAACCATGAGCGATGTGGACTTAAAGAAGTCTCTCTTGCGAGGAGATTACGACAGCAACAGTATGGCTCATGCTATTGGCCTTCAATGCCAGAATGATTGGACATCAATTGGGGACTGTTGCATTCCGCCTCCAATGCACTGGAAGGTAATACTCTACAACTGGACGCCAGCGATGCTGAAATTTTATTTGAATACCTTTCAGCATACACTTCCAGACCCCAGTAACCTCGCTCGTTGGAGCTATGCCAAGGATAGTTCATGTCCCTTTGTAGCAATACCCCTTGCACAGCTAGACATATTCTAGCTGGCTGCAAGGTGGCCTTAGATCAAGGACGGTACACTTACCGCCATAACAAAGTCCTAGCTCTCAATGGCTCGTGCCAACAAGGGTTTAATATTACCCTCCAAACCCCTAATACAGTTTGTGCGGGATGGCTCTAAATGCAAAAATCATTTAACTACAAAACCTTCCTCAATAATTGAGAAAGCTTCAGATTGGATTCTGGAGGTCGATTCGATCTCTAACCAGTATAAATTCCCTGAAAGTCTCGGATGCACAGCCCTCCGTCCAGATATAACTATTTACTCTCTATCTCGGAAGGTGGCCCTTGTGGAATTAACTGTTCCATGGGAATCAAATATCCCAAAAGACCACGAGTACAAATTAAATAAATGATCTCGCAAATGCCGTAACCCGGAACGGCTTCACTGTTCACCTTCACGCGGTGGAAGTTGGCGCTCATGGCCTGCCAGCTAAATCTCTGTTTCGCCTCTTTAAAGATCTTGGTCTTTCCAGAAAAATAATCAATTCTTTCCTAGAAAAAATATCTAAAACCGCGATTTGCGCATCTCAAATTCTATGGCTTCGAAGGGGGAGTGAATGGGTGGTAAGGTGAACACTCGCGTGGCAAGACAGCTGTCCTAAACCAACCACAGCCGGTCGTTTGTCCGGAATACACTACTCACCCCCCAGAAGTTTAAAAAATAATATTATGTTCGGCCGACTCCGGTCGGTGAATTCCATTGCAGCTCCGTTTGTATTTTATTTACACGACTGCCCAAAAAGGGAGTGTTATGTTTTAGGATTCATTTAGTTATGTTTTCCATTTCTTTATTCCACCATAACTTCTAAAGGCTTGAACTGATTTAAAAATGTGTGGTATTATTTTTTTATTTGTTGAGTGGGGCTTTTCTAAGGTCTTTATGAGCCTTGTAACACTGCGACCATTGCTGATCTATTGTGTTCGCCACCTACTATAGTTCTGCGCTAAGCCTCGTGTCATTTAAGAACCGCAGCAGGCTTTTGGCGCCAGATTGTTTAACCTCCTCAGGTTGGAGGTAGTGACCACCCAAGTGGGTGTATCTTTTGCGCATCAGCGGGCCACACTCACACATGAGGTGCTGGGGAGTTTCTTCTGCCCCTTGGTAGAACCTGCACATTTTTGTGTCTCTGAGTTTGAGGTTGAACATGTGTTTGTTCGGGCCACAATGCCCCGTGAGCGCCCTCACCAGTATGCGTAGATTGTTCCTATTTAGCGATAGGGCCTCACGGGCCGTCTTACGGTTGTAAGCCTTAACCCCTCAGGCCCCGATTGGCCGATATCGGCCACAATACGATTCAGCGTGACGGTCCCGTTTTAATTTTATTTTAATTTAATTTGTTTTATTTTATTATGTTTTATTATGTTAATATATTTCATTTTAATTATGGGTACAGTGGTTTGGCAGTAATTAATGTTTAGATGAGACAGTGTCGTAATTCAATTTTTTTACTATTTTTTACCAAAATTTTTTGGGACAGCAACTGGTCAATCGGCTGAGGGGCCGAGGCCTGAAGGGTTAATAAGCGCTTTGGAATGATTCAACCCTGGCGTGTTGTTCCAGTGGTTGACGGATTGTTCTAAACACATTTATTTGAGCATTAGGTTTGCAAGGCTTTTTGGTACGCCACAGCAAGGTTATAAAATATAATAATAATAATATAATATAATAATAAAATATAATAAAATATAATAATAATAATAAAATATAATAATAATAATAATAATCAATAAAAATTGCTAAAAACGAATCAGCATATTGTATCTGTTAGGGTTTGATTTACGGAGTAAATCGCCAGATTCTGTAATTAACAAAATATAAATTAATATTTTTGAATGAATTTATTTTATTTATTTATTTATTTATTAAAGGTAAAGCACAAAATATAATTTACTGCAGCATTACAAAAAAAATGTGTTTGGACCAGTAGCGAAAAATAGAGCACACTGCAGTATCTTGGTCACTGCGTCAACACCGCCTAACTAGGCCTAGGCCTGTACTAAGGCAGGCGTACCAGGAAATATTTTACCTGTGCACACAAAAAAAGTAAAAAATTAACAACTAAACTTAAAAATTAAACATGTTAAAAAAAATAAATAAAAAATCATCAAGAAGTATTTGAAATTATAATCATAAAATTATCGAGTAAATAAATAAAAATCGAAATCATAATAATAGTAAATAGATAGATAGATACCTACTCAGTAAAATAAACAAATAAAAATAATAATAATTATTATTTAAACAATAATAATTATTATTATTAGTATCGTCATGTCCCCCCGAGTGTCATAGGGTACGTGCCGCGACCCCTTCATTTTGCCCCCTTCATACGTGCCGCGATCACTAAAATTTTAACAAAACAAAACCGACTCCAATTTTTTTATAACTTCAGGAGTCATGCCATGAGACTGAAACTTAGAACGGACTATCATAATTCAATGCGTATTCAAAATTTCGTTATGTGCTGTTGACCGCTGAGGAGTTCCCTGCCTGGAAACCAAACCTGGGTGCCGCAGCCCTGTCTTGGTGAAACTTAGAACGGTCTGTCGTAATAGAATGCATATACAAAATTTCGTGTCTTTACTGTTGACCGTTGAGGAGTCCCCTCGTCAGGAGCCAACCCTGGGTGTAGAATCAGGTCATGCTTACAAAAAAAAATGCACTGAACAAATATGTAAAGTTTCAACTTCATATGATAATATTTGAGGAGTTCCACTAATTCCTCATGGATCCCATTATCAGAACAGGATTTTGAGAAAATGGGACCAATCTGGAAGCATATCCTTTGAAATAAAAAAAAACCAAATCGGTTCATAAATGACGGAGTTCTGAGGTAACATTTAAAAAAAGTACAACCGAATCGATAACCTCCTCCATTTTTGAAGTCAGTTAAAAAAGAAGAAATTTGCTCTTCGGTTGCTGTTAAAATCTTATGATGCACCCACAAGCTTGCCACAACCGCTTATACAAACGATTGGCAATTGCAGGCAAGTCAAACATCCACGACCCACACGTTTGCGAGCTCTTTACTTACAGCCGTATTCACAGTCGATACTTAAGTACACCTTAAGGGAACACTCACTCGAGTGACACTCAAGTACCACCCTCAAAATTGCTATTCATAGTCGTTACTTAAGGGCTCCCTTCAGTGAGTATGCACTTAAGGGACCCTCAAGCAATTGGGATTCATTTCTAATTCGAAACTAATACGTTCCTATTACACGGTCTATAGAGTTTTCGTTGTCTTTGAACAAAATGATTGTGCTCTATGGTTGAAAAAACCCGTCGGTGCATCAGCTGTTGTCACTGACGTTTGCTCGACGTCGGAGTATTTTTCTTGTCGGTTTCTTGATCGATTTCCTCAATGCGCTCTTTCGTCTTTTTCGTTTTGCCTTTTGCTAGTTCGCGCCGAATTTCGATGCAGAATTTCTTTACCTATGAATTAGCAAAAAATATGGGTAGAAATAATAGCTGTGGTTGGCATTGTATGGCTAATTGCCGGTGGTAAAGAATTTCAGTGCCAGCACTAAGTGCATCAGGCGGAATCGGAAATCCGCGGTTTTCGTTTTTTAAACTCTCCAGGAAAGTAGAAGTCAAGGAGATTGTTGAAATCACTTACGTAACGACGCGTGCGACGCGGTAAATACAGCTTATAAAATCGGTCAAATCATTATAAACCATGGATTTAATTCACAAAAAACACGCATTAATTAGTGGAATACTCAACGCGCACTTGCCAAAGTGAGCTCGAGACCACACTTGAATTTGACAGTTCAAAACTTAAGAAATGTCGGCCATTTTAGCTTCCTCGACGCTCAAGTATTGTCTCTGAATACAAAAATGTATGGAAGATGCCTCCCTTAAGGGCACACTCGAGTAGCCTACTTGAGTGCTTACTTAAGTCTGGTTTCTGAATAGTAATCTGACAAGTTAGGGCACACTTGAGTTGAGGGACCCCTTGAGTGTCGACTCTGAATACGGCTGTTAGTCATGAACCTCCAAGCATCCCAGGTCCCTCACCTCGGTTGACCTTTTTAAAATTGTTCCGTTTATTGTGTATGTGTATAATAGCCAGATTACTACTGGGGTAGGACCATTATAGTTTGGAAGATAAGTAATGTAAGGTTTTTTTTTAGGGTTTAATACTTTATTCATTTATTTTTTGGTTGATGTAGCCCCATTGTTATAAATGTTATAAGTAACACGGAAAAATTGAACACCGAAATGCAGCTAATGCTCATTTCCCACCTAACTAGGACTAAACTGTCCCGTATCTAGGCGGGTCAAAGTAAATAATTAAAATAAGTAATACAACTTATGTAACATGTAGCCTAATTAACGTAAAAAACTTTTTATTTTTGTAATTAATGAATGAACTTAATTAAGATTGAATAATATAATAATAATAAATAACGCTATAATACAAATCAAAATACTAAATTTGTAAGAATAATGCATTGTAGGTAATACAATATGGCAAATACACATATACGTAAATACGATTTCAATAAATAATAAATACTATATGTTATAAACATATTTATAATTTAATTAAATATATAAATACAATTAAGCAATGCTAAAAAATATGAAATAATATAAATAAAAATATGATATGATATACTATTAATATATGCATAATAATTTATATAATTATATAATATTATTTTTAAATTTGTCACTTCATTTCTCACAAATTTGTGCGTGAATTTCGCGAGGTGCCAAGTTACCAGCTGTTTGACATGTTCAGGGTGGCTAACTTGGGACATGATGACAAGGTGGTAGGTATGTGAAAACAAAATTAGGCGCAACCATTTTGATTCTTTTATTGCTTCAAATTTTGATACGGTAAATTTATGAATTCATAATAAAGAACTTCTTCTTTTTTTACAACATAGGTAGGTATAATCAAAAAAGATTGAATTTCTAAATAAAAATTAAAATATGGATTATAGAAAAAATGGTTTAGTCCCCCAAGACTTTTGCTGCAATCAGACAATCCCCCCCCCCCCCGAGCTTCAAACCAATAACCCCCCTTAAACCCTCCCCCCAAAGCCACCCCTCCCTCACTAACACCACAGTACAACTCAAGCCCCTCCCCAAGCCTACCCCCCAAACTTTCACCCCGTAAATCCAACCCCCCTCCTCCACCACCAAAACAAAGTCCCCGTTTCCCCCAAATCCCCAACTCCCCCCCCCCCAAATATCAGCCCTCAAAACCCCTTTTGCCTCCTAAGCACATGGGTATCTATTCTATAGATAAGGCGGGATAGGAATCCATTTTTGTAGTATTTCCATGGTATTAAAATGTCAATGTTTCAATATGGTTCGTTTCTCGGCTAGCGTCGGGCGGCTCGACGATATTATCTGATAAAAATTTATGCCGGCATTTAATTGTTTTTGTGACGCTTGTATAAGAGATATTGCAACCAACGACGACAACCTTGCGACGCATCTGTGTACCGAATTTCAAGTCTAGAAGTCCAATATTTCGAGATTGAAGTATGACTAGCACGCCCCTTGGTGGACCGATTTCAATCACAATCTTTCCAACTCTTGCCATGATCAAATGATTCCTGCATGCCAAATTGCAGCTCAATCGGATGAAGCGTTTGGGCGCTATAGTAGAGGCACACACACACACAGAAGTGCGTTAACAATACTTTTCATTGCCAGAAAAGTAATATATTATGTTGTCGAAAGAAAATTCGTTAGCAAACATTTTAAATAGTCAAAAATTACCCGTTTAGTTAGTGAGTATACTAATCAAATCTAGAGATTCAATTAAAATCTATTTGTTTTTCAAATAAAAAATAACAGAAATAATTAAACCACCAATCACTCGAAATAATCAAGTTACAGCTAGCAATAATAAGTAAGAATAAAGTTAAAATAGCCAAACGCGGAAATAATCAATAACTAAAAAAAAAAGTCAAATTACGCAATAACTCTAGGTATTCCTAGTTCTATTCCCAATTCCTCATTCCCTACAATTCTACCGGATTGGGAATAGAAAACTAGGAAACTACAGTCCTACTTGCAAGATCGTACCCAGATTACGGAAATCAAAAATAACAAAAGCGCCCCACAGAGCACTCCAAAGATGTTCCTCGAGGATCTTTGGAGCTGTTATCTGCACCGGCGAACCCGACACATCAGGCTGTTATAACGATATAGATCAGTACCGGTGATTACACAGAGAATATAGGGGAAACACAGTCCACAATCTAGCTCCGCCAACAAGCCGACGCGGTAATGAGGGATTAGAATGTGAACCCAGCGGGCCACCTCACGCCCTACTACCAGATTTGGTAGACTTTCTCCGTCCCTCGGCCTGGTCACGGGTTCGAGGTCGCTTGCGCGGCCTCTACCTGACGTAAGCAGTTATTCAGTTTGAATATGTGGCGGACACTGTCATGGTTACTCTTGGTGATATCTTAACTAATTTTACTTTTCAACGCATTCGGTTTAACTGTAATGCTGATTAGTAATAAGCGAATAACAAATAAATAAATAAATGAAGATATTGCCACTTCGGAATAGGCCCACCACCTTATACTCTATTGTGTGTGAAATAAAGTTTTTAAACAAACTACGTTTCTCTCTTTCTCTGTTCTAAGAAAGTTATATACTTTTTCTCTGTTCATGCAGTCCGTCTATGTAACCAGACGTGTGTTTGTTTAGTATTCACGGCTTTTTCCTCGAACAATTGTCAATTGTAGTCTCTTTAGATTCTCTTTAGATTCCCAGCAATTCTCTCCATATTATCCATTGGTTAACTGTAAGACATTGACTGTTTGGCTTTAATGCTTTTTTGCCGAACATTTGTTAATTGTTGGTTCTTTAGATGCCATCCGACAATTCTCTCCATATTATCCATTGGTTGACAGTAAGACATTGGGCCCGATTGAGTTTCCTTCTGAACTAAAACTAAAATTACTTCAAGCGAACTAAAGAGAGCAATACGTTAGAGCGGAATATGAAACGAACGATCGTCGATTTTCCCGCTTCAAACATCCTGTCGAACTTATATTCGTCCGAATAAGTTTCAACACATTTCGTACTGTCTTAGGTTAAAATGCTTTAGCTTTGGTGGGTAGTTTTAATGCGAAAATGCGACAACCGTTCATTTCACATTCCGCTCTAGCGTATTGCCCTGTCTCGTTCACATGAACTAATTTCTGATTTTAGTTCACGGAGAAGCGCAATCGAGCTCAATGTCTGTTTGGTTTTAATTGTTTTTTGACGATCAATTATTAATTGCTGTCTGTTTCGATGCCACCCAGAAATTCTCGCCATATTATCCATTGGTTGACTGTAAGACATCCTCCACGAGGCGGTAAGTTCGCCTTTGTATGATTGCAACGAAGATTTTTTTTTATTTAAATTGAGTACTTGAATAAATCTTGTTGTGGTGATATAATTAAATAAATCAGAAAAGTAAATATTTTAAAAGGAATAAAAAACACGAATGCCGTTACAAAATCTGAACTATTGTATTTATAATTATTATTCTTACCGTTTTTTCTTGAAATATTTGTGGTTTATGTAACTATCCATATATATATACCTACATATATAATTTCGGAAGGTACTTAATCAGACTTCCATTTGACATTAAAAAAGATTCATTTATGTTAAATTATTGACATTTAGAGATTTGGGCATTTAGGCAACTATTAGAAACCTCATAAACTGTCCCTCAGTGAGGACAGAAATGTGTAAAAAGGGACCTGAGTTCTGTTGTGTTGAATATTTTAACGCTTGTGAGAAGGGCCACCCTTCACTGGACTCCAATTGTACGTGAGCGAAGGGTGGTTCTCATCATGAAGTTTTCTCCGTGAATGAAATTCGAGGATGTCGAAGTAGAAGTGTTTAATCAGAAGGTTGAAGTGAGTTGAGTTGAAGTCGCCAGTTCTTAACGCCTTGATTGTTAATTCGCCGTTGTGTAGTAGTGTGGGCGCGAGGTGAAGCCGTGGGAGTGTGTCTGAAGTGTGTGGTCGAGGAGCGAGGCTTGACGATTGGTATCGCGGATAATGCAGGTACTGCTTGATAATGAAGTGTAGCGCGATAACTGTCCACTGAGGGGACGACGTGTAGAGCGCGGTAACTATCCGCCAAAGGAATGATTGTAGCCGTGTACTTGTCCACCAAGGGAATGATGCTGAGGTGTAGCACGATGATACTTGTCCTCCAAGGGAATGATGGCGATCGATTGCAATGTACCACGTTTTATACCGTTAAGCGGTGACGTAAATAGCTATGAGTGGGGTGTAACATGTGTATCGATCAGAAGAAATGACATGAGTCATCGCTTGCCTGGGCATAATTTGCCAAATTTAGTTGGAAATTAACTGCAGCTGGCTCGTGTAGGTTTGAGCGAGTCTGCGGTTTCTATTCTGTGAAATTACTTTTTTGTTGTGGGTATGTGGAGCGACAGGGCTCCAACACGCCATTCCACAAAACATCAAATCAATGCAAAAACCAGGATTCAAACAGACAATAAAGCACTGTCTCAAAAATAAATGCTATTATAGCGTGAATGACTTTTTAAACGATAATGACAAATAAATAATATAACATATTCTTATTGTATTTCTCCAACATTTTATTCTTTCTAGCTCTAAATATACCCAGGTTGGGCTCCCGACGAGGGGACCCCTCAACGGTCAACAGCACATACACAAAATGTTGTATACGCATTCAATTATGAAAGCCCGTTCTAAGTATCGCCATGAAATAACTGCTGTGCTTTTTTGCTGTTTTTAACTAAGGTTTTTAAGCTATTGCATAGCTTTTATCGCGGGCCTAGGCCAGCGCGGCGACCGAATGAAGAAATTTCTTAACGAAAATTAATGATTTTAAACTGATAATTACGTCTAAACGAGTACTGCTTACGATTCGAAAAAAATATATGTTAAACAAGAACATTTTCCTAATATACTTAGCTTTGAATATTTTAGATTTTGTTTATATTACATATTGTAATTAATTTGTGAAATTAGGTCTAACCGAACACAAAAACGACTACTACGCAAATACTATCTGGCGTATTATTATGAAACCTGAACCATTTTAAAGATAATTTAATTATCTATCTTTTTATCTACGATTTTTTTTTAATAATTCGGTTTTTTTGCTTTATAGAATAAAAAAATTCGTGCGCGGCGCTCTATCGGAAGACGTTTTTAATTATTCCGAATCATTTGATTCGGAATAATTTATTCAGCCGCAAATGATTCGGAATAATTTCAACGTTTTCCGATAGAGCGCAGTTATCTGATATCAGAAAAAATAAAATAAATAAAATAAATAAATAATTATAATTGCATAAGCTGTTTAAAATGCTATGCAATAGCTTTACCGCGGCAGTCCCCGAGTGCCACACGTATTTTTTTATTAAAATTGTGTATATTATATTTATTTGTTGGGCAGTCGTGTAAATAGTAATCGTTTGATAGTTCTGTTGCGACGCCATTTCATATTGAAAGCAGCGCCATCTATAAGAACTGATTATTATGAATACATTAACTTAAAATGACACTATTTCAGTATTGTTGTGTATATATAGATTTTAGCGTGACATTGTAATTTCAAGGACAGCTGGGTTGAGGTTACTACCTATCGCATATCGTAATTTCTGATAACAATTACACACGCAATTAACATTATATTATGTCTTCATATCTATGGCCGCATCGTCGGCAAATTTGTAAATTATCGATAATAATTTAATTCATCAATGTACCGATCCGAATCAGTATAGTTTGTCACTTATTGACATTTTCGAGACGAATTATCCTCTTCTTCTTTTTCATTCTACTGTTATGTTGGTTTGTAGGTTGAATCGACTACTTGAATTTATTTATTTTAAACATTTTAATTAATAACATATTTTCAGCGTTTTATATACCTACAATTTATTTACTGTTTTTTTTAACTTCATTTAGCAATAGGTTTTCTTTTCATTTTTATTTTTTTGTGAGATTATAGATTTTTCGTTATATTCTACATATTTTTTGATAGCTTGTCGTGGAATCGATATTTCTATTTCGGATATTTTAAATTCTCCTTTTATTATTTAGACAATGGGTTCGATTGCGTTTCCTTATGAACTACAATTGGAAATTAGTTCGTTTACACGAGACAGGGCATTACGCCAGAGCGGAATGTGAAATGAACGGTTGTCACGTTTTCGCATTTAAACTACCCACCAAAGATAAAGCACCTAAATCTAACACCGCACGAAATGTGTTGAAATTTATTCGAACGTGTATAAGTTCGACAGATAGTTTTATCGACGATCGTTCGTTTTATATTCCGCTCTATCTCTATCTATTGCTCTATCTCGTTCGCTTGAACGAATTTCAGTTTTAGTTCGCAAAGAAACGCAATCGGGCCAAATATGTTACAAATACAGCTATATTTTTTTTGTGCGTCAAACCTAATTCATATCATTAACCAATTTCAGTTCATACCATTGTTTATTTATCGAAAAATAATTATTTTTAATATTAGGATTATTGTATAATATTCCTAGTGTTAGGTTATAAGATATAACGTGTTAAGTTAATCTTATAACCTAGCACTAGGAAAAGTGTTAAGTTATAAGATATAACCAATTATAGTCATTTGACAAGTTGAGGGTATCTGAAGATTTTCCCAACTTTTTATCCGACTGCCCACCAAAAAAGGAGTATTATGTATTCAGGATTCATCTATGTATGATTTACGTTTCTTTATTTTACCATCAGTTCTAAACGCTAGAATTGATTTAGAGGTATGTGGTATGTTTAGAATCGTTATGTCATGCCGAGTGTCATGGGTTACCATACAAATATTAGGTAAATAGTTGTCTAAATGTCCAAATATCCAAATGTCAATAAATTTACATAAATATATCGTGTTATAAGGGGATACCTTCCCTAAGTGGCCTCCCGGCGAGTGTGTTATCCCGACTGAAAGACCGTGACCTCACAAAGGGTGGAAGTTCTCCTTGAGATAGGAAGGTGATGTGGGGTTAATGAGTATGTTGTGGAGTAGCGACAACGTATGCAAATTTCTTCGATCGCGAATAGGAAGCCAATGAAGCTGCCCACGAAAGCAGCTAAAGTGGTCAAACTTTCGCAAATTATAAACATACCTGAGAAAGATATTTTTCAAACACTCCAGCTTATTCAAAATAACCTCACTGGCATGTATATAACAAACATTACCGTAGGGGCGATAGTAAACATCAAGTATAGGCGTTAAAATAGTGCGGACAAAATCATTTCTTTATGTCACATGGAGAGAAATCTTTGAAGCCGCCGGAGACTATGAAAACCATGGAAAATGCGACGACTTACTTGGTTTACTTGATCTTGCCAAGAAAGATGTTGATCTATTAGATTCCAAGGTTACAAGGTACTCCTGTAAAATATACAAAATGTCAGTTGGCATAGTCTGACCAAATGGTTACAACATATGTATATACCATTTGCTAATACACATAATCATGTCACAAAACATGCCGTGTTATTACAATACTAAATATTTTTAGTATCTCCTTAGTGCTGTCTGTCACACCTAACTATCTAACTCACGAATATTGCACATTGCACAATCGAAAAAAAGTTGCCGTATTCTGTATAGAGATGGATACAGAATAATCGAGGTATTCGATGTGTCGAATAAATGTTATAGTATAAATAAAAATAAAAAAATGTTAAAATTAACATTTTATTTTGTGAGAAGGGAGCGTTTAATACGGATATTTGCAGAAAAAAATACATATATACAGTAATAAAACATGCATAAGAGTTGTAACTTACATAACAATGGTTGACTGTAATATATTGATATAGCGGTAAGTCCGCCATTTGTGCATAAATTGTCTTTTTTAACACGCTTTTATTAGGTCGACCCGTATGTAACAATGTAAAGGAATCTAAGGTAACTAATTTAACCATCTTCCAAGGATGGTAGCGTCATGAAAATTGGCAGCTGTATGTAGTTCTGATGACAATACAATAATATGGTACTGTCGAACTGATCTGATGATGGAGTCGGAAGATATGAACTGGATCTTCATGATGGAACATTGTATCATAGCTGTGTTTGAACTTGTTAGAAAAGTCTTGCAATGAACTTTGACCACGATTAGGTTTCAAGGTCTGATGATGAAGCCGGAAGATAGGCACTGGCATTCCATGATGGAATATCGTATCATAGCCGTGTGTATATGAATATCGTATCATAGCCCAAAAGCGTGTTTTTAGTGTTTTTTTTAAACTATTAATTTATTAATAAAACCAGTGTAATAATCATTAAGTAATGTTTTTATAGCACAATAAAGTTATTCTATTCTATAAGTGATAATCAAAATGATGTCTCTACAGAAATAACAAAGACTAAGTAATAAAACTACGGAACTACAGTCCGCTAACAGGAATGTCCTCGAAGCAAAAAACCTTTTTTTTTGAGAATAGTCCTGGGATGTAGTCACCAGTAATCAATTTAACTACGAATATCTACTAATACATATGTATTAGTAGATATTCTTTTCTACATATGTTTTATTAATATAATTAGCATCGTATTGTGTAGATGAGACAGCAGGGGCGTAGCTACCGCCGTATCTGCCGTATCAATTATACGGGGCCCCCGGGCCACGGGGGCCCCCAACCTGACCTGACCTGACCTGGCGACCTGAGTAGTATGTTCGAAATATTACAACCGGAGAAACTCTTGTCTTCTTCAAACGAAGAGATATTAAATGCTTCCGGAAAACTGTCAGCTAAATACAGTAAAGACATCTCAGTTATTCTTCATGACCAATTAAAGGCTCTAAAAACATGCTTAAAATCTGAAATGGAACTCATTGAATTATTGCTGATAAAATTTAATAGTCTTGCATCACATTTTCCGGAGGTAATAACAGCATGCTTTTTATTCTTGACCCTTCCAGTTACAACTGCAACTGCTGAAAGCAGTTTTTCAAAATTAAAACTGATAAAAAAATACCTAAGAACTTCGATGGGACATGAACGCCTGTCAGACCTGTCACTATTGTCCATAGAGGCAGAAACTTTAGAGAAACTAAAGTCATCATCAGCTATAAATGATTTAATAAATTAGTTTGCCGAAAAAAGGCAAGGCGAGCGTATATTTAATTTGAATTGTTTGTAAAAATTTTGGAAAAAGTTACAGATAGATAATTATGATGAATAAATATTTCTTTTAATGTTATACAAACATTTTTTTAAGCTATTGCATAGCTTTTATCGCGGGCCTAGGCCAGCGCGGCGACCGAATGAAGAAATTTCTTAACGAAAATTAATGATTTTAAACTGATAATTACGTCTAAACGAGTACTGCTTACGATTCGAAAAAAATATACGTTAAACAAGAACATTTTCCTAATATTCTTAGCTTGAATATTTTAGATTTTGTTTATATTACATAGTGTAATTAATTTGTGAAATTAGGTCTAACCGAACACAAAAACGACTACTACGCAAATACTATCTGGCGTATTATTATGAAACCTGCACCATTTTAAAGATAATTTAATTATCTATGTTTTTTTAGAATAATCCGGTTTTTTGCTTTATCGAATAAAAAAATCGTCCGCGGCGCTCTATCGGAAGACGTTTAAATTATTCCGAATCATATATGCTACAGCAGCCGCAAATGATTCGGAATAATTTCAATGTTTTCCGATAGAGCGCAGTTATCTGATATCAGAAAAAATAAATAAATAATTATAATTGCATAAGTTGTTAAAAATGCTATTCAATAGCTTTACCGCGGCAGTCCCCGAGTGCCACACGTAGAGAGTCGCGCGAGCACCCGTACCGAACGGACGCACCCGCCGGGGATATCCAAGTGCGCGCGCGTCAATCAAACTAGTGGAAATTTCCACTCCCCGCCAGTGGGAATTTCCATGCGCATAGTGAACAATAAAAAAGCGACATTTTATAAGAAACAATGAACAACGTAATTCCCGGGGGACTCGTAACCCCCGGGAACACAAGTTTAAGCAACAATATTACAGTAATTAGTGAAATAGACAATATGGAACAATTAAAAAATAATATAAGTGAGTGCATAGAAAAACAAATCGAAATGGACACGGACTCAGCCACCATAGGGTCCTCAGAAAGTGAAGTGCCAATAGCCACATTAAAAGTCGACAGAATGAGCGTCACAGACTTCAATAA
This sequence comes from Micropterix aruncella, assembly GCA_944548615.1. NCBI lineage: Eukaryota > Metazoa > Arthropoda > Insecta > Lepidoptera > Micropterigidae > Micropterix > Micropterix aruncella. The sequence continues at coordinate 26,643,367 of OX155968.1, forward strand.
AAATATTACCCGATGCTGGAATTGCCAACAGGAATTCCGAGCGGATCGACTTTGCTGGGACAAAAAACAGATGAGCACGAAAAAGATTTCATGCAAAAAATGTGAGAAACCATTCTTAATAAAAGCAGCATTAGAAATGGACATCGTGATTGTCGGCGGACAAGTTGCGGAAAATTCCAAAATGAAGACTGTGGTATACACTACGGGAATGGAACACTGCATCCAGAATATCGCAGCATGTACGAAATGCCAAAAAAGAAAAAATATCTTGACACTTCCCATCGAAGATTTTATCTCGGAGGAATGGTTCTTATGCAAATGCGGTAAGGATCAATGTGTACAACTAGAATACATCCCGGAATGTGACAACTCACCTCTAGGAACCAATAAAACAATAAGAAATAGAAAAAAGAAATCGCCCTCTATGGAAGCTTCGAGAACAACTAACGAAAAGCCGAACACGACGCATGGAGCACATAAGAAGACGCAATCACGCTCTGTTCGAATACTCGAGAATATTGGCGTACAAGACCACAGTCAGTCGCGCGACCTCAGCGAGGCACGCGACCAGAGCGCATCAGGGAACGAAAAAGACACAGCGAACGCTCATACGCGCTCGTCAGACAGAGACAGTAAGCTCTCCCGGCCACAAGCATCAGAGAGAGATGGAAGATACGCGCAACCGCGTGTGTCAGAAAGAGACAACAACAATATGGCGCACACGCGCTCTCCTGACGATACTAGGAGCGCAACGGCACAGAGGAGTACTAAAACGGAGCGTGATACGGATTTATATAAAGATTGGAGGACTCCGAGCGGGAAAAGAGCCCGCCACCCAATAATAAATCAAGAACTAGGGAACCCGGTACAATACAATATACCAACAGCAAACAAATTCGACGGTCTCACCGAAGAACGTACAGGAAGCAAAAGGCTGAGAACGGACATAAACAACTACACCACACAGTCCCGAACATTTAGCCACATCCCCCAGATCACTATTAGGGACAGTAGAGCCATAGAAGACAAGGAAATCCTGAAAAATATCAGAAAGATAGTGGAAAACAACAACTCTACCATCCTCCCAATAAAGGGACAAATTAAAATCAACCCAGCCGACTCTAAAGCCAGAGAACAAATACTCACGGCACTGAGCAATAGTGGAACAACCAGAGTAATAGCACCAAGACCCAAAGCGGAAAGAACGCCGGCGGTTAAGATAGTAATAAAAAACGAGACATACGGGGAAGACATGGAAACAATAGCCATGGAAATACAAAACTGCATAGACATAACACCCACCGCAGTCAAACCTATCGGGAAGGCCGGAAGAATACACCTAGCTATCTTCGAGGGAAAGCATAAACAAAGGGACATACTCGAGTTACTCCACAAAACAACAAGGAAATTCTTCCTAGCCCCGCGTATCAAAGTGGAGGCGTTTAAGGAAAACCCACAACACATAATCCAATGCAAGAAATGCTTCGCCTTCGACCACGCGAAACAATCATGCTACGGCAATCAAGAGGAACCACAGACCACCATAGGCACACAGGAAGGAAGACAAGTAAGAGTCTGCACAAACTGCAAACAGGAGGGACACGGAGCAAACAACGTCAAGTGCCCCACCTTCCAGAAAATGATAACCAGACAAGTGGAACAAGCCAAAGCCAAACAAGTCAAAAAAGACGAAAGAGTTCGGTTAGCGGCTATAAGAACAGGGATCAAATATTCGGACGTCACCAACAAGAGGCACTTCCCCGATCTCCCAGCGAAAATGAACAATAATGAACTAACCAGGGAATACACAACGCTGCAGGACACAACACAACTCAACAGAATGGACAAACTGGAACAAAAAATTGACCAGCTCTTCGACATAGTAACAAATCTCGCAAACATCATCAATGGACAACGAAGATAAATGCAGAATTCAAAATTTAAAAATTATACACCTCAACGCACAGGGTGTAAAAAATAAATTTACGGAGATCAAAGCTTTGGTTGACAAATATCACCCAGCAATACTAGTGCTAAACGAATGCAAGTTAAACTTTGAAAAACAGAAATTCAACATTAACGGATACGACAAACTGACTCATACACTCGAGCCGCACTTAGCCACGGCAATGTACATCAGAAGGGGAATAAGATGGACAGAAACCGAAGTAACGCCAGGATGGGCGGACGAAGATAAAATAATAGAAGGAGTCGCAATAAAACTCTTCACAAACCACAATACAGGAGAATACATCAAGGTGAAAGGTATCTACATACAAATTCCCAACCAGAATCACACCAGAGAAGAAATGGAGGAAACGCTACTAGACGAACCCTCAGTCATCATAGGAGATCTCAATCTTAGAATGAGAGCACTAGGCCACAGTAGGGATGCCGGCCTAGGTAACACAATTAAAAGAGCTATCCAAGATGGAATATGCGAACTGATACACACCGAACAACCATCAAGACCGGCGAATCAGGGAAACAACATCCTCGATCTCGCCATCCTCACAAACCAAAGAATAGAGGCCAAGGCGAAACACCTGGAGAGCGTCGGATCTGATCATCTCCCGTGGATGCTTACCTTGAAAGTCGAACACGACATAGAGGAACAAAGTATCAGGAACACAAAGAAAATATATGAAAACCTTGAAACTAAAGAAGCCTACCAAGAGACCCTGAGAGAGGAATTTACACAACTCCCAGAGGAAATAACAACGGAAACAGACTGCGAGCAATATGTCGAAAGAATGGAGAAAGCGATCATTGCAGCCCTCGACAAACACGCCCGACTCATCAAACCAACAAGGAGGGAAACCCTGCCGGAAGAACTAAACGACAGGATAGATATGCGCAACAAGCTGAGACAACGAAGATGGGAAGCCAGACACTGCAGCCCGTCGGTGCAGCGAGAAGTCAGAACCATTTACAATCGAGTAAGAAAGGAAACAGAGAAAGCCCTGAGGGAATACACTGAGAAAGGCTGGCTCAACAAGCTCGAAGATCCTAGAAACAATAGATCACAAATGTGGCGAATCCAACGCAACATGAAGAAACCAGTCATGAAACTACCGAACATCGATGGATGCAATACGGAGAGGGAGACAATAAACTCTCTAACAGACGCAGCGATAGTAAAAGAGGCTACCATAGCAGAGAAGGACGAGGGCACGGAAAAAACGACCCCGTTCGAACCACTCGACCCAACATCAGAAGCAGAAATACACATCGCCCTGAGACAATTTAAGAATAAAAAAGCACCGGGCCCAGATGGCATTAGAGCGGACGCCCTCAAACTCGGGGGCGAAGCGTTCCTCCAAGCCTTCAAACCCCTAGCTAATTTCATATTATCCACAGGTCACTTTCCGAAGAGATGGAAAACGGGAGTGTGTATTTTCCTGCACAAACCAGGCAAAGATCACAAACAAGCAACATCATACAGACCGATCACACTTCTCAACATTATGGGCAAACTGTGTGAGAGACTTATACTGTGGAGACTTAAAGCCACAGTGAATAGATTACAACCACCCTTCCAACACGGATTCACACAAGCAAGAGGCACAGCGACTCAAATCCTGCGCACGGGAAAAATAATCACAGATGCCCTCGCCGAAGGGGACAGCGTCTCCATGATATCTACAGATCTTTCTAAAGCCTTTGACTCCATCAACCACAGAGGCCTAATTAAGAAACTGCAGATCCAGGATGTCCCATGCAACCTTATTAAAATAATAGAAAACTACCTTGAGGACCGGAAACTGATAGGAAGATTCCGCACCACTGAAGGAGAGGAGAAGCCTATTCCACACGGCGTCCCCCAAGGCTCGATACTCGGCCCGGTAATTTTTAATCTGTACGTCCATGACATCTGGGATATACGTGACAGAATAAGAGGACTCAAGCTCTCTCAATATGCGGACGACCTCTGCATCATAAATAGAGCCTCACAACCTGACCACGCCACAAGGAGAGCAGAATGGGCAGCGGAATCCATCATCGATTACTACACGAGATGGGGCCTCAAATGCAATGTAGAGAAAACCGAGTGCATCATGTTCTCAAAGAAACGCCAGTATTGCCAATCGGTAAGACTGAAACAACGAACACTACCTTACCAGAAACAAATCAAATACCTGGGCGTCATCTTTGACAAAAATTTGAAGATGAACCCGAACACGAACAAAGTGGTTAAAAAACTGAAACAAGTCCGAGGAATGCTCGGACCGATAATTGGATACTTCGCAAATACAAACCTGGAGACCAAACTGGCAATCATACAAGCCTGCATCGTACCGATCCTGGACTACGGAGTGGTACAACTGCTCCCGAGATACAGTGCAGCGAATCTACAAAAAATCGAAAGACAATACAGAATGGCGCTCAAAAGCGCGGCACAGCTACCGAAAAGAACAACGACGGAGGCGATATGGGAAATGGCTGACATAGAAGCCTGGCACCTACGCGCCGAAGACCTGCATCACAAAATGTTGGAAAAAATAGCCAATCTACAAATACAAGATCTCGAAGCTCCAGGCGACGCATACCTAGCCCACGGAGACTTTAATCCGCTGCGAAGCAACTATAGAATCGGAGAAATCGAATACAATCGGGATAAGAGAAACTTCAGGCGCTGGCCCAAAGAAGCGGTGGCTCCCCGTCCTCTTAGGTTAAGATAGTTAAGTTAGGATTAAGCATAACACAAACCAACGAAACACATGATAAATTGTAACAGTTTGTTATGAATAAATAAAATACAGCTACACAGATTCACCTAGAACATAAGCAGCTGTCACACCCCTGATCGGCCCACCGGCCGCAGGGACCCCATGTAAATACCAAAGTAGTCAAATAAACAAATTTCTGATTCTGATTCTGATTCTGATTCTGCCACACGTATTTTTTCTTTTGTGAGAAATCTTTACCCTTCCTAAGGGCCCCCAAACAAATTTTTATACGGCGCCCCGCCAAGGCACGCTACGCCACTGTGAGACAGTGCCTCCTAATTCAACTTCCTAATTCGGAGTAGGTTAACAGTCAACGTGGCAATATGGAAACCTTATGAAAATAGTTACATATCCAGGCTGGAGAGTGTACAGGAACGCTTTATGAGATTCCTGTACTTTAAACAGGATTGATATTGTCCTTTACTATACGCTTCGGCATAAATTCTAGGGATAGTTGAGTGCAAGCCACTAAGAAATAAGAAATAAGAAAAATTTATTTTCATAAACCCGATCTGGGTATAGAAATTACATTACAAAAAATTATTATATATATAATAACATTACGAAATTACAAAAAATAGTATTTCTACAAATGAAATTACATTTCAAATTATAAAAAAAGTGTATAAAAAGATCTGCGATCTAAGCTAACAGTGTATAAAAAAAGTGTATAAAAGTTCTGGGATCTAAGCAAAGCATTCGACTGTATAAACATCAATACCCTGGTAGACAAGCTAAACCATTATGGAATTTGAGGAGTGGCCAATTCACTCATTAAATCGTACCCACAAAACAAGCAGCAAGTGGTGGAGATTAAAATAATTGATGGAATTGAGGAAAAGGCTGATCAATCGAGTTGTGAAATAGTAAACATCGGTGTGCCTCAGGGCTCAACATTAGGACCTCTCCTCTTCAAACTCTATTGTAACGATTTAGCAACTAACATAACTTGTGCCAAGACTGTCCAACTTGCAGATGACACCACGTGCATTCTTGAAAGTGACTATAGAACAAAAATGGAGGATCCATTAATCGTAAGAAGAAATTGCCTGGCAATCTGCCACATATATAAAATGCTCAGGGGTTCTTTGATAATCCGATCATCCTTAGAAGAATCGGTCTATTTGTGCCCGCCAATTTCTGCCGTGCTAGGACTCACGTATTGTTTGTGTTACCACGAGCTAGAATTACAACATCGTCCAACACTGCTTCACGGTGCGGATGCTTCTTACCCTATGCACTATGTTCGGTTGAGCTGGAATTGGAGCTAGACTTGGAGCTAGAATTGGATAATGGCACTTCTTAGCAATCAAGGAATTAGGTAAATATACATGTAGTATAAAATACGTAGTATAAAATACGTCCCTGCGAACGGGTCTTAAGATGAACATGGACAAGACAAAGGTTATGGGGAAAGCTGATCTCACACCGAATCCCATTTCATTGAATGGACAACCGCTGGAGCAGGTGCAGGAGTACACATACCTAGGACAGGTGATAAAACTCGGCCGGGACTCGATGATGGCAGAGATAAAGCGAAGAAAACAATTGGGATGGGCAGCCTTCGGGAAGCTGAGCTTCGTGTTGAAGTCCAGGTGTATAATCAGTGGTGTTACCGGCTATGACGTATGCTTGTGAGACATGGACACTGACTGCTGGGATGATCCACGAGCTTAAGGTGGTGCAGCGTAACATGGAGCGAGTCATGCTCGGCATATCGTTGCGCGATCGAGTCCGAAACGAGCTCATCAGACAGCGCACGAAGGTGGTCGACGTGGGTCAAAGAGTGGCCAAGCTGAAATGGGCTCGGGCCGGACACGTGGCCCGACGACACGACGAACGGTGGAGCAAGCGCGTTTTGGAGTGGAGACCCCGGCTAGGCAGAAGAAGTGTGGGCAGACCACCGGCCCGATGGTCCGATGACATCAAGGAGACAGCTGGACCTGTCTGGATGAGGGAAACGGACAACCGATCCGGATGGAGAGTGATTGGGGAGGCGTATGCCCAACGGTGGGCGAATGCGCGCTGATGATGAAGAAGAAGAAGAAGAAGTATAAAAGTTCTTAAAAAAGTAGTACCTAGTAGTACCAAGAAAGATTTGATAATTATGGGGGGTTGGAGGGTGGTTTAGATAGAGGGGGAGTTGGAGGGGGTGGCAGGGAGAGGGGAATTTAGCGGGGTTTTTATTTTTTATTTTTTCATTTATTTAAAATTACAGTACACACCAATTCGTTGAGATGTAATATACATACATATAAAAGGCATGAAATATGCAAGCTGAAGAATTAAACATAATAAGAGTAACAGAATACATAAAAAAACAAACGATCTTATTCTAGCATAAACAGGTAGTGCAATGCCCATACCTTGAAGAGATGTAGGCTTGCAGTAAAAATATCTAGGTATGACCATTGATTTTAAATCAATGGTATGACGCTGCCGAACATAGCGCATTTATGTGTCGCAAGGCACGCGTAAGGAGACTCCATCGACTTAAGTTGGTTAGCGTGGACGGCTCCGCCAATAGAGTATGTGATAGAGCTCGAATGTAGTTATCCGGAGCAAATAGACAAACCTTCGCTAGCATGCTATGATTATCAACTTTGCCCCGGACCAGCTTAAAAACGTAGGCCATCGTGAGCATTTCTATTATAGCCCACCATGACTAGTATGGGGGGGATAGTGGGCTAAGGGGGGGGGGGGGGAGGGGGAGGTGGTAGTTGGAGGGGAGGGAGGGTGAGGTGGGCAGTTGAAGGGGGGAGGAGAGGGGTTTAGGGGGGAGAGTGATGGGATGGCTGAGAGGGGGGACCGGGGTGGGAAGAGGGGTTGTTTTGGGGAACAAAGGGGAGTGTAGGGATAAGGAGTTGGGGGAAGGTGGGCTGAAGGGGGAAGAATGGTCGGGATGGCGGGAGGGGGGAAACTAGTTGAGGGGAGGTTGGAGAGTAGGGTGAGGGGGTCGCAGGGGGTCGAAGGAGTTAAAGAGAGGGGGAGGGGGGTTTAAGGGTTTGGCGCTCGAGGTAGTTGTCTGCTTTCCAGGAAAGTCTTAGGGTGACATAACCGATTTTTTTTAATGTAATGGTGGATTAGCCCCGGATTTACGAATTTTCCGAGTCGGACCAAAAACTTGCTATTGGCGTCTTTTTTCTCCAGTAGGTAAAAGAAATGATTAAAAAAAACTCTCAAAACTCTCAAAAGAGTTTCCGGAACCGCGGAATAAAAACCCCTAAATAAATTGTCACTCTTTATTTCCTATTTGCTAACTTTTCCTTATATGGCATTTCCTTATATGGCATTAATATATAATAGAATATATACAACAAAGGTAGACAATTCTGCAATCGTTAGGTCCCAGCAAAATATGGCTATCTCATCTTGCTACAGCTTTACAAGTCGAGCTTTTCTTCTGCGAAAGAATCTATTAGCTCATCTACTAATAATTTAGTGACACGCTTGAAAGAGTAGTTATTAACAAAAAAAACCAACGCTTATTACTCGCACACCTAATCAGTCGCATAAATACAGACCGTCGCTTAACGTTCGACTCCGCTCGTGTAGCCCGTCTCCTTCAGTCTGTGCGGAGGATTTTTTCTAGACGCGACGGAGATTCCCCTGGCAGACTTCATACCTGTGGTGTCTTTCCAAGGTGTGGGGGCTTCCAAGATGTGGGGCCTTCCCACGCGTGGCCTACATACAGACTCAACCCTTCAGGTTGTAAGGCTAAAGGTGACGTCGTGCGGCGTTGTCGAAGTCCTCGTTTTTAACGTCGCTCGGGTCGTGTCTAATCCGCTGTAGGTAGTATTTCCAGGATATGCACTCGAGGTTTGTATTGTTAATAAAAAAGATAATAATAATTTTTACGTTTTAAAAAGCTTCTAAGCCATTAAAGTTTTATTTCCTATAAAATGTAGTCTATTGCACTATTTACGAATTTACAGTAATTGCGTTTTTGCTTCAAAGCACGTACTAATAGTTCTACTTTAAATATGATCTCCGATATGATCTCCGACAAAGCACTGTTACAATATGATCTGCCCGGCACTTAAGTGTGATCTGCCCGGCACTTAAATGTGATCTGCCCGCAAGGCACTGTTAAATGATCTGCCCGATGGCACTGTTATTTGATCTGCCCCGATATCGGCGGGTAACCGACCTTATATAGGTATGACCGCTGCGGCCGGCCCAGTGGTGGGGCGGGTTGCACCCCGCCTCGCCCGCGGGTGCCGACCGACGCGTTGTTATATGTCGTTTCCGTAAAGCTAATGTACTATAATATTGTATACTATTTTACTAAGTTAAGAGTGTACATACGACCTTAAACTCTAACTTATATTAACTTATGATTATTATATACATTTTAATAATCATATACTATCGCTATGTCCTATTTTAGGTTAAATTTAAATATTTTCACCATTTATTGGCCGATTTGGCTCGGACTTAGTCTAAAAATTAAATTAAATTATTCTAAACATTTAGACATTTTCATGGCAGCAATTTTGTGGATTTCTAGTGATCCAATATTTAAGCTGGCGCTTCCCAAAATATGAGTCATTCTTTGTACCTACCTGGCTAGCGGGGTGGGTCGATTTTACAATCGGCGACGGGTTGCTTAATCCTTTTGCCGGCGGTGTGTTTAGGGTGAGTTTTTATTACCCTTTTTAAATGCACGTGCTGGGATTTTTCCGACGTTTTCCTTTGTTCGCGAGCGAAGGTTATTTTCGGGTTGACGTGTAATTTCGAAATTTTAGCGTTTGCTTGTAAATATTCCACTTTTAGTTTAACATCCATTAGCTCCCGCTTTTAGTGGAGCTAATCCGGGTATACCTATATTGTGTGCTAAGTGCACTTACTGCCATAAATAATATTTTTAGGTTGGGGAATTTGAAGGTGCACGGAATTTTAGGCATGACGACACACTATTTGTTGTGATGTTTATCATCATCATGCCTGCCCGTTATTTTATCTTTCTTCCCGCAACATGCCCCTCTCCGTGAGACAAGTGTTTCTCCTCACTCCTCTTCTTCGGGAGGTGAAATTGTTGTTCTCACTTCCTCTTGGTGGGGAGAATAGATAACTGCCACTTTATGTACTGGTCTTTTGTATGATTTTCCGCGACAGCAGATCGTTACTGAACGTACTTGCCTGTCGGGAGCGGTATGTACTTGCTCTATTCGCCCTCGGAGCCAAGTATTTCTGGGTAGGTCCGCGTCCACAAGGATGACTATGTCTCCTATCTGGACGGGTTTTACCGCGTCGTGCCATTTTGGTCTCTTCGCCAGCGTCGGGAGATATTCGCGTACAAATCTCGACCAAAAATGGTTTGCCATTATTTGGGCTATTTGCCACTGTTTTTTGAGGCAAAGATTGTCGCTGTCAATCACGCCTATGTTGAGTCGACCTGATGACGAACCAATCAAGAAGTGATTTGGCGTGAGACTTTCATCGTCTTGGCTGTCGAGTGAAACATGGGTTAACGGGCGAGAATTTACCGAATGTTCAGCCTCTGCCATTAATGTTAGTAATGTCTCGTCGCGAGGAGCTTTTTCCTTTAAAGTGATGGAGAGAGCTTTTTTTACGGATTGAATCAATCTCTCATAAAAACCTCCCATATGGGGGGCTGTCGGAGTGTTGAATCTCCACTCTATTTCCTTCATAGCGCATTGCGAACTTACGTCATCAAAATTGACATCTTGCAGTGCCCGTTTCAACTCGTTATTGCTCCCGTGAAAACTCGTTCCGTTATCGGAAAATATTACGGACGGTGTCCCTCTGCGTGCGCATAGTCCTTTTATTGCCATCATTGTGCTGTCCGTGTCGAATGAAAAGGTGTCGCGATGAGGCTCCCATATAAGTCCGAGAATCCTCTCACTCGCCTCGTCGGTACCGGCCAATTTTATTTTTGTTTGTGAACGTATATTATGTGGTACCTGCTCTAATATTTTTGGATCGTTACTCGTCCAGTTTACGATGTTAAAGCCACCTTCCTGGTGAATTTTCGTAACGGTCGCGATCATTTTTTGGGCGGTTTCTACAGTATCCGTTGAATCTAGATAATCGTCCATATAGTGTTTGTTCACTATGGCGTCGACCGCTTCGGGATATTTTTTCCTGAATCTCTCCGCGTTTGTATTTTTTACAAAGAGTGCGGAGCACGGAGATGAGGTAGACCCGAAAAGGACTACATCCATGGAGTACTCGGATGGTTCCTCTTCTTGTTTTAGGTCGCGCCATAGGAAACGTTGACTTTGGGTGTCTTTTTCTGATAAATGAATTTGTAAAAACATCTCCTTTATGTCGCCCGCGAATCCGTAACGTCCTTGTCGGAATTTGAATAGGATTCCAATCAGAGAATTTAATAAATCGGGTCCTGATAATAGCTGGTCGTTTAGGCTTGTTCCCCCGGCTTTCGCGGCGCAGTCAAAAACGAGTCGCATTTTTCCTGGTTTATTTGGATTTTCAACCGGGAAGTGTGGGAGATACCAAATACGATTTCCAGGGGTGCGTAATTCCTCTGGACTTAATTTATGGGCATACCCTTTTTTCAGGAAATCCTTTATTGTGTCGCAATATTGAGTGGCCAACGGCTGATTTTTGAGTAGTTTGTTTTCTATGGATTTCAACCGTTTTTTAGCCATCTCGTGACTGGCTGGCATCGTCACCTTGTCGCTTTTCCAAAGCAGTCCGGTACTCCAACGATTGCCTTCTAGCTTCGTTGTCTCGTGAAGAAGCGTCTCGGCCCGCGCGTTTGTAACGGCCTTATGGGCGCGTATGTGCGTTCCTACTTCCTCTACTTCGAAATACGACCGGATGATGTCGTCCATCCTTTGGTTTGAGCCCGCATTCCGTAAGTGGTTTACGGCGCGGCAAGTAGCCAAATCACCGCCCCCCCCTCCCCCTAATGTCCACCCAAGTCGGCAATAGGTCGCTATCGGAGCGTTCGGGGGACCGGCTTTTATCGTTCTGGGAATGATTAAGTCATAATGATCTATTCCTATTAGAATTTGCGGTGCTCCTTCAAAGTCGCAAAACGGTATGTCGGCTAAATGAGGCCATTTATTTAGCATGGATTTAGCTAGAATTTTTGTGCTGGTAAATCCAGCTGTTTTATGGTCCTGGCGTTACATAAATCATAATATTTTTTACCTTTCAGCGGTCGGATCTTACAGTCTATTCGCTGCGTTGTCGCGTTCGCAACTGACATGCCCGAGGCGCCTACTAAATTTAAGGGGCTAATTTCCCCGTGTACTCCTATTTTATCCGTTATGCTCTGATCTATTAATGTGATTGAAGATCCTTCATCGCATAACGCTAGCGCTTTTATAACGCCTTTCGGCCCCCGTAGTTCCACGGGCGCTACCCTTAGAATCATTTTTTCTGATCCGTCCCACGTATTAGCTACTGTATTAGGGGTATTTTGGTCGTCGTTTGAGGGCTGATTTTTTATCGCGGCATTATTTTTATGTAATAATTTGTGGTGAGGCCACTTACAACCTTCTATCCCACACGGCTCTTTTACGCTACATTGCGCTTGGCGGTGGTCTTTTCTAAAACACCGTGTGCATAAGCGTTTTTCCTTAACCCATGTCCAACGTTGATTTATTGTCATTTTTCCTATTTCGCGGCATTTAGGGGTTAAATGATTGTTTCGCCCGCACTTTAGGCAGGCGTCTGTTGACTCCTGAGTGTCTGTAGCAAAAACTCTTTTTTTGCTCGGCATCTCGGATCGATTGTTTTTATATTATTTTTTGAATAATCTTTTACGGGATCTTCTTGAGAGGCGGCGTCTATTATTGTCTCTAACCAGTTTCCGTAATCTAAAAGAGTAGGATGCGGTCCATGGCCGGCGGAGTACCACTGCAACCGCAAATGTTGTGGCAACTTCATCACTAATTCCTTTAGCAGCGGTGGATTTGTGAGATACGCAGAATGACCCATATTTTTTAAAGCATGTACGACATTACAAACGGTAGTGCCGTACTCAACCAACTTAAATATCGAATCACTCACCAATATTTGCTGCGTACTGCGTGCTTCCTGCATGAGCGCGTCGATGCGAGCGCCAGGTCTGCCAAAACGGCGTTCCAGCGCTCTCCGGATCTCCGGGACATTGCCGGGATCCAGTAACATCGCGCGTACTGCCTCGCGCGCGGGTCCTCGCAGGCTTTGTTGTAGTCGTAGCAGATTGTCCGCGTTGGTGAATCCGCACATTGTCGACCCCTGATCGAATAGTGCGGCGTATATTGGCCACTCCTGCATGCTGCCGTCGAACTGGGGAAGGCTGCGTAGCATCTTCGCTCGGGTCTGCATCATGTAGACGTCGGGCGGGCTGCATTCTTCCTCTTTCTTCATCGTCGGGACGTCGCCGCTCGGTCGGGCGTAATTGCTCGCTCGGGCGGTGTCACTCGGTCGATTGGCGGTGGCGGCTGCGGCGTTATCGGCGATCGCTTTCGTGACGGCGCTCGCGACGGCTCGTTGTAACGCGGCGTCGCTTGCCTTTTTGTCCGTGGCGTCGTCGTCTCTTAACTGCCGCTCGTAGGAGGAGGCTCTTGGATGGGAGTTGGCGGCGGCGGCGGTGGCGGCGATCGCTTGCGTGACGGCGCTCGCGACGGCTCGTTGGAATACGGCGTCGCTCGCTGTTTTTTCTGCGGCGTCGTCGTCCCTTAATTCCCGCTCGTTCACCCATTCCTCTGTTCGTCCGGTCGTTAGTCGGCGGCTCTGTCGTTCCGCTCGGCTGTCGGCTCGGCTTATTTGGTCGTCGTCGTCCATATATAACTCTTCCTCGACCTCTGCTTCTATCAGGAGTTTCCGCAGTTCGAGTTGTCGGTCGATCCGTTCCGATTCGATTCGGTGAGTCTCGGCTGCGAGTTTGGCGGCGGATTCCGCTTGGACGGCTTTCACTGCGGCTGCGGCTGCGGCTTCTTCCTGGGCGGTTTTCGCTGCTGCGGCTGCGGCTGCGGCTGCGGTGTCGGCTGCGGCTTTTTCCTGGGCGGCTTCCATCTCCGCTTCCAATTGTCGCCTCCTGATGGTGGTGGTTGCTGATCTGGACGATCGATGACTAGTCATTGACGGCGCCCTGCTGCTGGTAGACTGTGCTCTGCTGGCTGGTCTCTCAGCGGTCGTCGTCTTGATTGCAGATCTTGCGGCATCTTGTTGATCGGCTCGTAGTTCTTGCCTGTGAGCGTCGATCTGGCTTTTGTCGCGTGCTTTGTCCGCAATCCTTGCGCTTCTTCTAGCGCTCTCTGTCCGTTCCGCGCTCGTTTGACGCGGCGTCGACATCTCGGAGATTTTTCAACTTTTTGTAAAAATTAAAAAAATTATTTTTTATTATTTTTTACCTCGATGGACCTGCTTTCTGCTTAAGGTCCTGATTTCCTATCCCGTCTCGAAGGACCAAGATGTGGTGTCTTTCCAAGGTGTGGGGGCTTCCAAGATGTGGGGCCTTCCCACGCGTGGCCTACATACAGACTCAACCCTTCAGGTTGTAAGGCTAAAGGTGACGTCGTGCGGCGTTGTCGAAGTCCTCGTTTTTAACGTCGCTCGGGTCGTGTCTAATCCGCTGTAGGTAGTATTTCCAGGATATGCACTCGAGGTTTGTATTGTTAATAAAAAAGATAATAATAATTTTTACGTTTTAAAAAGCTTCTAAGCCATTAAAGTTTTATTTCCTATAAAATGTAGTCTATTGCACTATTTACGAATTTACAGTAATTGCGTTTTTGCTTCAAAGCACGTACTAATAGTTCTACTTTAAATATGATCTCCGATATGATCTCCGACAAAGCACTGTTACAATATGATCTGCCCGGCACTTAAGTGTGATCTGCCCGGCACTTAAATGTGATCTGCCCGCAAGGCACTGTTAAATGATCTGCCCGATGGCACTGTTATTTGATCTGCCCCGATATCGGCGGGTAACCGACCTTATATAGGTATGACCGCTGCGGCCGGCCCAGTGGTGGGGCGGGTTGCACCCCGCCTCGCCCGCGGGTGCCGACCGACGCGTTGTTATATGTCGTTTCCGTAAAGCTAATGTACTATAATATTGTATACTATTTTACTAAGTTAAGAGTGTACATACGACCTTAAACTCTAACTTATATTAACTTATGATTATTATATACATTTTAATAATCATATACTATCGCTATGTCCTATTTTAGGTTAAATTTAAATATTTTCACCATTTATTGGCCGATTTGGCTCGGACTTAGTCTAAAAATTAAATTAAATTATTCTAAACATTTAGACATTTTCATGGCAGCAATTTTGTGGATTTCTAGTGATCCAATATTTAAGCTGGCGCTTCCCAAAATATGAGTCATTCTTTGTACCTACCTGGCTAGCGGGGTGGGTCGATTTTACAATCGGCGACGGGTTGCTTAATCCTTTTGCCGGCGGTGTGTTTAGGGTGAGTTTTTATTACCCTTTTTAAATGCACGTGCTGGGATTTTTCCGACGTTTTCCTTTGTTCGCGAGCGAAGGTTATTTTCGGGTTGACGTGTAATTTCGAAATTTTAGCGTTTGCTTGTAAATATTCCACTTTTAGTTTAACATCCATTAGCTCCCGCTTTTAGTGGAGCTAATCCGGGTATACCTATATTGTGTGCTAAGTGCACTTACTGCCATAAATAATATTTTTAGGTTGGGGAATTTGAAGGTGCACGGAATTTTAGGCATGACGACACACTATTTGTTGTGATGTTTATCATCATCATGCCTGCCCGTTATTTTATCTTTCTTCCCGCAACAATACCCATTGCACAAAATCAAATGATTAATAGATAGTGCGACGCGTCCTGGATGGTAGGAACTTTTATGAAATATTTTTTTTCCAAACACATGATTTGCCGCCCCTTAAATTGCCGCCCAGGGCAGTTAGCCCGCTTAGCCCCCTACAGAAACAGAGCTGTGGTGTACTTGCGTCCATATATACCATACAATCCATGGAAATAAATATGATATAGTAATTATTGAGGTTTTCCTTTAAAAAATGTGGGCACGAATATCTATACTAATATTATAAAGAAGTAACTTTTGAAAGTTTGTAAGTTTGTATGTAATGGGTACTCAACGAAACTATTCATCCGATTTCAGTAATTCTTTCATTAAACGAAAGCTTCATATCGATGAGCGCCATTACGATCTGGGGAAACTGTTACGCTTGTCACAGGGAACCCTTATTTATCCTACAGAAAAGAGCATTACGAATTATCGCCAACGCTAATCATATAGAAACATGTAGACCTATTTTTAAAAGATTGAAAATCATGACTCTCACATCACTTTACTTATATAGGCTATTATTAGATTTTTATACCGAAAAGGAAGGTCACGTAAAATTTTAAGATATACATAACAAAAACACCAGATACAAGAATTTTTTCATTCTACCATGCGTGGTTTTAAACGCAGCTAGGCAAAGTACCCAATTCTCAGGGCCTTATTACTTTAACCGCCTACCATGTAACATAAAAGACAATAGCAACCTCAGAACGTTGCAAAAACTTTTAAAGGATTTTTTTACAACAAATACCTTTTACTCTATTGAGGAATTTATAAATTTTACAAAGTGACTTTTTTTACAGCCCGTTTAATTTAATGTAATGCGTATAATGATTATTTCATTTGTTGATTGTTTTAGCTTAAATTAATTATTTTATTGATTGTTTTAGTTATATGGTAGCCTATATTTAAATGTAATTACAATGTATTTAGATTCTTCTTGGACAAAACATTATAAAAATTAGTTTGATTGATTATCTGATTATTGATGATTATTGCTTTTGTTTGATCATTTCTGATCATTATCAAAATAAATTATTACATTATCACACGCGTTACATCGAGATAAAATTAGCCATTTACTGTAAGTTTTGAGGCAGTATAGTTATAGAGATATCATAAAATTAGTAACTCGTGCAAGCATACTTAGCGGATATTTAGCGAGCGGCGGCGGATGTTTTATTTATTTTATTATTTTTTTTATTTTATTTTTGTTAAAAACATACAGCATAAAAAAATAACGTATAAGCATAATATATAACAGTAGTAAAGCCAATGATGTTTTAAATTATTTGCTATATAAGGATTACAAAATATGCTAAACAATACAATACAAAGAAAACCAAAAAGAATTTAAAACTAACAGTTAAAATCGCCATGTGCGAGTGTATGGATGTTGGTGTGTGTTTGTGTGTGTGTGTGTGTGTTTGTATGTGTGTGTGCGTGTATGTATGTGTGTGTGGGTGTGTGTATCTGTAGTGCAAATGTGCTTGTGAGTGCTTGTATGTGCATGCTAATTCAATCCGATCTAATAATCAGCTTTTCACGTACCTCCTTAACAAAGGATCGACTATTTTGATGGTTAAATATGCCAATATCGTTAAAGCATACAGTGTATGCATGCATAACGCGCGGCAATAACGAATTGGAACCATAGTTAGTGTTGAACCCTGGTACGTAAAAAGTTGAGTGAGCGCGTGCGAGTCGGAAAGGCGCTCGTATGCTCACCCTACTCAGGAGGTATGGACTGTCCAACCCAGTATGAACAATTTTATGTAGAAACGACATATCTGATACTACTCGCCGGTCCTCTAATGTCTCTAAACCATAGCGTTGCAGACCTTCAGCGTACCTACGACAAGCCGTTGGTAAATAAGCGGAAATTTAGATGACGTATAAATTGTTTTTGAATACGCTCAATCCTCAGCTTGTATGTAGCATACTGCGTCTTCAACATAAACCGTCTTCAAAGAATGAGCGTTTTTAAGAGGTCTACAAACTATCATAATAAAATGTTAGCCCTGCAAGGTCAGCGTTCGACAGATGGCGGCGCGGGTGGCGAGGAACAAGATGCGTGCGTCTACGAGATAGGTAGCGTGCATTTAAGGGGGGACGTCTTGCACTATATATCTAAAGGTAGCGTCTAAAAGGCAAATTATAAACGCCACCCTGCTTAAATAAACAAATCGATTAGAAACTTTACGCAGAGCGAAGCCGCGGGCAACTGCTAGTCATTGAATAAATAGAATATGTATGATAACACTAATGAAAACGGCGCTGACCTATCCTACTTATTAGTGAACTAAATAGATACGTGAATAAAACAAATATCACCAAACCTACTGATAAAAATTACAACAGTTCATTCGTATCACCAAAAAGTTTTATCTTTCTCAGTTTTATCAGAAATTGTTTCAGTGTTTTGGATATTTAGATTTCTAAGATGCCTTTTGATAGTGACAATAAAAAGGCCCTTCTCGCAAGGCTAAGGCACAGGCTTGCGCGTCGGATCTTATGGATTGGTCGATATTTTTTAAAATTAAAAATGATTCCAATATTCAAATTTCAAAATGGTAATTTATATTTGAATTTGGATAGGGAGTCTAAACAGAGTTGGGCATGATTTAGTGAGTCTAATGATTGAATATATTAATCGTCTTTTGTGACTAATAATCAATTAGTTTAGGTTAGTTTAATTTATCGATTAGTCATAATTTAAACAATCATGACTAAAAACAGTTGCTTCTTCTCTATCGTTAGGTAAAATACTGCTGGTATTGTTTATGAGCGATATTTTATCTACCGCTAGATGGCGCCACGCACTCCAAGCCTCGTCAAACTTTTAATTACCAGTCAAGTACTTCAAATGTTTAAATTAAAAAATATTTTTTTTTGTCTTTTTGTTTTTTTTTTTTTATTTAAAGTTGTTTACCTGCTCGTACTGATTCACCTCCTTGAAGGATGCCGGTTAATTGCCTCACCGTGTATAAGAGGCATACATTGTCATGATACCAGATTCAATGTAGTTTATGATTAAAGTTGACGATTGAATGATTAATTCTAGTTTATTTAGTTATTATTATGATTGCAGTCGTTAAATTAGCCATGACTGATTAGTTGATTGAAAAAAATACGTGTGGCACTCGGGGACTGCCACGGTAAAGCTATTGCATAGCATTTTTAACAACTTATGCAATTATAATTATTTATTTATTTTATTTTTTCTGATATCAGATAACTGCGCTCTATCGGAAAACGTTGAAATTATTCCGAATCATCTGCGGCTTCGGAATAATTTAAACGTCTTCCGATAGAGTGCCGCGCACGATTTTTTATTCGGTAAAGCAAAAAAACGGATTATTCAAAAAAATTCGTAGATAAAAAGATAGATAATTAAATTATCTTTAAAATGGTCCAGGTTTTATAAGAATACACCAGATAGTATTTGCGTTGTAGTCGTTTTTGTCTTCGGTTAGACCTAATTTCACAAATTAATTACACTATGTAATATAAACAAAATCTAAAATATTCAAAGCTAAAAATATTAGGAAAATGTTCTTGTTTAACATATATTTTTTTCGAATCGTAAGCAGTACTCGTTTAGACGTAATTATCAGTTTAAAATCATTAATTTTCGTTTAGAAATTTCTTCATTCGGTCGCCGCGCTGGCCTAGGCCCGCGATAAAAGCTATGCAATAGCTTAAAAAACAATTACCCAACACTGAGCCAAAAGATCCTTGTGAGGATTTTAATAACCGTTATAATTCCCGAACCAATGCCATAATATATCTAGTATGCCAGATTTTTAGATTGCAAATGATGAAATATTTCCTTAATCACAAAGAAAAATAACTGATGAAAACTCAAAACAAATCGTAAACTATTAGAAATCTACTATAATTTACTAAAATTTTGGTAAAAAAATCCTTTTGTTGATTTGTTACGAAGTTCTTTATTTATAATAATAAACTTTAATGAAAACCTTATAATTTAAAAAAAACAACACATTTAAACGATTTATCAACTTAGTAACTTCTAAATTCAGTCAATTTAGCTCGATTTTATCGATATTTCTATGCGCATTTCTAAGACGATATAGAAGATTAGTAAATAAAACTTTAATCATATGAAACTTTAGATATTTATCCAACTATTCCTATAACATGTGTAGTTAAGACATTTCTACTTTCCTAACCCCTTTATTTTGAGTTGGTGAAATGATGTTTAGGGTGGTACCACTCCTTAAATCAAATGTAGAGTTTTTCAAGCTGTTTAATTATCTAAATTCTATTTATATTTATATTACTAGGTACATATTAATAATATATTGACTATTTGTATTCATAATGTAATAATATATTTCAATTTAGTTTTTGACAATGATAACATATTTTTGCTATTGTTAACACTACATTTACTGTATTTTTTTTAATTCTCGTATTTATGATCATTCTAATGAATTCATATAATAGGTTGATAATAACGTTCTTCTTTTTACACGACTGCCTAATCACAAAGGAGTGTAATATGTTCAGGGTTTATCTATGTATGTTTCCGTTTCTTTATTCTACCATAACCTCTAAACGCTCGAACTGATTTAGAAGTATGTAGTATTGTTAGAATCGTTATGTCATCCCGACTGTCTTACGTCTCGACTGTCTTAGCCTTAACTATCCAAATATCAAGTAAATAGTTGTTAAAATGTCCAAATATCCAAATGTCAATAAATTAACATAATCGTGTTTATGGTTAAATGATAAATTTGATTGAGTACATTCCGGAAATATACATTTTTTCTATATGGATAAATACATAAAACACAAATATTATTTAAAAAACCGTAAAACCAATAATTACAAGTAATTACAAGTAATTACAAGTAAAGTACTACAAATGATTCCAGAAGCTAACGGAAAATCGGGTACCTCAATGAAATATATATTTTTGAATAGCTTAGACCTTCAGGATAATGGTTGATTATGGGCAAAAATCGCTCAATACATGGGAAGGGGGTGAAATCGCTCTCATCAATTTTGTTTACACTAATAAAGACTAAATTACATCACGCGACCAGAAATGGTACTAATGTAAAAAGATAGTTCGAAAAAGTACATACAAATGAGTATAGAGGGCGTTAAATTTTATATAATTATTTGAGGTTTCAATGATAATGAAAGATGCATTGCATCAATGTTTCAAATATGAAGAAGATATTTAATAAAATTAGTCTTATTTTGTTGTTATGTTCAATACTTTACTCGTCCTCTCTACCTTGTTATAAATACAATAGTTTACTTTCTGTAACGGTAGTCATATTTTTTATTCTTTTTAATATATTTATTTGTGATATTTGTAATATTTCATGATTTTTTAAATACTTATAAGTAAGTAATTTGGTTTCTTTTGTTTTTTCCTTTACATGATTACCAAATGTGTGCAAAGGTTAAATAATTATGTGGTATGCCTACCTTAGTACACGCCTAGGACCAGTTTTATTTTTATTTTTATTTTATTTTATTTAGGAAACAAACAGTTACAATAGGTACTTATACTAAATTTCTTATAAAGCATGTGACAATAACCAAAATCATGTTTCCGAAAGTTAAACAAGTCAACAAAAGTTTTATATATAAATTTATAAATTTTATAATTAAAGAAAGAGAAGAAAAAAAAATATTTAACTATGTTAATCTACCAGGCGGGGAAGGAAGGGAGATGTGGGAGTGAAGGGAAATGTGGGAGTAAAAAAATAATATATATATATATATACATATACATACATATATATATATATATATATATATATATATATATATATATATATATATATATATATATATATATATATATATATATATATATATATATATATATATATATATATATATATATATATATATATATATATATATATATATATATATATATATATATATATATATATATATATATATATATATATATATATATATATATATATATATACATATACACACATACACATATATATACATATATCAATTAAATGCATGGTTTACCGGAGATGAAAGTTATATTTATAAAAATATAATAGATTTAACTCAAAATTTATCAGAAGTTTTTAGTATTTCAACAATAGCTGATTTAAATGCACCAATAGAGGTTGCAAAGACATCGACGTCGGAAAATTTGGTGTTATAAGAGTGGCAGGTCCTATATAAGAAGCTATTGCGTGCTGAATTAGTTTTTACGATGGGAAGGTGGAATAATCTATGTGATCGCGTTTGACGTGAGGGAACACTTAATTTGATCTTCTCTACGATCGATATTGAGTCAACTGAATTATTTAATATTTTATGAAGATAGGAGAGGTCTATCAGGGATCTACGATTTTGCAGTGACAGCATGTTGTGTATTGTAAGGGATTCGGCATACGAGGAAGGTTGTACATATGACATATAGTTTAAGCGTTTCAAAAATTTCCGTTGTACTGCTTCTATTCTAGAGATATACGTAACATACTGAGGATTCCAAACGACGGAAGCAAATTCTAAATGGCTTCTGACGTAACAATTAAATAACAATTTCAGAGTGTCAGTGGATTTGAAAACTGTCGAGACTCTAAGAATGAATCCTAGTAGTTTATTCGCTTTCATGATTGCATAATCTATATGATCAGCAAAGATCATTTTGCTATCGAGCATCACTCCAAGGTCTCGAACAGATGTCACTGATTCTAATTGGTTACCATTTAGATGATAAGTATGAGGAATATTAGAGGATTTTCGGGAGAACGTCATGACATGGCATTTGCTAACATTGATGAAGATACAGTTGTTTTTGCAGTACTGACTAACGCGATCAATGTCTTCTTGGAGAAAAGCACAGTCGTCCAAGGTATGTATCTCTCTGTAAATTTTTGTATCATCGGCATAAATCAAAATATCCGAGTGATGAGCGCAAGCGGTTATGTCATTGATATATAAGAGAAATAAAAGCGGACCTAAGTGGGAACCCTGAGGCACACCCGAGTGAATGTAGGAGAATCTAGATCGATGACTGTCGATGACCACTGCCTGAGATCTGTTACTAATATATGAAGATATCCACCGGAATAAATCGCCTCTTATACCCAGAGCCCAAATTTTGTCAAGAAGAATATTATGATTGATCTTGTCGAAAGCTTTTGAAAAATCTGTATATAAAACATCGATTTGTGCATGACTATCCATGGAATTTTGAATAGAACCAGTAAATGTAATCAGATTGCTTTCAACAGATCTCTTTTTAAAAAAGCCATGTTGCTCTGGGGTTATGACATCACGGACGATTGGGAATAGCAGATCAAACACTATTTTTTCCATAAGCTTGCTAAAAACTGGAAGTTTAGAAATTGGACGGTAATTATCAACCTTGTTACGGGACCCTTGCTTATATATTGGGCAGATATAGGCTCTTTTCCAACGATTGGGAAACACACCTTCATTTAGTGACATTCTAAATAGTAACGTAAGAGGACGGGCCAGTGTTAATGCGCAATTACCGACGAAGAATGGGTGGATATTATCAGACCCTGAGCTTTTATTTTTGTCAACTTTTTGGAGATAATTAAAGGTAGTCTCTTCATCAAACGAAATAGTGTTGACATCTACAGATGTTTGTGGCAGAGGGTCACTCAAAGGATGATAAGTAGAAGGCACTGAGGGGTTCTCATACACAGATAAAAAGTACTCGGAAAATAATTCACAGATTTCTATGCCGGTTTTTGCTTCCGTGTCATTTAATATCATCGTCTGTGGTATGCCCGGAGAAGAGCGTTTAGATTTGACATACCTCCAGAAAAATTTGGAGTTTTCCTTAATACTCTCCTCAGATTGCCTGATATAGGTTTCGAAAAGAGACTTACTCACGCGCTTTTGACGGCTTCTAAGTAAGGAGAACGTTTCATAATGAGCAAGATTAGCTGTTGATTTCCATTTTCTGTGGAATTTTTGTTTCTCTTTAATGATTTTAATTAATGATGAGTTATACCATGACGGGTAATTTCTTTCTGTGTACTTTTTAGATGGAACATATGTATCCATAATGCAGTTAAGAATGGACTAAAATCTTTCAGTAGCCAATTCCATGTCACAATTACAGAACACCGTAGACCAGTCGGTGGCTGCCAGCTCATTGTTTATGGCATCAAAGTCGGCTTTTCCATATAATTTGACGATCCGAGCATTGGGCCGCAGCTGTCTGGTCACAATTGGGACATCGACCAATAGCGCCGGATGGTATTCATCGATAGGTACGAGAGGAATTGCACTTTTAACTTTACAAGTCAAATCACTTAGCATGAGGTCTAATGTGCGGCCCAGCTTATTGACTTGGGAGTTATATTGGGTAAGATTTAGAAACGACATTGTGTCGATTAAATGACAACTTAACCCTTGGAGTAAATGGGTATTTTCATGGATGCATCTGTCTCTTTTGCAGGATTTTCGGCGACATCGACCTTAAAGTACTATAACTACGAAACTTGAAATTTCGAATATAGAATATTGAAATATCATTTTGTAAAACAATTAGATAATTATGAATAAATATGAGAACGTCAAAGAAGTGAAAAAAACGCGGAACCAGATCTGGTCGTATCAAACTCAACGGATAATTGTTTCAGAACCAGATTTGGTCGTATCATACTCAAGGGGTTATAATATCAGTATAATTAGAAGGTATTAGGCCAGGGCCAGGTTCGGAAAGGGACCATAGTATCTTCGGAAAATTGTAATCTCCCACCAATAGAAAACTGTCATCAGGGTGATTATTTCTGATCTCGATCAATCTCTGTAAGAATTCATTGATGTTACTGGCATGATGACTATTAGGTGGGAAATAGGCACAACAAAGATGAATTTTGACCTTAGAATGCGGCAAGGAGATTGTAAGCCATAAGTCCTCTGCTGCGGAAGACCAATCGCTGCGTAAGGTTACAGGGATATGATGTTGGACACCTATTAAAATGCCGCCTCCACGTGAACTTCCGGTCGTCGTATAATCTCTATCCCGTCTAAAAACTGCATAGCGCTGTTGGTCTAAGATTTCCGAGTCCATGATGCTAGATATGAGAGAGGTTTCAGTGAGACATATTATACCGTAGTCTTCAGATAGGACATTATTAAATAAGATGTTTGTTTTGGAGCGCAGCCATCGCACATTTTGGTAATATAATTCGATACTATCCATGAAAGTGGGCAAAGCAATGGTCTGCATAAATCAACTGAGGGTATATTATAATTTCGGTAATAAGAATTGTGCACAACATAATTAAACGTTCGATGTCAAAGATCAAATAAAGGTCTATTAGGTAACAGCAATAGATCTGTATACAAATTAATAATGAATATATAATATATGAGTGTAATGTAATAAAATACAAGTAGAATATATTATGATGAAAGTAAAAATACAATATAATGTAGTAGGATATGATATTATAGGGTGATGGCACTGTGACAAAGGAGTGTAGGAAGCCTGGTAAAGATAAAGTAATTTTTCGATAGATTTGTGAGAAAGCTATAAGAGTGAGAGTTAAAGTAAAAGTAAGATTATGGAAAATAGTAACATAAAAATAATTAAGAATGACAGAGGAGCAATTATGAACAATTTTAGATAATTTTTTCCAAATCGGCAATTGTTGAAATGAGCTGAACCGGGCTAGTATCGGAGCGCCTGAGAAAAATCCTTGATCTAGATACCCACACGTATTTGATGCCTTTTGATTTAGCATGTTCCTTGGTCTTGAGTAGTAGGTTCTTGTTATCCCGCGAGAGATGGTAATTAATAAAAATCTTCTTTTCTTCTCCTGGAAATCCAATGTCCTTTGTAGAGAGCCCACGCTTTAGCCTAACGGCTGCTATAAGGTTGTCCTTTAAGTCCATTCTTGCAAGCTTGACGATAACAATTTTGGGTTTGCGGGCAATTTCGCTGCGAGGAGTCACCCGATGTGCAAACTGAACATCAGAAGCCTGTAATGGAATACCGAGGAACGCTGCTATTTTGCAAGTAACTACTGTTAGATTCTCATCCTTACGCTCTGGAATCCCAACAATTTCGACGTTATTCATGCGAGACCATTGGTCACGAGCATTATTTTCTTTTTTCATTTCCCGAATAGTGGCGTTAAGGGATTTAACCTCGTTCTCGAGTTCATCGAACCGCTGAACTTTCTCTTTCAGGAGTAACAGCTCTTGCTTAGTTTCCTCACATTGTCCTCTACAGGAACATTCTCTGACTTCCTCCCGCATTTGAACAAAGTCACGACGAAGGGAGCGAATTTCTTCGAGGAGAGGAGCAATCGCAGTTTGGATCTCCGTATTGCCGGAAATGTTGTGAGATTCGTTCGGGGGTTTCCGGGTGGTTTCTTCCGCTCCAGGGATAATTACGTGGTGGTTCGTTGGAGTTAAGGAATGAGACCTATCCGGCGTTGATGTTGGAAATTGGCTGCGTGTTGACCGAGGTTCCACCAGTCTGCATGGGTCGCAGCGCCAGTTATTTTTTTGGATTGCCGGCAGGTTCAAAAAATTCTTTCGTGACATGAGGAGGCATGCAAAATGAAATTGAACGTGACAATTGCCGCATTTAAGCATTTCATCAACTATTACAACTTGTTTACATTTTTTACATTTCATGATGACTGATTGTTTAAATTATAATTATATGTATTTTAATTTACTATACTGTAATATACTGTAATAATAATTATTATGTATTTATATTTTTTCCTTCCGAAGATTTTCCCACACTGACAATCCAGCACTTTTTGACAGTTCGGTAGTGTTGGTCGATTGACACCACTTTCGAGTCGACTTTTGTACAATGCAGGGTAGTTGCCTGGAATCTTGCCAAAAATTTGTCGATTTAATGGTACTGTAACTAACTTAATATCAGCGATTCCAGCTTCGTATTCTTGTAGACCATGAAGGCTTCACGGCTGATTTGATTTTCACTCACAGTTAATATTATTTTGGCGGTTAAAAACTTGATAAAATGAATACTTTTAGAAGACAAGATAAACTTCAATGTTTACGAGAGTAGAGCTCTGAGCTGTTAGTAACGTTGTGATCAATATGCTGCAGTGTACTTTTTTTTGCTGTGCCGCATATTGTAATGCCGCAGGAATGCGTATCTCGTGCTTTCATTTTAAAATAAATGTATAAATAAATGATTTAAAACTTTTTGAAATACCCACCTATAGGTGATACTATATTTTATCCCTATTTTTATTACAAAAGCATAGTCTTTTAAGCTACTGTGATAACATTCCAAGATGTCTTATTCTTATGAATCTTACATGGTTAACATCGATTGTACAATCGAGTACATACGTGTACGTCGCGTCCAATTTCTCGAGTGTAGATTAGGCATTGTTAGGAATTGAGGTTGCTCTCGTGATGAAATGCACTCTACCTACTCTCTCTTACTCCCTCTCTCTTTCTCTCTTAGGCCGGGAGTCTGTTGCATTTTTGTGTAAGACATATATTATTATTGCTTCGATGGAACGCTCTTGTGGAATAATTTATTATTTATTATTATTGCTTTATTTAGCCCTTGAAATTGAGTTTAAAAATAATAATTTCATAATAATAATAAAAATGTATTCATTCAAAAAATACATTTAAATTGTTTTCTTTAAAGAATCTACCTAACTAGGCCATAGCCCGTTATAAGAGAGACTCCGTGTATGGCGAAGATACATATTATGTTCATATGCGCGCACATATAAAATCAAAATACAACAGAAAAAATCTAATAAAG
The DNA here is from genome assembly GCA_944548615.1 of Micropterix aruncella. NCBI lineage: Eukaryota > Metazoa > Arthropoda > Insecta > Lepidoptera > Micropterigidae > Micropterix > Micropterix aruncella. Next base: position 26,670,661 of record OX155968.1, read on the forward strand.
AATAAAACAGGTAATTGAAGCTGGTATTAAATTTAAACTTTAAAATAATATTTAAAATTATCTAAATATCATGGACATAGTAATAAAATTAATACACAAGAACAATAATTAAAAAAAAATAAAAACATTACTGCCGGTACAAACAGGGAAAGTGAGTAGGTATATTATAATAATTATTAGAAATAATTTGTTCGCGCAGAGAAGCACGTTTTTAAGAAAATAAAATTCTTCGAAAATATTCAAACAGCCGTATTCAGAGTCGACACTCAAGGGGTCCCTCAACTCAAGTGTGCCCTAACTTGTCAGATTACTATTCAGAAACCATACTTAAGTAAGCACTCAAGTAGGCTACTCGAGTGTTCCCTTAAGGGGGGCATCTTCCATACATTTTTGTATTCAGAGACAATACTTGAGTGTCGAGGAAGCTAAAATGGCCGACATTTCTTAAGTTTCGAACTGTCAAATTCAAGTGAGGTCTCGAGCTCACTTTGGCGAGTGCGCGTTGAGTATTCGAATAATTAATGCGTGTTTTTTGTAAATTAAATCCATGAATTTGATAACTCTTTGGTTTATAATGATTGGCCGATTTTATAAGCGTATTTACCGCGCCGCACGCGTCGTTACGTAAGGGATTTCAACATCTCTTTGACTTCTACTCCCCTGGAGAGTTTAAAAAACATTTCCGCCTCGCCATTGAAATGTTTTCTGATTCCATTGGGTTTTAACGAAAACCGCGGATTTCCGATTCCGCCTGATGCAGTTAGTGCTGGCACTAAAATTCTTTGCCACCGGCAATTAGCCATACAATGCCATATTTTTGCTTATTCTTAGGTGAAGAAATTCTGCATCGAAATTCGGCGCAAAAAGAAGCGAACTAGCAAATGGCAAAACGAAAAAGACGAAAGAGCGCATCGAGGAAATCGATCACGAAACCGACAAGAAAAATACGCCGACGTCGAGCAAACGTCAGTGACAACAGCTGATGCACCGACGGGTTTTTTCAACCATAGAGCACAACCATTTTGTTCAAAGACAACGAAAACTCTATAGACCGTGTAATAGAAATGTATTAGTTTCGAATTAGAAATGAATCCAATTGCTTGAGGGTCCCTTAAGTGCATACTCACTGAAGGGAGCCCTTAAGTAACGACTCTGAATAGCAATTTTGAGGGCGGTACTTGAGTGTCACTCGAGTGAGTGTTCACTTAAGGTGTACTTAAGTATCGACTGTGAATACGGCTGTTATTCGGGGTCGAAAATATTCTTCTTCTTCCGTGGGTTCCTATCCTACCTTTTCGAGAATGCTTTAATAGATACCTAAGTGCTTAGGATCTAAAAGAGGTTTTGGGGGGTGGTGTTTGGGGGGGAGGTTTGGGGATTTGGGGGGTTGGGGGAAGGGGTTGGTTTTAGGGGGAGTTGGGAAAAGGGGGCGTTGCAGTGGGGGGGGGGGGGGGGGATGGGGTGGTTGGGGAGGGCTGATTGGGGAGGAGGGGAATTAGGTTAGATTAGGGGTTTTGGGAGTAAAGGGTTTTGAGCGGGGGGTTTTCTGCTTGCCGGAAAAGTCTTGGGGTGATAGTCATAGTCATAGTTATAGTTTGATAATTTCAAAAAGTACATACTGTGGAATGCGTCATTTTTCATTGTCGTACAATTATTAATATCTTCATTACATGTACTTATATTTTATACAAAGGTACGTTTGGTTCAATAATCAAAAACAAATCTCAAATAACAAAAAAAATACAATAATAGTCAATATTTTAAAAAATAAAAATCAATACGTTTTCAAGAATAATCAGCACTAGAGTACTACTAAGATAACAAAATAAAAAAACGAATTTTCTCAAAAATAAAATTTTATTAAAATACTGTAAAAGATATAGAAATAATCCATAACATAATATCACATAATTATTTATTTAAAAAAAAGTTTATTGAGCAATAAACAAATAGATTACATTTATATAATTACATTTTAAACTCTACCACAACCTTGTTAAATTCATCTAAGTTATAGAGAGCATGGTTGGCTAGGTTTCTTTTTATGCACTTTTTGAATGCCACCTTTTTGAGGTTTTTTATTTCTGTTGGCAGCAGATTGAAAAATTTAAAGCCTAAAAATAAAAAAAGATCTCTTGTATAACTCAGCCGGACTTTTGGAATCACGGTGTAATTCTTATTGCGTGTGTTATTGGTCGTGAACTATGTTCTTCCAAATTTGCTCTCGCATAAACTAAACACTGGTAAATAAATTCACATTTCACAGTAAATATTTTTTTTATTTTTAAAGATCGGAGCACAGTGATCTCCTATTTTTAACCCACATATCGTTCTAAGTGCATGTTTTTGCAGAATAAAAACACGATTATACTATCTGGTGCATTACCCCAGGTCAACATTCCATAAGCCATCTTCGAATGAAAGCACGCTTAGTATGTGCTCATTGTGGCTTGTTTTCCGGCTAGAAATTAGATTTTTCTTAGAGCGTAAATAGCCGATGACAGTTCCTTGGATAGCTTCTCGATATATGGACTCCAGTTTATTTTCTGGTCTTTTTAAACTAGTTACTACCTACATACAGAGAGACATTGATTTTCATTATGTCGTACTTCATCACTAGTTATACCTTGGCTTATAAAGCTAGTGTCATCTGCGTATAGTAACGTATTACATTTTAAGGGTATTGAATTACCCACATCGTTTATAAAAATATTAAATAATAGCGGACCCAGAATAGAACCTTGAGGTACTCCACATGTAATACGTTTTGGGAGCAATTTAATTTTCCTTATCTCCACAATTTCAGACCTATCTTTAAGGTATGATTTTAGTAAATCGAGAGTTATGTCTCTAAATCCGTACATCTCCAGTTTATCTAGAAGAATATCATGACTGACAGAATCGAAAGCCAAGATAGATCCGAAAGCCAAGATAGATAAAGATGCAATCGATTTTATTTTAAAAAACGGAGACGTTAAACATTTTTTGCGCCCCTAGTGATATTTCGATCAAAATTTCACAACATGATTTCCATCCAACAAGGCATCTGTGTACCAAATCTCAAGTTGTTTTCATCTGTTTCTAGCTGCAATATTTCGAGCTTGAAGTATGACTACCGCGTCCTCCTCGATTCATCAGGGTGGAAGATGGATTACTCCAATACAAAAAAACGGTCAAATACCTAGGTGTTCACTTTAACCAACGAATGACCATGCAAGTTCACACGGACAAAGTGATTGAAAAGGCGAAAAGAGTGCGTCATCGGGTACCTGAGCTCCATCATCGGGTACCATTCCAGAATCGACGCGTACATCAAACTGGCTGTTATCCAAGCATGTTTACTCCCGATTCTCGAGTGGGGTGGTGCAGCTGCTGCCGCGCTACAGCAAGACGAATCTGCTGAAAATAGAACGCCAGTACAGAATGGCGCTGAAAACATCCGGACAGCTTCCGAGACGTCTTTGCACGGAGATGCTCTGGGAGATGCTCGACACAGATCCATGGCACCTCATGGCGCACGACCTGAACGAGGCGATGCTGCGCAAACTGGCTCAACTGCACATCCAAGATCTCGAGGCGCCGGGCGATCGGAATCTCGGCCACGGTCAACATAACCCGATGCTCACGAACATTCGACTTGGCGAAGTTGAGCACGTGAAACGCGCAGAAAGAAAGCGGCAGGTCAGCAAACGACCCACCGCTCCCCGACCGCGACTCATCTAGAGACCTAAGTGCGCGAGTGGTCAAAAGAACAATTTAAAAAAAATATATTACGAATTGAACATAATTTGGACAATTGACCACATTAGGTCTACTTCGCTAACATAGTTTGTAAGTTGCAAATATAACATAGCTAGCATAGCTCGTAAGTTGTACATATAACTTAGATCGTAAGAACATAGTAAAATCAGACTAACAAGCGAATAAACCTGCGGGACTAACATCTTCTCTCGTGGAGGCACCACTCAGAATGCTTGCGCATCTACTGGTGACTTTCGTAGTTAGCTGACACACCCGGGTGCATGCACAAACGTATAACACAAAATGTGTAACACGAAACAGGCAAATAAATTAATTCTGATTCTGATTCCCTCTGGTGGACCTATTTCAACTACATGACAACTCTTACCATGACTGAATGATGCCTGCATGCCAAATTTCAGCTCAATCAAATGAAGCGTTTGGACTCTATCGTGGAGGAATACACAGACACACAGACTCGCGAAAGTGCGTCCACAATACTTTTCTTGCCAGGAATGTAAAAATATTTTAAAATGTTAAAGAAATCAATAGCCTAAAACTTTATGGCTCCTCGAGCTTAGGGGGGAGGGTATGGAGGGGGGGGGGGTAGGGTGTTGGCGCACAGTGGAGCTGTAGGCTTTTGAGGTGGAAAAGCCGATTTTATTTATGTGTTACATTTATTTTTCGATTATTGTGTTTTAAACAATTGTAATGGCCCTTAAGTCCATTACATGCGATCAACAAATGCATCGATTTCCAGTGAAATACACCGACACAATTCAGCTACTATTTTAACCCGTGATCGATGAATCGGCACGATGAAACAATACTTTTACTCGGAATATTTCGGATTGCATCATTTACTGGCCTATATAAACCGGCGAAAAAGCAACCAAAGTATCATTCCCCGAGTGATCACCTTCCCCCAAGGTTGCGACGGCATACCCGGCACTCTCTCTCACGAGTTAGGTCAACGGGTCCGGCTCCTTGGTTTCCTTTCCTTACCTTTCCCAGTCCTCCTGACTGGGAAAGAATCCTTCATCCACTATTGCCGCATAACCTCCGTCGCGCAACCCTCGCGTCCCTCACACAATTTTGATTATGACATATTCAACTGTATTTGCAAAAAATGGGTTGAATAAAAGACTATTGACTATAGACTATTGATTATTGTAATACAGTTAATAGATTATACTTACTGTAATATATTTAAATTCGTTTGGTATTACTCCTATGTTATTTGTAAATGTACCTATATGTGGTATATGATATTTTCTGACTTCTATTGCATTAAAGTAAAGTAAGGCAAACGCAACGGGCTCCTTTACTATCTCTAACACAGTATATCTACCGTTCCGAAGCCTCCAGCCTTAAACTCCCTCCCACTGGCAGAAATCGACTCCGTTTCACACTTTTAAACAAATAGAGATGTTACACCATACTGCCAAGTGCAAGAACTGGCAAATATTTGATGGTGCGTATGTCTGAGCTGGACTGTTTGGGACTTGGTAAGTAGCCATGGGTTGAATGACCACAAATGATATACCAAACGATTAAAAATTAACCTTGACAGAGATAGACAGACTTTTTGTAATCTGGACCTGATTAACGAACAGACTGATAAGTTTGAAATCGAAGACTAAATAAGTTAAAAACGAATTTAGTGCGTGAGAAACACTCGATGTATTGGCGATGTTGCAACAGCTGTTCGTCAGTCAGTCCGAAAAGACTGACGAATTATATAAATTACTATCAGATATGCGGTTTCCGGGCCCGGGAGAAAACTTAACATTGGCTCCGTTTCTTCGCAGCAATTGATATTAATGATTTTGATTTATGTATTTATTCATATAGATAAATGTATATTTCCGGAATGTGCTTAATCAGATTTTGCATTTGACACTAAACACGATATATTTATGTTATTCATTGACATTTGGATATTTTGACAACTACCTACTTAATATTTGAACAGTTAAGGCACCCTATGATACTCGGGATGACGTAAAGATTCTAATAATATCACACACTTCTAGATATGCTCAATCGATTAGACGTTATGGTATAATAAAAAACGGAAAACATGCATAGATGAACACTGAACACATTAGATACACTCCTTTTTTGTTGGGCAGTAGTGTTAAAAATAATAGTAACGATACAGTAGGCCCTTTAATTACAGTTAAAAGAAATAAAAAGAGATCCTTAAAACCTATCGTTAAATTTTAAATTTTTACCTAAAATTGGCAGTTATCCTATTATGTTAAAATAACTACCCGCTTTTATTCGGAACACTCTATGAACCTACCGTTCATTTTACAATAATTGTATCTTAGTATTTGTTGTATTAATGAGTACCTACTACTATTTTAATAGGATATACAATGTTATTGATGCATTCTTTGTTGTCACCCATCGTCATCTGAGATAATAATCATTCTGGTCCAGATTTTTCTCAGTGAGCATTGAAAGAGTAAAACCAGGTCCACCTGTTTTTGTTTTTTTGTATCAGCCTTAACTAGGCAGCGCCTGTTCCAAGGAAGGAACCAATTTTATATGAATTTAAAATGTAATTTTATGAAAAAGATATTTTGTTTCGTTTTATTTTTCTTCTTCTCCGTCGCTCAGTTTGCCTACGAAGCCCCTCCATTTCGACCTGCCTTCTGCATGGCGAGTCGCAGATTGTAATGACCCTTTTGTAACGTATTTTATGAGGTCATTTCATCTGGCCGGTGATCTGCCTCTGCTTTTTCTTCCCCCCACTTGACCCCGGAAAGCATATTCTCCAGATTATCCGGATTTCTCCTAGCAACATGATCAAAGCACTGCAGGACCCTTTCCACGCATACGGTGGAGAGCCTCACTTGGATGCCAAGTTTTTCTAGGATGGATTTGTTAGTGCGGCGTGCTGTCCATGGGATTCCTAGCATTTTACGCCAACACCACATCTCCAGTGCATCAATTTTCGAGCGTATCCGAGACTTCAGGGTCCACGTCTCCGATGTATAAAGAAAGATCAAGAAAACCAGATCTCGAACTAGCCTGACCTTAGATCACTGTCGAACACCCCGATTCTTCCACAGCCTTTTTAGCTTGCTCATGTCCGACCTTGCCATCTGGCTTCTTTTTTAAGGAATACTAAAAAATATTCATAAAAAATGATGAAAAAACAAAAAGATCATTGAAAATAATGATTAAATAATAATATTTCTCAAAAATATTTAAAAGATAAATCCTAATACAAAGTATTACGAAATAAAAATAAAAATGAATTCATTCTTGTATACGTAATTTATATTATCAGAGCTGTGGGGGTGTGTAAATTATGTGTGTAGGTATGAGTGAATGAATGAATGAAAATCTCTTTATTGCACAATAAAAATAAGGCACAATGGCGGACTTATTGCTACATTACAATATCTTCCAGTCTACCAACATGCTGGTGTGAAAGGAAGAGTAGGCAAAAAATATAGCTTAAAATTTAATTTTAAATTATAACATGTAATATACATTGTGTTTGTATCTTAAGTAAAAAGTAAATAAATAAATATTTTTCTATGTTGGACATATTACATATATAATACTTATATTACATAATTTAATATATTAACAAATAAATAAATAAATAAACTGCCAAAATAAGGTAAGGAAAGGGAGGGGATAAACGGAAAGATTAGAATTTATGGTTTATATTTATTGTGAAAGGAAGTGCTTTTTCAATGATTGCTTAAAGGTGGACAGCGAGCTAGCGCCTCTAATAGTTCAAGGAAGCTGATTCCACAGTCAAGCTGCATGTACGGAGAAGGAGTAGGAAAAAAGGTGGTATTGTGTTTTGGGATACGTAGGATATTATTCTGACTTGAACGAAGTAGACCATGACTTCCTAACCCGGTATAAACCTCGTTGAGGTAGGAGGGAGATGTAGGATTGTGTAGGACATTATATAGAAGTGAAAGGATATGCAAATTTCTCCGGTCGCGTATACGAAGCCATTGCAATTTTGCTCGGTACTCGGAAATATGGTCATACTTCCTCAGATTGAAAATGTACCCTATGCAAATGTTCTGTAGGCGCTCAAGTTTATCCAGTCTGTTTATCCAATATGTAAAGTTATTTTTAAAAAGTTATTTTTAAAATGTAAAGTTATTTTTAAAATGTCATGAGGATGCATTCCATGTCTGTTCTTCCTGAATCACTAATTAACCACTGAATCAGGCATTTTTAAGGCACCACCTGTGTAAAGAATATCGAAATGTTTTCCAAAAATATTCAGTAATCACAAAGCAAGGTAATGATAATGGTGTTGTCCAAACGATTTAGATCTCCTGGGCATTTTATAGTTGAAACAGCGACAAAAATGTGCAAGAGTTTTGGAAAAGCTGATACTTTTAGATCAGACAGTATTTTGGCTATACAATACAATACAATACAATCAACTACTCCACTAGATAGGCATTCCTACACTTGGATGCGTCACAAAATTAAATGCTTACAATGTAATTATTGAAAAAATAACTATCATGATAGTTGTCATGGATGTAATATTATATTCAATATTACCTACTTACAAATAATCAAAATATACTAATGTAATTAAATAGTAAGAGAGAATAATATATTAAAATAGAAATGAAAATTCTATGTAGAATAATAACGTAAAATAATTTTATTGACAATCCAGCAATAAGCCTTCGTATTTTTAAACATAAATAGATGTATAGGTACTAAATTATATGAGAATTAGAATGACAGATATCATAATACCGCTATGTTTAAAATTTTACAAATTTTACTAATTATCAACATGGAAAATAAACTCGGAATTTTCAAACTCCCTTATACCATAAATTGGGTCTCTTACCAAATTATTTAAAATCATCTTTTAAAATTGGTCCTCTTCAAAGCTTTTCATTTGATCTGGAATCTTATTATAGATGGACAAATTTTGATGAATAAAACTGTATCGCGCTTTGCTAAGTCACTGTCGGTTTATGTAGAGATTGGATTTATTCCTCGTATCGTGATGATGAAAATCACTATTCACCTGAAATATAGAATGCCGGTATAGTCAGCACGCCAGATTCCGGGACACCTGGCGCTGGCATACTAGGAAAGGTGTGATTTTTAGTATAACCAGAGTTTTAAAAAAACTGAAAATGGATGAAAATGGAACAAATAACTGGGGGCTAACGGGCCCATGATGAGTTAGCCACGATGACCCATGTGTTCAGGGTCGGTCACACTCACGGGTCAACACCCATCCGACGGCCTCCCCGCATGGGGTGCGAATCCTGGGTAGGACACTGGGTCAACCAGTCTCCCCTGGGAATCAAACCTCTGGCGCCCCTGGACGGTCTGTACACCGTGCGGCGCAAGCCAATCGTTTGTGCTCTCCGACTAACAGTCGGGGGAGTCTGGGAACTGTATTGTTTCCTATAGAGCGGGGGTGGTTGCGTACCTTATGGCGACTGCTCTTGAATTGACCATTGGCCATCCGATCCCGGGTAAGAGGCGGGCAAAGGACGCCTTGGTCCGCGATAGATTCGGTGCACTCCGTTTCACCGCTTTATAAGGGAGAGGACCGCGCAAGCGACCTCGAACTCGGAACCAATCGAGAGACCGGAGAAATCTGGTCACAATTGGAAGTGAGGGCGCGAGTATCTCGAGCCCGCCGGGTTTATTCCTGGCTAACTCGCGGTAAGGCGTTGGACTCTCACGGGTTGTGACGTAGCTGGACGTAGGATTGTACTGTCCAAAGTCTTCTACGTTCACTGCAGGGCGACAGAACGACTAATCGTTAAAACGTCCTGTGGTGACGGGCTCGCCCGTTGTAGTCGACACTGCAAGATGCAACAAATAACTAGAAACATATGGTCAGACTGCTTCATAATCGAACGCGTGGCGATAATAGGTTTCGAGTTCTTTATTGCACCCACTGTCTACTGATAAATTTTCAGATTTCACAACGTGATTTCTGTCCATGTGTCATCTGTGTACTGAATTTTAAGGCTCTAACTGCAATATTTCGAGATTTAAGTATGACTAGCGCGTCCTCTGGTAAACCTATTTCAACTAGAATCTTTTCAACTCTTGTAAACAGCGAATGATGCCTGCATGTCAAATTTCAGCCCAATCGGATGAAACGTTTGGGCGCTATCGTCTAGGAATACACACAGACACACAGAAGTGCGTTAACAATACTTTCCTCTGCCAGCAAAGTAAAACAAGATAGAAAGGAAGGAATAATAGGTAACCCTCCACGGTTTTATATAATCAAATATCAAAAATGTTTTTATAGAAAGAAGTAATTAAATTCACCACATATTATGTGATATAATATAGAGTTAATTCATTCATAGAATAAATTACAATACAATACAATACAATTTAGTTCTGCTCCAGTAGGTAGGCTTTCCTACACTTGGATGCGTCTTTGCCTGTAAAATTTTAAAATGTAATTAATTAAAGAATATCATGATATAGTTGTGGCAATATAAATTAATTTTAGTAAATTATAATCGGTTTGAACAGAAAACTATTGATAAATTGAAAATAATCTAATAATCAAAATTGCTGATCAAAAAAAGAGCTCAATGTCTGTAGTCATTATTATCAAGGCACTAATAAGATGGTCATGAAAAAAGATAGGAGTATACTAAAAATATTCAAATTTAAATTAATTGTCAAATCTAGCAATATAGCCGTCGTCGATAAAAATTAAAATTAAAATTAGGTTTTTTGGCAAAGTTGATTAGGTATCATGAATTTCCGTTATTTTACATTAGGATGTTCTTGGAATAAGAATTCAGCATTATCCAAATCTCTTAAGTCATATACTGGATTATTGACTAGGCCATTAAATAAGATTCTTTTGAATTGGTTCTCTCCAAGACTTCTGATATGTGTTGGGACCTTGTTATAATAACACAGGCTTTGGTGAAGAAAACTGTTGCGCACTTTGCTAAGCCTGTGCCGATTTAGTTACATACATAAACACACAATTTAATTTATCTTTTAAAGGACAACAATTTATGTAATTTATTGACATCTTTAGGTCATTAACACGCTTTTATTAGGTCGACCTGTATGTAACTAACGATGTAATGGAATCTAAGGTAACTAATTTAACCATCTTCCAAGGATCGTAGCTTCATGAAAATTGGCAGCTGTATGTAGTTCTGATGACAAAACAATAATATGGTACTGTCGAACTGATCTGATGATGGAGTCGGAAGATATGAACTGGAACTTCATGATGGAACATCGTGTTTGGACTTGTTAGAAAAGTCTTGGAATGAACTTTGACCACGATTAGGTTTCAAGGTCTGATGAAGAAGCCGGAAGATAGGCATTAGCATTCCATGATGGAATATCGTATCATAGCCGTGTTTGGACTTGTTAGAAAGGTCTTGTAATGAACTTTGACCAGCATTTAAAATCGTTTATAAAAGCGTGTTTTTTGTGTTTTTTTTAACCAATAATTTATTGTATGCATATAATATATGTTAGAAACTTCTAAGATATTATGTTAGAATATTTTGAAATTGAAATGTTTAAAAAAATCCTCGAAAATTAACAGAGATATCAGCTGCTGCATGTGTAGGTCGCCATCCGACTGAGCAGTTAGTGTAGGTACCTCTTGGAGGGCGTCATTTTCATCGGAAACCAATTGCACAAAGAATTTACTTTTTTTATATGGGTCTCTTCTACAATTAGCATATTTTAGAGGGGTGTGAACATTAAGCATGATTTTTACCATTTATTCGTAAAAAATACAATAAAAAAATACTTTTATCAAAGATATTGTTTAGGATTTGTCAGATAGAGCGTGGATGTTCAAATAGAGCGTATTTATAAAAAGAAACTATATGCCGATATTCAAAATAATTGATTAAAAACTTTTTAAGTGTACGTAAGTGTCAGAATGTAGGACACAAGTTCATAAAAAATCGTTTCGAGAAAAACTCGTTTGAAAAAAAAGTGGGAGAAAAGGTTCATTTAAGGTAGTAATGAATCAATTTATATTTTTTTTATTTATATAAGTAAACAATTTCAGAGTAGGAATTATGCAAAAAAATACTTACAAAATTGAATCAAAAGCAGAAAAAAATACATCGCATAGTCTAGTGGCAACGTCACCTAACTAGGCCGGGACCTGTTCTAAGGTAAACATTTATTTTTTAATGTGCTTGCAACAATACCGTGTTTATAAAAATGGCATATATTCCATGTATGCACAAAATAATAAAATTGCTAAAACCATATTAAAAATGACTAAATACTTAAATTAATTAATTAAATTAAAGTTAGAAGTGGAAAATTAAAATGTCAGCAAATAAATTCAAATCAGAAAAAAAAACAAAACAATTTAAAATAGTAAAAATTAGAATAAGAGTTTAAACAAAATGGTCCTGCATTTTACTTATAACTAAGGTAAAATAGTGTTAAAACTAAAACAATGTATCTCATAATCTACGTTAAAAAAAAATTATAATGATAAATAATAATAATATAACATAATATAATATAAGATTCAAATATTCAAATGTCCGGGTTAGATTATAATGTCCAATATTGTTAAAAATCCTTGTCTTCCCTTTTTTACAAGCCAGTTTCTAAGCAGCCTTTCAAATTAGGTCTTATTTTGTGCTGATTTTATGTCGCCAGGAAGAGCATTGAAAAACTTTGGGGCAATGAATGTATAGGTTCGCTGACCAAAAGTAGTATATCTTCTGGGTACTATCATATTTATTTAAACCACTTACTGATTAATCAGGGATTCCAGCACCATATTGCAATCCTTCAGCTTCATATGCTTCGTTTTCAGCTTCGTACATGAATCACTACCTGCTCGACCGCTCCGTAGTACAAGCCACACCCTCCGACCCATTAACGAAGGACCCTCACTTAATCGCCTATAACTTTTGAAAGAATTGGAATATTGTTTTGAAATGTTAAGAGTATATTATTGAATAGTTTTACTATAGTATATAATAAGTAGTAAGAGTATATTATTAAATAGATTTATGAAATAAGTATCCCTTGAAATAAAAGTAAAATAGAAACAAAAATATACGCCTCTTTTTTTAAAGTATAATACATTACTTTTCTTCTATACGTACTACGTATACAAATTCTCTTGAATTCATTGTTCCAAAATTAATCAATCACTTTTCTATAAAATTAGACAACTCAATCAGCAAATACCTACTAAATAAATATAAAAATATTTATATACATACATAATATATTTTTATCTATTTTGTCTCTCCCTTTCACCTCACTTCCCATCCTGATTCCCCCCATTCTCAAGCGGAAACAATATAAAATTATATTGCGTTCATTTTGTATACTTTATATTCGGAATCACATTAATGGATTTTTGTCACTTTTAAATAGGTTTTTATTGCATTGTATGTAGTTCTGTATGGTTCCAGAATAAAATAAAATAATATAAAATAAAGAAAAGATTGAAACTTATACTACTAAGCAACCTAAATGATGACACCTAGGCGAGCTAATTAAAAAAAAATATATATATTATATAATATAAATACTATAACGGAGAAATTAAAGACTCTATTAGTATAAATTAGCATAAATATGTAAAGGCAGTGGCGGCGCTAGGCGTCGGCGACGTCGGCGACCGCCGACGACCTCGCACCTGAAGGGACCTCGCAAAAGCTTCCGCTGAGAGAAGCTTCTCAAAGTTAAAATTGATTAAGACCTAGTTGAGAAGCACGATGACCCAAGAGAGACTATCTGCGTTATCAATTCTATCAATTGAAGCTGAAATAGCGGCTAGTATTAGCTATGACATAACCTGAAAAAGTTCAGTGAGGCCAAAAGCCGAAAAGTTCGTCTATTTTAATTTCTATTTGTGTAATTTTTAACATCGTTTGATTAGTAATAAAACTCGTTTACTCATACATTAGTTTCACTATAATTCGGCTCATGTAATCTAACGTTTTCCTTTTGACTGGGAAATAAAAAAGGCCTCGCGAACCTAATTTCGCCGACGTCCAAGTGTGGTCTAGCCCCGCCACTGTGTAAAGGCACAAGCATAACTATAACAAGTTAAATTCTATTAGGCTAAATTAGCATTAACATCACTATGTAGAATAATTAGGGTCAACCAAGCTAGTTATGATAAGTTAGGTTATGTTAGGGCATAAGTACCTATAGATATCTAGTGTAAATAATTTTATTCGTGTAATCACAAGAAGTACACATATTTAGTGTATACCAAGATAATTAGTTTAGGTTAGGTTATGCTAGGAAGTAGGTATATAAATTTATTGGAAAATCATTTATTTACTGTAAATATTTATAAGTGTATATTCAGCTAGATATTATAGGAAATATAGGTTAGTTTAGGTTAGATTAGGAAGTCAATACACTTACTTAACGTAAAAAGTTGTAATAGTTAATTATAAGTATAATAGGTAATAGATAATATAAGTCAGATATGAACACATTATTGTTAGTTACCCACTGAAAAGGCACTAGCCTTAGTGGGGAACTGTGACATGTAATTCGTATCTTTTTATTAATAAAGACTACTACCAGAAAAAATGCTGTAAATTACTGTAAATTATGTACATTATATAATCATCCACTGAACTTACCTTACTACAAGCGAGCCCTAGTAAGGATGGCTTACTTATTTACATAAATATACGTGTTTAAAGATTTAATAAAGAAATTTGATTTTAAAATTGACTTTTGCATTCGGTTGTCAGGTTATTATTGTACCTAACCTTGACCTAAAACCTCGTGTAGTTGTAATCGGTTGAAGCCAACGTATTTAATACAGATCGCAAAAAATACCGGTTCACTTTCTAGATGTAATTCGTCACAAAAAAGTGGTACGCTCGTAATAATGAAACAGGTTATTGGCATAGCTGATCGAGACGTAACAATATGATGATGCAGTGGTGTATCTGGTATGGAGGGGGAACAGTCTGCGGTGCTGCAGTCTGCCCCGGGCGGCTACAACGAGCGAACCAGTCACCCCAGGCTGGTATAACCGATATGTGATCGTTTTTCCAGCCGTGGCATGAGCGCAGAAGACTTAGAGACAATAAAATACAAGTCTACTGTCTAGCTATTCCATCATGCCCGTTAGAGGCGCCGGGAAAGGTACCCAGCTGGCAGCGTCACCCCTAACTACCAGTTTTAAAAGGATATCTCCATTTGGAATTAACCTTCAGGATCTATCATGACGTACTCGCTAGGTGACGCCCCGCTTGTACATAGTTATGACATTGATGGCAAGGCACTATCACGAGTAAATCAAACAAGGGACCTAGGAGTGACCTTTGACTCACGGTTGTCATACAGACAGCACATCTACACCCTAGTTGATAATTCTTGCAAATTGCTAGGTCTTGTAATGAGGAGCATGAGACAGTTCAACAACACATTTGTCATGCGCCTCCTATTTAATTCCCTAATTCGAAGCAGATTAGAAGTCAACGCGGCATTATGGAGTCCTTACGAAAATAGCTACATATCCAGGCTGGAGAGTATACAGAAACGCTTTCTGAGGTTCCTGTACTTTAAACAGCATAGATATTATCCCTTTCTATATCCTACGGCATTTATTCTGGGGATGGTTGGGTACAACTCATTAAGCGTAAGAAGAGATTGGCTGTCAATCTGCCACATATATAAACTGCTTAGGGGGTTCGTTGCTAATCCAACCATCATTAGAAGAATCGATCTGTTTGTACCCGCCAATTACTACCGTGCTAGGACTTACGTATTGTTCGCATTACCGCGAGCTAGAACTAACATTGTTCAACACTGCTTCACGGCGCGGACGCTAAATGCACTATGTTCGACTGAGCCAGAATTGGATATTTGGACGGTGAACTTAGCACAACTGCAAAGTACGGTAATGGCGTTTCTTAGCAATCAAGTAAGTAGATAAATATGTAGTATGTAGTATTCAAATTGTTAAAAAGTAGTAACTAGGTAGTATAATAAGAAAGGTTAGATAAGCATTAGATATAATATGTAAGTATAATTGTTTAATATTACGCTCTAACGTATTTCTCTGTCTCGTTTGCCTCGTCTCGTCTAGAATAATAATCTGTATATTAGAATAATAATGATAGTAATAGTAATGGAGTTTAGTAATAATAATATTATTAACAGTAGAATAATAATAATATTATATAGTAGAATAATAGTTATAGTCTAGAATAATAGCCTAGAAAAATAATTAACCACTTGGAATCATCTGTAAGGTTAATTATGTTTTGGGAAATAAATAAATAAATAAATAAATAAATACCTTCGTCCTCCCGACTGGTTACGGGTCCGAAGTCCCTTGCGCGGCCTCTATTACAGCGGTAATTCAATTTGAATTTGTCGCGGACCTGGACGTCATTTGCCCACAGTGCCACACGGAATCGGTGGCCTCATCGATATATGAGCCCTATATCGATGGGTGGCCAATAGGTCGTTTTAAGAGTGGCATGACAAAAGGTAAACCCTGCTGCATAGAAGACAAGACAGTATATTTCTATATTCTACAGACTCAAAACAGCTGAAAAAGCATCTGATTAACGATGAGTACTATAATTTAGATTTCATAAGGTAAATATTTGTGAATTCTCATTACCATTTATGATTTTAGACATTTGTATTATTGCAAGGACCATTTTAGTGCCTTTTGTTTAATAATTATTTTGATTTGTTTTATTTTTGACTAGTCCACTCTCTAGTTACGCCACTCGCCCGTAAGAAGCCAATGCCTTACCGCGAGATAACCAGGTTAATCAACTACGGGTCGACACTCGCGCCCTTTCTTCCAGTTGCAACCAGATTACTCCGGTCTCCCGACTGGTTACAGGTTCGAGGTCGCTTGCTCGGTCCTCTCCCTTACGTACCGGTGTCTACTCAATCTATCGTGGACCACGGCATCCTTTGCCCGGCTGTTCACCCGGTATCGGGTAGCCGAATGGTCGTTTCGAGAGCAGTTGCCGTAAAGTTAACAACTACATACGCTCTATAGGAAACAAAGCCGTTGCCAAACTTCCCCGCCTATCGGTCGGAATGCACAATCGATTGGCTGACAACAATCGGTTGGTTGATTCCTAGGGGTAACTGGCCTGCAGGCCAGAGTCCTACCCGGGCTCGCTCTTCTGCGTGGAGCCTGTCGGATGAGTGGTGGCCCGTGAGTTTGGCACATCCTTACACATATGGGTCTTAGTGGCCCAACTGCAACAGGGCCCATTAGCTCTCATCAGGCTACCTAACCACTATGCCACCGACCTAACCTCTATGGTTGATCCTCTATGGTTGAAAAAACCCACGTGTCAGCTGTCTGTGACTGTCGTTTGCTCGCCGGTCGATATTTCAAAGTTATCGATAAAAGGTTACATTATCAGTAAGGATTGTTGTAATCCCTCACGTAACGACGCGATACGTTTACCACGGAACGAGCATGTGCTTATAAAATCGGCCAAAACATTATAAGCCATACTGTTAGCGAAATCATGATTTTAATTCACAAAAAAACACAGAGGAGTTAACGGAATGCCCATTAATGCCCAACTCGCACTCTTTTTCTTCTTCTTCTTCTTGTTACTTTGTGGCAATCACCGATAGTCGATGCTTTTCTGCCAAGTCGTTTTCGGAGGGCATCTAAGTTAGTTTGTTATGTATAAGACGGCACAATACTGAAACAAGGGATACTTATTTATAGAAATGTAGGTACATATAGCATAAAACATGGTTATTGGGGATGATACAAACAAGGAAAGGATGTGAAATATGCTATTACACTATACAGAAATATTATTAAGGGAAATAAATTTACATATTACTTTATATATTTTGGGAGAGTTTAGGGATAACAAGTGGAGAACACATAGAGGGAGTTGGATGTTATACTTTATGTCTGGGATAAAACTCGGATAATTATTGAGGATGGGACAGTTAAAGAATAGATGGTCCAGCGCGCAATCCCCGTGTCCAAAATCGCATTGCGGAGACGCGAGAACAATAATACGGTGGAGGTGCGATGGCGTGGAGCAATGTCCGATCCTCATGCGGCAGATTATCGAAATCTCTTTCCGACTAAATGGCTGGTGGTGGTACCATGGCTTCAAAGGGATTACGGCCTGGATAAGTGAGAAAACTCGCACTCGAAGAAGTGAGCTTGAGAAATGACAGCACACCCTAATTTGACATTTCCAAACGTATGAAATGTCAGTCATTTTCACTCCCTCGATACCCAAGTATTGTCTATGAATACAAAAAAAGTCGTTTGTGTCAATACCAAAGACAATCCCGGCATGTAGACAAGCCCCCGGCCAACCCTTCCCTCCTCCCGCGCCAACCCAATCTCCCCACGCGCCAATTCGTAGCATATTCTAGTATTTTCCTTGGTAATAAAATGGTATTTTTCCAAAAATGATGTTGTATTTTCATAAATATGGCGGAATATAAATATTATATGCGTCTCTTGTATAAGAGGAACTTAGACCAAACCAAAATTTCACAACTTGATTTCGGTCCAACAAGGCATCTGCGTCCCAATTTCAAATCTCTAACTAAATTGAAGTATGACAAACGCGCCCTCTGGTGGACCGATTTCAACCACAATGCGCCGAAATGGACCGATTTCAAACGCAATCGAGCCCAATGGGATCGATTGCGTTTCTTCGTGAACTAACATCGGAAATTAGTCCGTGTAAATGAGACAGGGCAATACATGAGAGTGGAATGTGAAATGTACGGTTGTCACTTTTTGGCATTAAAATTACCCCCAAAAGATAAAGCATCTGAATCTAACACCGCACGAAATCTATTCAATTCAAAGTTCGACAGGTAGTTTTTATCGACGATTGTTCGTTTCATATTCCGCTCTATCGTATTGCTCTGTCTCGTTCGTTTGAACTAATTTCAGTTTTAGTTCCGTTATACAGTTATACATACGCAGTACAAAACAAGTTTTCGGATTTAGACCTCTCTATTTCTAATACCCATTTATTATAATTATATTCAAACTGTTAAATTTTCTTTTAGTGTTTCCATTTCTTATCTATGTATGTCGTTATATTATAATCTGGGCCCAAGGAAAAGGCTTATCGTTGTGCACATGTTGTTTGCACTCGAGGAATAAGGACATTTTGTTTCCGTGAACTCCGAGTATTGCAGTTTTGCTGAGTTTGATCAAGCCTATCTTTAGTAATCTTCCAACTTGAAATGAGAGACTCCCTTTGAGTATCGACTGTGAATACGGCTCTAAAACTAGACAAACTAAAAGTCTGCAAAATGTTTGCATAAAATATATTTCTGAATTTCGAATAGGCATTATTCGACCTTTTTCTCGTATCAGTTGATTAGCAAACTTGAAGCCACCAGATTAGGACAAGGAAAATTTATAGGTTTTCCTTATTATATGGTAATCAAGCGAATAAAATCTTATCAAAATCCAATATTTATTTAAATATGGATTTGATGCATAATCCGGTTGTTTTGCATAGGTGCTGCGCTGCATAGCCAATAAAGTACTTAATTAATCCTGTGCATAAGTACCTAGCTTTGCAAGTAAGCGACTGATAAAAAGGTTGTTTTTTTTTGGATCTCTATCTAGCCATTGAATTGAAATGAAACAACAGATAGCGACTTCCTGCGATGATAATTAAATTACGCTTTTGTTATAAATAATCAACGGAAAAGGTACTTGACTAAATGTAGGTACCTCTATGAACTATCAATGATTTCAAACAAGAACAATATTTTTTTTAAAAACACAACTGCCCTTACAAAAAGTGAACCGTTGTTTTTAGGCCGCCGCACTTTTTATGAAATATTTGTGGTATGTGTATTTTGTCCGTATAAATGCATATTTTGCCGCAAAATATCATCTAATACAGGGGACGAGGAATGTTAAATGTCTCAATTCGTAGAAGGAAGGTCATCTCTGGCAAGCGAGGGAGTGTCGAATTACATGAACGGTCGAAATGACGACGGGAGAGCGATTAAGGGCTAAGGTCGACTAACCGTACGTGTTTTAAATAATAAACATCGTTCATAGTATGTAACAACTTGTTAAATTAATTAAATGTAATGATAAGTAGAAGAAACCTTACCTCCATTTAGCAAACAGTGTATTGTACACACACACACACACACATATATATATATATATATATATATATATATATATATATATATATATATATATATATATATATATATATATATATATATATATATATATATATATATATATATATATATATATATATATATATATATATATATATATATATATATATATATATATATATATATATATATATATATATATATATATATATATATATATATATATATATATATATATATATATATATATATATATTGTTAATATTTGATTGGTTTTTTGTAAAATTTCTTTTTTAAGAATTCGTTTAAAGGATGACACTTTGATGAAAAAAATAATAATAATAAAAGCCACTTACATAGCTGGAAGGTTTTCCCGGACTGGACTGGGAAATGCTTATTGTTTAAACGAGATGTATTTTTGGATGAGTACCACTTTCGACGGTACACTGTAGGTTTAATGGGATCCCTTTATCGCTAGCGAACGATCACCCTTCATCCACATCTCAAAAACAAAGCGTATCCTTTTGCAAACCAAAATAAAATGTCTTTATTAAAGACAAATTAAAGCAAAAACAATGAAAAAAATTACAATGAATCGTCTCTTAAATGCGGAATGACATACCGAAAATTCGATTTGAAATTCGAATATATCCACTCTTTAAAAGGACGATATACCATTGCTGGGCTCGCTATCAGCCAGCCATTAAATGAAAATAAAAATAAAATACTTCATTTGCTCGTTGCCATGAAATAAGATATAAATCGTAATTTCTGGTCGAGAAGTTTATACTTAAGGCTATATGATATTTACAAGAGTTCAAAACATAAGATAAAATTGTATAATATTGTTAATATTTGATTGGTTTTTTGTAAAATTTCTTTTTTAAGAATTCGTTTAAAGGATGACACTTTGATGAAAAAAATAATAATAATAAAAGCCACTTACATAGCTGGAAGGTTTTCCCGGACTGGACTGGGAAATGCTTATTGTTTAAACGAGATGTATTTTTGGATGAGTACCACTTTCGACGGTACACTGTAGGTTTAATGGGATCCCTTTATCGCTAGCGAACGATCACCCTTCATCCACATCTCAAAAACAAAGCGTATCCTTTTGCAAACCAAAATAAAATGTCTTTATTAAAGACAAATTAAAGCAAAAACAATGAAAAAAATTACAATGAATCGTCTCTTAAATGCGGAATGACATACCGAAAATTCGATTTGAAATTCGAATATATCCACTCTTTAAAAGGACGATATACCATTGCTGGGCTCGCTATCAGCCAGCCATTAAATGAAAATAAAAATAAAATACTTCATTTGCTCGTTGCCATGAAATAAGATATAAATCGTAATTTCTGGTCGAGAAGTTTATACTTAAG
Organism: Micropterix aruncella; assembly: GCA_944548615.1. Taxonomy (NCBI): domain Eukaryota; kingdom Metazoa; phylum Arthropoda; class Insecta; order Lepidoptera; family Micropterigidae; genus Micropterix; species Micropterix aruncella. The sequence continues at coordinate 26,691,918 of OX155968.1, forward strand.
GCTATATGATATTTACAAGAGTTCAAAACATAAGATAAAATTGTATAATATTGTTAATATTTGATTGGTTTTTTGTAAAATTTCTTTTTTAAGAATTCGTTTAAAGGATGACACTTTGATGAAAAAAATAATAATAATAAAAGCCACTTACATAGCTGGAAGGTTTTCCCGGACTGGACTGGGAAATGCTTATTGTTTAAACGAGATGTATTTTTGGATGAGTACCACTTTCGACGGTACACTGTAGGTTTAATGGGATCCCTTTATCGCTAGCGAACGATCACCCTTCATCCACATCTCAAAAACAAAGCGTATCCTTTTGCAAACCAAAATAAAATGTCTTTATTAAAGACAAATTAAAGCAAAAACAATGAAAAAAATTACAATGAATCGTCTCTTAAATGCGGAATGACATACCGAAAATTCGATTTGAAATTCGAATATATCCACTCTTTAAAAGGACGATATACCATTGCTGGGCTCGCTATCAGCTAACTTTAAACGAATTCTTAAAAAAGAAATTTTACAAAAAACCAATCAAATATTAACAATATTATACAATTTTATCTTATGTTTTGAACTCTTGTAAATATCATATAGCCTTAAGTATAAACTTCTCGACCAGAAATTACTAACTTTAAACGAATTCTTAAAAAAGAAATTTTACAAAAAACCAATCAAATATTAACAATATTATACAATTTTATCTTATGTTTTGAACTCTTGTAAATATCATATAGCCTTAAGTATAAACTTCTCGACCAGAAATTACGATTTATATCTTATTTCATGGCAACGAGCAAATGAAGTATTTTATTTTTATTTTCATTTAATGGCTGGCTGATAGCGAGCCCAGCAATGGTATATCGTCCTTTTAAAGAGTGGATATATTCGAATTTCAAATCGAATTTTCGGTATGTCATTCCGCATTTAAGAGACGATTCATTGTAATTTTTTTCATTGTTTTTGCTTTAATTTGTCTTTAATAAAGACATTTTATTTTGGTTTGCAAAAGGATACGCTTTGTTTTTGAGATGTGGATGAAGGGTGATCGTTCGCTAGCGATAAAGGGATCCCATTAAACCTACAGTGTACCGTCGAAAGTGGTACTCATCCAAAAATACATCTCGTTTAAACAATAAGCATTTCCCAGTCCAGTCCGGGAAAACCTTCCAGCTATGTAAGTGGCTTTTATTATTATTATTTTTTTCATCAAAGTGTCATCCTTTAAACGAATTCTTAAAAAAGAAATTTTACAAAAAACCAATCAAATATTAACAATATTATACAATTTTATCTTATGTTTTGAACTCTTGTAAATATCATATAGCCTTAAGTATAAACTTCTCGACCAGAAATTACGATTTATATCTTATTTCATGGCAACGAGCAAATGAAGTATTTTATTTTTATTTTCATTTAATGGCTGGCTGATAGCGAGCCCAGCAATGGTATATCGTCCTTTTAAAGAGTGGATATATTCGAATTTCAAATCGAATTTTCGGTATGTCATTCCGCATTTAAGAGACGATTCATTGTAATTTTTTTCATTGTTTTTGCTTTAATTTGTCTTTAATAAAGACATTTTATTTTGGTTTGCAAAAGGATACGCTTTGTTTTTGAGATGTGGATGAAGGGTGATCGTTCGCTAGCGATAAAGGGATCCCATTAAACCTACAGTGTACCGTCGAAAGTGGTACTCATCCAAAAATACATCTCGTTTAAACAATAAGCATTTCCCAGTCCAGTCCGGGAAAACCTTCCAGCTATGTAAGTGGCTTTTATTATTATTATTTTTTTCATCAAAGTGTCATCCTTTAAACGAATTCTTAAAAAAGAAATTTTACAAAAAACCAATCAAATATTAACAATATTATACAATTTTATCTTATGTTTTGAACTCTTGTAAATATCATATAGCCTTAAGTATAAACTTCTCGACCAGAAATTACGATTTATATCTTATTTCATGGCAACGAGCAAATGAAGTATTTTATTTTTATTTTCATTTAATGGCTGGCTGATAGCGAGCCCAGCAATGGTATATCGTCCTTTTAAAGAGTGGATATATTCGAATTTCAAATCGAATTTTCGGTATGTCATTCCGCATTTAAGAGACGATTCATTGTAATTTTTTTTCATTGTTTTTGCTTTAATTTGTCTTTAATAAAGACATTTTATTTTGGTTTGCAAAAGGATACGCTTTGTTTTTGAGATGTGGATGAAGGGTGATCGTTCGCTAGCGATAAAGGGATCCCATTAAACCTACAGTGTACCGTCGAAAGTGGTACTCATCCAAAAATACATCTCGTTTAAACAATAAGCATTTCCCAGTCCAGTCCGGGAAAACCTTCCAGCTATGTAAGTGGCTTTTATTATTATTATTTTTTTCATCAAAGTGTCATCCTTTAAACGAATTCTTAAAAAATATATATATATATATATATATATATATATATATATATATATATATATATATATATATATATATATATATATATATATATATATATGTATATATATATATATATATATATATATATATATATATATATATATATATATATATATATATATATATATATATATATATATATATAAT